>CM035099.1:26220009-26594184 GCA_020205505.1 Panax japonicus
TTTAACTCAGGATCGGTAGGAACACAAAGTCTGGAGTTGACTCGAAGTATCCCTTCTTCATCGATTCGTGCTTCCGGCATAGCACCTTCTTGTACTTTCTTCCTTATACGCATTAGCTCCAAGTCTGTAGCTTGAGCAGCTTTAACTTTATCGATTAAAGTCGGTTCTACTTGTATATTCGCCATCATCACATGGGTCCCTGAAATCTTTAACTCTATCTCCATCCTTTGTAACTCATACAAAATGGGCCTTTGCGTTGACAATATCGCATTCGTACCCGCATATGATCTTCTACTCAATGCGTCATCTACCACGTTTACTTTTCCAGGATGGTATTTGATGGTATGATCATAATCTTTCAACAGTTCAAGCCAACGTCGTTGCCGCATGTTGAGTTCCTTTTGGGTGAAGAAATATGTGAGGCTTTCATGATCCGTAAAGATCTCCACTTTCTCCCCATACATGTAATGCCTCCAAATTTAAGTGCGAAGATAACAACTGCCAACTCTAGATCATGAGTAGGATAATTCTTCTCATATTCTTTGAGTTGCCGAGAGGCATAGGCTATGACTTTCCTATGTTGCATGAGAACACAACCTAACCCTTTTCCTGAAGCATCACTGTAGATGACAAATCCCTATGAGCCAGATGGTATTGTCAGAACAGATGCTGAAATGAGTCTCCTTTTGAGTTCTTGAAAACTCTTCTCACATTCTTTGCTCCAACCGAATTTTGTATCTTTTTGAGTCAGCTGAGTTAGTGGAGTAGCGATTTAAGAAAATCCTTCCACGAATCTTCGATAATAACCAGCTAAACCGAGAAAGCTACGTACTTCGGTCACAGATTTAGGTTGTTCCAGCTTTGAATTTCTTCAATCTTTGCCGGGTCAACAGATATTCCATGACTTGATACTACGTGTCCAAGGCATGCTACTTCCTCAAGTCAAAACTCGCATTTCTTTAACTTGGCATAAAGCTTGTTTTCACAAAGCTTTTGGAGTATCAGCCTCAAGTGTTGCTCATGATCATCACAGCTTTTGGAATATATGAGGATGTCATCAATAAAGACGACCACAAAGTGATCCAAATATTCCTTGAATACTCAGTTCATCATATCCATTAAGGCACCAGGAGTATTAGTCAATCCAAAAGACATGACTAGGAATTCATAATGCTCGTACTGAGTTCTGAAAGCTGTATTCAGAATGTCATCAGTTCTAATCTTCAATTGGTGATATCCAGAACGAAGATCAATCTTTGAAAAAAAATTGGCGCCTTGCAACTGGTCAAACAGATCATTAATTCGAGGCAATGGATATCTATTTTTGATAGTGACATGGTTCAACCCCCGATAATCAATACAAAGTCGCATACTCCCATCTTTTTTCTTCACGAATAGAACAGGAGCACCCAAAGGAGAAGTACTAGGACGAATAAAGCCAATGTCTAACAATTCCTGCAGTTGGGTCTTTAACTCCTGAAGTTCAATAAGAGCCATTCGATATGGGGCTTTGAAATGGGTTTTGTACCGGGTTCAAGGTCGACACAAAATTCAATTTCACGCTCTGGGGGTAGGCCAGGAAGTTCTTCAGGAAATACGTCAAAAAATTATTAACAATAGAAATATCATTCAAAACTGATGTTGTAAGACCCCAACTTATTATAAATGAAATTAAATTTCCTTCATTTATTATTTTGAAATAATAAGGGTTGATTTGATTAATGTGGTTATTTATGGGTAAAATGCGCAAATATTTTAAATAACCAAGTGGTTATAAAATATTCATTTTTATCGGAGAATATTCATTTGGTCGTGGAATATTCTTATTGTCGGGGAATTTTCGTACGACGGTGCAGCCTTGTGTGGGCCCCATAACGGAAAGCAATTGTATGAAGAAAACAACAAACATAAGTTGTTTATAAATAATGGCGTAGTTGTTACCGTTAATACTGTTGAAATACTCGGTGGTTAAAACACAGTAGCACACGGTATTGCACCAATTATTGATTCTTACGTAAGAAGGTACTACTCAATAATTGTTACAGTAATTACTGTTCAATATTTTATTTTATTGATTCAATAATTGCTACGTTGATATTTTATATTATTGTTGTTTCAATAATTGTCACTGTACAAAATTTTCCTTTATCGAATCAATAATTCATATTATTTGAATAATATTATTAGATAATATCATTCGCAATGTCTAGAAAGTTCTGTCTAAGGAGAGGTTTGGTCACCTAATTGCGCGCCAGTAAGGAGAAATCCTTATACGAAAGTCCCCTCTTTCTTGGGAACGGTCTTGTTGTCGATATTGTGATTCTGTAATATTATTTGTGAATAATTAATTATTAATTTATATGATAAGGAAAATATTCATTTTATGTGGATATAGATGGAGAAAATTTTTAATGTGACAATTGTTTAAAATTGATATTTTATCTTTTCGATAAAATAATTCATTTAATAATATTATTATATTTTAATAATATAATAATGGTGATATTTTACAATAAATGTGTGATATATGAATAAATGAGGATGAAGAGTTTTTGTTACAAAAAATATTTAAAATATGTTAAACATGTTTGTGGGCCCCACTTTGTGACTGAAATTGGATTATAACTCGTAAAATCATCCGTTTGTAGATTTCGGTTAATTTCTATTTAGAATTTAGAAAAACTTAAACTTACAAAGTTGTAGAGAATTGAATTTCCTATGGAAAAGACATGAGGTTCAAATTTTTCTGATAAAAGGGCTATTTAGTTATGAATTATTGAAGCTTCGAAGTTCCGAAATAATTGATTTTTGGAAGTTTTAATTGTTTTAGTTAACAAAAATATTTTTTTTGTCATTTGGTGGGCTCCAATGGTGTTGTAAACATGCTGAATTCAATTGTCAAAGAGGTGGGCTTGAATAATTTTTATAAATATATAATTTATTAAATTTTCTACTTTGGTGTTCTAAGCATTTTTCTATAAATAGTGTGCTTCGGTTAGAATTGAAAATCACACCAAAAACTGAAGTTTTCTCTCTCTTTCTCTCTCTATATTATCGAGCGTATTCTTGTAAGTATTTTGATACTTTGAGTGTTGCTATACAGTGCAAGTTTCCTTCAGCATTATATCGAGTATTCAAGTCAGAAGTATTGTCTTTTCGAGATAAGGGATATTATTATTTTTAAAATGATATTATTTCTTCCAATATCATTATACCAGAATATTGATAGTATTTTTCTTGTGAAATTCTTGACTTTTAGTGTCGAGGTTACTATTCACGTATACGGTACTATACACGAATACGACACTATTCACAGAAAAATTAAATTTTTATTTTTTGTCCAAAATATCTATTATGGATACTAGCTTTGATTGTATCCATGTTTTGATCATTCTTGAATTTTGCTCCACTATGATTATTTATGAAGTATTTTTGAACTCAGATTGTTTAAAGTACGAATCCTTAATATTTGTTATTTTGTTTCGCTGGATTCGTTTTCTTTAAAATATTTTTCATCATCCTTAGTCCTAAATGATGATTTTACTGAATATCTTTGGCCTGTAGTGCAAAGATTAATGATTTTCTAATGAATATCTTTGGCCCGTAGTGTAAAGATGAATAGGTGTTGAGATGAACATGACCAACTGATGAATATCTTTGGCCTGTAGTGGAAAGATGAATATTTGATTCAAGATGAATATTGATTGATGTTATAGGGATAAAATAATGATGATGGACTTTTAAATTCATAGATTATAGTAGATTTCATTCTCTACGTAACTCATCTATGAATTATTATTTCCGCTGCGAATATTGATCTGAAACTTGTTGTCTATTGTATTTTATTAGATTTTTCCCTTTTGAAGACTAACGATAATTTGTTCTATACTATATTAGTCATAATATTCTTTACTGGGCTAGTTGAGCTCACCCTTTTCCTTTTTGTTCCATTTTTCTTCTCAGGAGGCGAGAATGTAGCGAGTACTAGTCAGGGTATGGAATGAAAGTTTTAGAAAGTTGTTTTAGTAGTCCTCACCATTTTTATAAAATAATATATCAATAATTGTAATGAGGACTTATTTGAGTGTTGATATTGTCTAGAAGACAATATTTGTATTAAACTCACAATTTTTATGTTGTATTAATAAAGTTGTAGTTGTTTCTGTACCATGTTATTGACGACTCAGAATGGGTGTTGTATACCTATTTTGGGGGCGTCACAGTTGGTATCAGAGCTTAGGGATATGATCTCTGGCAGGAGATCGGGGAATAGAACTAGGAGGGGAGAGACGAGTAAATCCTTCGCTATTGTGTCCTACCTAAGCTTATTTATTGGTTGGTCAGAATATAGGTATATTATATGATATGTTGATTTCTTTAATTAACCCTTGTTTTATGGCAGTATTTGAGAATGTCGACTGAGAATGTTAATAGTGGAGTAAATGAGACCGTGGAGACTCCTTTACTCACCAACGAGGAAAACATTCAACAGGCTGACAATGTTCCTCCTGTAAACAACACCATTAATTAGACGATGAACGACGAAATGTTTAGAAGCTTTTTGCAGTTCATGCCAAATCAAACGAGGGAGACTCGTGCACAAAATACAGGTGGAAATGATAACAACGCACGGTTTGTCACAGCCAAGCAGTTCAAAGAGTTGGGGCCACTAGAATTCTGGGGAAAGCCGGATCCGATTAAGGCAGAAACGTGGGTCAAACAAATTACCAAGATATTCGATGTCTTGGGATACACGGAGGAGCAGAAGGTTCCATTCGCCACCTTTATGTTCTGTAATGAGGCAGATTACTGGTGGGAATCTGTGAAGCGTACCCATCCAACCGCACTCAACATGTCTTGGGAGACGTTTCAAAAATTGTTCAATGACAAGTACTTTCCTAAAAGTATTCGTCGTATGAAGAAAGTGGAGTTTATTAGATTGGAACAAAATAACATGACGGTGTCCTAGTACGTGACGAAGTTTGCAGAGTTGTCCAGGTTTGCACCTCATTTGGTGGGGAATGAGGAACGTATGACGCGGATGTTTCTAAGAGGTTTGAAACCCGACATATGTCAATATCTCATTTATTATAAATTTTCTCTCTATTCAGATGTTGTCAACAAGGCTCAATTATTAGAGTGAGATAACGAGTATGTTCAACCGAGGGACCACAACCAGGATCATACCGGTGACAGAAATCATCATAACAATGATAACCAGCGAAGAAAGAAAAATATGGACAAAAATGGTAACCACTCTGGTGGTAATCATGGCCATGAAAATAGAAGAAGCGAGTCGGGGGGAGATTATAAAAAGAGGAAATTCAACAATGACAATGCGAAGACATTAGCACCAGCAGCAACTGGTTCTAAGGGAGGAGAGCGACCACCGGTCGTATGCTATAAATGCGGGAAAGAGGGACATATCAGTCCAAACTGTCCACAACAGTTCATGGTATGCTATAATTATGGAAAGGAAGGACATATCACTCGAGATTATACGATAACGAAACCAAGTTCAGCAGGGATGGTGACTCAAAAGGCTGTCCCAGAAAAGTCAAAGTCAACGGTTCCTAGAAGAGCGTTTGTCGTGACTAGTCATAATGCGAGGAACCTAAACGAGGTGATCACGGGTAAGCTAATCATAAATTCTTGCGAAGTTTATACCTTACTAGATACCAGTGCTACCCACTCATTTATCACTCCTGCTTGTGCTCAACGTTTAAACTTAACTCCAGAGAAATTAGACTTTGATTTATCTGTGGAGACTCCGTTAGGAGAAACTTTCATCACATCCACTGTTTATAAATCTTGTTTGATCCAAGTTGGCACCATCACATTACCTGTTGACCTTATCTCTTTAAAGATACTTGCTTTTGATGTGATTTTAGGGATTGATTGGTTAACTACTCATCATGCCAAAATTGATTATTTTCATAAGGTTGTTAGTTTTCATATTCCTAACCAACTTGTTATACGAATTCAAGCAACTAAACCACTAAAATCAATCACTACCATATCAAGTCATAAAGCTATTCGTTTATTGAAAAACGGATGTCAAGCTTTCTTAACCCATGTTATGGAATTTGAATAAAGACACGTCGGATTTGAATAATATTCATGTTGTTAGTAAATTTCCTGACGTATTTCCTGAAGAACTTCCCGGTCTACCCCTAGAACGTGAAGTTGAATTCTTTATTGATCTTGAACCTGGTACAAAGCCCATTTCTAAAACCCCATATCGAATGGCTCCTATTGAACTTCAGGAGTTAAAAGTTCAACTACAGAAGTTGTTGGACATTGGTTTCATTCGTCCTAGTACATCTCCTTGGGGTGCTCCTATTTTATTTGTAAAGAAGAAAGACTGGAAGTATGCGACTTTGTATTGACTATCGAGAATTAAACCATGTCACTATCAAGAATAGGTATCCGCTACCTCATATTGATGACCTGTTTGACAAGTTGCAAGGAGCACAATTCTTTTTAAAAATCGATCTTCGTTCTGGATATCATCAGCTGAAGATTAGAACTGAGGATATTCCAAAGACTGTCTTTAGAACTCGGTACGGGCATTATGAATTCTTATTCATGTCTTTTGGATTGACTAATGCTCCTGCGGCTTTCATGGATATGATGAACCAGCTATTCAAGGAATATTTGGATCAGTTCGTTGTTATCTTTATTGATAACATCCTCATATATTCCAAAAGCCGTGAAGATCATGAGCACCATTTGAAACTGGTACTCCAAAGGCTTCGTGAAAATAAGCTTTATGCTAAGTTGAAGAAATGTGAGTTCTAGCTTGAGGAAGTAGCATTCCTTGGCACGTGGTGTCAAAACATGGAGTATCTGTCGACCCAGCGAAGATTGAAGCAATACAAAGTTGGGAGCAACCGAAGTCGGTAACCAAAGTACGTAGCTTTCTGGGCTTAACTGTAAGACCCCAACTTATTATTAATGAAATTTAATTTTATCTATTTATTATTTTGAAATAGTAAGGGTTGATTTGATTAATGTGGATAGTTATGGGTAAAATACGCAAATATTTCAAAATAAGCAAGTGGTTATAAAATATTCATTGTTGTCGAGGAATATTCGTTTGGTCGTGGAATATTCTTACTGTCGAGGAATATTCGTACGACGACAGTGGGCCCCATAACGGAAAGCGATTGGATGAAGAAAACGACAAATATAAGTTGTTTAAAAATAACGACGTAGTTGTAACCGTTAATACTGTTAAAATACTCGGTGGTTAAAACACAGTAGCACACGGTATTGCACCAATTATTGATTCTTACGTAAGAAGGCACTACTCAATAATGGTTACAGTAATTACTGTTCAGTATTTTATTTTATTGATTCAATAATTGCTGCGTTGATATTTTATATTGCTGTTGTTTCAATATTTGTCATTACACAGTATTTTTCATTATCGAAGCAATAATTCATATTATCTGAATAATATTATTAGATAACATTATTGATAATGTCTAGAAAGTTCTGTCTAAGGAGAGATTTAGTCACCTAATTGCGCGCCAGTAAGGAGAAATTCTTATTGGAAAGCCCCCTCTTTCCTGGGAACGGCCTGGTTGCCAATATTGTGATTCTGTAATATTATTTGTGAATAATTATTTATTGATTTATATGATGAGGAAAATATTGATTTTATGTGGATATAGATGGAGAAAATTTTTAATGTGACAATTGTTGAAAATTAATATTTTATCTTTTTCTGATAAAATAATTCATTTAAATATATTATTATATTTTAATAATATAATATTGATGATATTTTTACGATGAATGTGGGATATACAAGTATATGTGGAGGTGGAGTATTTTTATTACCAAAAATATTTAAAGCATGTTTTATGTGTCAGTGGACCCCATTTCTTGACTGAAATTTGATTATAGCTTGTGAAATCGTCCGTTTATGAATTTCGGTCAACTTCTGTTTGGAATTTGGAAAAACATTCTTCTGTAAGTTGTAGAGAATTGAATTTCTAATAAAAAATCACGAGATTCGAATTTTCTGACAAAAGGGCTATTTATTATGAATTATTGAAGTTCCGAAGTTCCGAAATAATTAATTTTTGGAAGTTTCAATTATGTTTTTCAATAAAAACGTTTTTGGTGAGTTTGTGAGCCTCATTTAACATGTGCTATGGCTGAATTCAAATCTAGAGAAGTTGGCGTAAGAAATTTGATGATATATATTAATATTATATTAAATTTTCTACTTTGGTGTTCTAAGAATTTTCCTATAAATAGGTGCTTAGGTTAGAATTGAAAATCACACTAGAAACTGAAGTTTTCTCTCTTTATATTATCGAGTGTATTCTTGTGAGTATTTTGAGTATACTTTGAGTATTGCTATACGGTGCAAGTTCAAGTCATAGTCTATATCCGGTGTTTCAACTAGAAGTACTGTCTTTCGAGGTAAGGGGTGTCATTTTCTTCAAAAATGATATTATTTCTTCAATATCATTATGCCGAAATATTGGTTGGAATTTTTATCAAATTTGGAATTTTTTCATGCCGGGGTTACTATTCATGAGTTACTATTCACGAGTACTATTCACGAAGCATGATGGTGTTTTTTTATGAAATTTCTATCTTTTGGTGTCGGAGTTACTATTCACGTATACGGCACTATTCACGAATACGACACTATTCACCAAAAAATGAAATTTCTTCTTTTTGTCCAAAATATCTATTATGGATAATAGCTTTGATTGTATCCATATTTTGATCATTCTTGAATTTTACTCCACTCTGATTACTTATGAAGTATTTTTGAACTTGAATTGTTTAAAATACGAATCCTTAATATTTGTTCTTTTGTTTCACTGGATTCGTTTCCTTCAAAATATTTTCATCATCCTCAGTCCTAAATGATGATATTACTGAATATCTTTGGCCTGTAGTGCAAAGATGAATGATTTCTTGATGAATATCTTTGGCCCGTAGTGCAAAGATGAACAGGTGTTGAGACGAACATGACCGACTGCTTAATATCTTTGGCCCGTAGTGCAAAGATGAACATGCGTTTAAATGAACATGACCAACTGATGAATTTCTTTGGCCTGTAGTGCAAAGATGAATATTTGATTCTGGATATATATTGATTGATGTTACAGGGATAAAATATCGACGATGAACTTTTAAATTCATATATAGAAGATAGTAGTTTGCATTCTCTCATTAACTCTTCTAATGAATTGTTGTTTCCTGCTACAGTTGTTGATTTAAAACTGGTTGTCTATTGTATTCTATTAGACTTTTCCCTGTTGAAGACTAACGATAATTTATTGTATATTATCTTAGTCATAATATTCTTTACTGGGCTAGTTGAGCTCACCCTTTTCCTTTTTGTTCCATTTTTCTTCTCAGAAGGCGAGAATGTAGCGAGTACTAGTCGGGGTATGGAATGAAGGTTCTAGAGAGAGTTGTTTAGTAGTCCTCACCATTTTTGTAAAATAATGTATCAATAATTATGATGGGGATTTATTTGCGTGTGGATATTGTCTAGACGACAATATCTGTATTTAAACTCACAGTTTATATGTTGTAATAATAAAGTTGTAGTTGTTTATGTACCATGTATTTGGCGACTCAGAATGGGTTGGATGGAATGGACCTATTTTGGGGGCGTCACAGTTGGTATCAGAGCTTAGGGATATGATCTCTGGCGGAGATCGGGGAATAGAACTAGGAGGGGAGAGACGAGTAAATCCTTCGCTAGTGTGTCCTACCTAAGCTTATTTGTTAGTTGGTCAATATATAGGTATATTATGTGATATATTGATTTTCTTAATTAACCCTTGTTTTATGACAGTATTTGAGAATGTCGACTGAGAATATTAAAAGTGGAAATGAGACCGTGGAGACGCCTGTACTCACCAACGAGGAGAACGTGCAACAGGCTGGCAATGTACCTCCTGTGAACAATACCACTGAGCAGATGATGAACGAGGGAATGTTTAGAAGCTTTTTGCAGTTCATGCAAAATCAGACGAGGGAGACTCGTGTTCAAAATACAGGAGGAAATGATAGCAATTCACGGGTGGTCACAGCCAAGCAGTTCAAAGAGTTGGGACCACCAGAATTCTGGGGAAAGCCGGATCCGATTAAGGCGGAGACGTGGGTCAAACAAATTACCAAGATATTCGATGTCTTGGGATGCACGGAGGAACATAAAGTTCCATTCGCTACTTTTATGTTCCGTAATGAGGCAGATTACTGGTGGAAATCTGTGAAGCGTACCCATCCAGCTGCACTCAGCATGTCATGGGAGACATTTCGGAAACAGTTCAATGACAAGTACTTCCCTGAAAGTATTCGTCATATGAAGGAAGTGGAGTTTATTAGACTGGAGCAGAATAACATGATGGTGTCCCAGTACGAGGCGAGGTTCGCGGAGTTATCCAGGTTTGCACCTCATTTGGTGGAGAACTAGGAACGTATGACGTGGATGTTTCTGAGAGGTTTGAAACCCTGGCATACGTTAGTATCTCATTTCTCATAAATTTTCTCTCTATTCAGATGTTGTCAACAGGGCTCAGTTGTTAGAGCAAGATAACGAGCACGTTCAACTGAGGGACCATAACCAGGATCATACCGAAGATAGCAGTCATCATGATAACGATAACCAGCGGAGAAAGAAGAATACGGACAAAGGCGATAACCACTCTGGTGGTAATCGTGGCCATAAAAATAGAAGAAGCGAGTCGGGAGGAGATTTTAAAAAGAGGAGATTCAACAACGACTATGTGAAGACGTCAGCGCCAGTAGCAACTGGTTCCAAGGGAGGAGAAAGACCACCGGTCGTATGTTACAAATGCGAAAAAGAGGGACATATCAGCCCAAACTGCCCACAACAGTTTAAGGTATGCTATAATTGTGGAAAAGAAGGACATATCTCTCGAGATTGTACGGTATCGAAACCCAGTCCAGCGGGAATGGTGACTCAAAAGATGTCCCAGAAAAGTCAAAGTCAACGGTTCCTGGAAGAGCGTTTGTCGTGACCGGTCAAAATGCGAGGAACCCGAACGAAGTTAGCACGGGTTAGTTAATTATAAATTCTTGCGAAGTTTATACTTTACTAGATACCGGTTCTACTCATTCTTTTATCTCTCTTGCTTGCGCTCAACGTTTGAACTTGACTACAGATAAATTAGACTTTGACCTATTTATGGAGACTCCGTTAGGAGAAACTTTCATTACATCCGTTGTTTAGAAATCTTGCTTGATTCTGGTGACTTCCTTTGTGGAATGCACCGAAGCCAGACTCTCCGTAGGGGACAATATTCATGCGATAGTAAACTGATAGGTGTCATTGTAACGTGCTATCCAAGGTTGGGATATGAGTCACAGTTGAGAACAACCTAAGTCGGTAATCGAAATACGTAGCTTTCTAGGCTTAGTTGGTTATTATCGGAGATTCGTTAAAGGATATTCTCGAATCGCTATTCTATTAACGCAGCTGACTCGTAGAGATACAAAGTTCGAATGCAGCAAGGAATGTGGGAAAGAGCTTCGAAGAACTCAAGATGAGACTCATTTCAGCACATGTTCTGACCATGCCATCCTGGAAAAGTGAACGTGGTAGCTGACGTGTTGAGTAGAAAATCGTATACAAGTACGAGTACGATATTGTCAAAGACTCATTTTGTATAATTTACAAATAATAGAGATGGAGATGAAAACTCAAGGTACCCACGTGATGATATACGAGTATAATCAACTTTAATCGATAAAATTTAAGTTGTTCAAGTTACACACCGGAGCTGATGAATTTGAAGAAGGAGGTGCAAGAAGTTGTTATTTCAAAAGCGAGAATCAGTAAGGTGAGGAAAGCTCAAACCTTCGATTTATTAATCCATTTGAAATTCTCGATCGAATAGGAACTGTGGCCTATAGACTCGTTTTACCGCCAAGTATGACGCGTGTTCATAACGTTTTTCACGTATCGATGTTACGTAAATATGTGGACGACCTGAACCACGTCATTGAGTTAGAACCGGATGAGATAGCCGAAGACTTAACGTACGAGGAGGTACCTGTCAAGATCTTGGATAGGAAAGAACATGTCCTATGTACCGAGGTTATACCACAAGTTAAAGTTTCGTGGAGAAACCATGCTATTGAGGATATGACCTGGGAGTTGGAAACGGAAATGAAAGCGAGGTATTCTCATCTTTTCGAAACACCAGGTACGTACGTTAATTTTGAGGACGAAATTTCATAAGGAGGGGAGGTTGTAAGACCCCAACTTATTATTAATGAAATTTAATTTTCTCTATTTATTATTTTGAAATAGTAAGGGTTGGTTTGATTAATGTGGATAGTTATGGGTAAAATACGCAAATATTTCAAAATAAGCAAGTGGTTATAAAATATTCATTGTTGTCGGGGAATATTCGTTTGGTCGTGGAATATTCTTGCTGTCGGGGAATATTCGTACGACGACGCAGTCTTTTGTGGGCCCCATAACGGAAAGGGATTGGATGAAGAAAACGACAAATATACGTTGTTAAAAAATAACGGCGTAGTTGTAACCGTTAATACTGTTAAAATACTCGGTGGTTAAAACACAGTAGCACACGGTATTGCACCAATTATTGATTTTTACGTAAGATGGCACTACTCAATAATGGTTACAGTAATTACTGTTCAGTATTTTATTTTATTGATTCAATAATTGCTACGTTGATATTTTATATTGTCGTTGTTTCAATATTTGTCATTGCACAATATTTTTCATTATCGAAGTAATAATTCATATTATCTGAATAATATTATTAGATAACATTATTGGCAATGTCTAGAAAGTTCTGTCTAAGGAGAGGTTTGGTCACCCAATTGCGCGCCAGTAAGGAGAAATTCTTATTGGAAAGCCCCCTCTTTCCCGGGAATGGCCTGATTGCCAATATTGTGATTCTGTAATATTATTTGTGAATAATTAATTATTGATTTATATGATGAGGAAAATATTGATTTTATGTGGATATAGATGGAAAAAAAATTTAATGTGACAATTGTTGAAAATTAATACTTTATCTTTTTCTGATAAAATAATTTATTTAAATATATTATTATATTTTAATAATATAATAATGATGATATTTTTACGATGAATGTGGGATATATGAGTATATGTGGAGGAGGAGTATTTTTGTTACCAAAAATATTTTAAAGCATGTTTTATGTGTCGGTGGACCCCATTTCTTGACTGAAATTTGATTACAGCCTTTAAAATCATTCGTTTATGAATTTCGGTTAACTTCTGTTTGGAATTTGGAAAAACTTTCTTCTGCAAAGTTGTAGAGAATTGAATTTCCTATAAAAAGTCACGAGATTCGAATTTTCTGACAAAAGGACTATTTATTGTGAATTATTGAAGTTCCGAAGTTCCGAAATAATTGATTTTTGGAAGTTTTAATTATGTTTTTCAATAAAAACGTTTTTTGGTGAGTTTGTGAGCCTCATTTAACATGTGCTATGGCTGAATTCAAATCTAGAGAAGTTGGCGTAAGAAATTTGATAATATATATTAATATTTTATTAAATTTTCTACTTTGGTGTTCTAAGAATTTTCCTATAAATAGGTGCTTAGGTTAGAATTGAAAATCACACCAAAAGCTGAAGTTTTCTCTCTTTATATTATCGAGCGTATTCTTGTGAGTATTTTGAGTATACTTTGAGTATTGCTATACGGTGCAAGTTCAAGTCATAGCCTATATCCGGTATTTCAGCTAGAAGTACTGTCTTTCGAGGGAAGAGGTGTTATTTTCTTCAAAAATGATATTATATCTTCAATATCATTATGCCAAAATATTGGCTGGAATTTTTTCATGTCGGGGTTACTATTCATGAGTTACTATTCATGAGTTACTATTCACGAGTACTATTCACGAAGCATGATGATGTTTTTTGTGAAATTTCTATCTTTTGGTGTCGGAGTTACTATTCACGTATACGGCACTATTTACATATACGGCACTATTCACGAATACGCTACTATTCACCAAAAAATGAAATTTCTTCTTTTTGTCCAAAATATCTATTATGGATACTAGCTTCGATTGTATCCATATTTTGATCATTCTTGAATTTTACTCCACTCTGATTATTTATGAAGTATTTTTGAACTTGGATTGTTTAAAATACGAATCCTTAATATTTGTTCTTTTGTTTCACTGGATTCGTTTCCTTTAAAATATTTTTCATCATCTTCAGTCCTAATGATGATATTACTGAATATCTTTGGCCTGTAGTGCAAAGATGAATGATTTCTTGATGAATATCTTTGGCCCGTAGTGCAAAGATGAACAGGTGTTGAGATGAACATGACCTGACTGATTAATATCTTTGGCCCGTAGTGCAAAGATGAACAGGTGTTTAGATGAACATGACCAACTGATGAATATCTTTGTCCTGTAGTGCAAAGATGAATATTTGATTTCAGATATATATTGATTGATGTTACATGGATAAAATATCGACGATGAACTTTTAAATTCATATATAGAAGATAGTAGTTTGCATTCTCTACTTAACTCTTCTAATGAATTGTTGTTTCCACTGCAGTTATTGATTTAAAACTGGTTGTCTATTGTATTCTATTAGACTTTTCCCTGTTGAAGACTAACGATAATTTGTTGTATATTATCTTAGTCATAATATTCTTTACTGGCCTAGTTGAGCTCACCCTTTTCCTTTTTGTTCCATTTTTCTTCTCAGGAGGCGAGAATGTAGCGAGTACTAGCCGGGGTATGGAATGAAGGTTCTAGAGAGGGTTGTTTAGTAGTCCTCACTATTTTTGTAAAATAATGTATCAATAATTTTGATGGGGATTTATTTGCGTGTGGATATTGTCTAGACGGCAATATCTGTATTTAAACTCACAGTTTATATGTTGTAATAATAAAGTTGTAGTTATTTCTGTACCATGTATTTGGCGACTCGGAATGGGTTGGATGGAATGGACCTATTTTGGGGGCGTCACATTAGTTGGTTATTATTAGAGATTCGTGGAAGGATTTTCTCGAATCGCTACTCCTTTAACTCAGCTAACTCAAAAGGATACAAAATTCATATGGAGCAAGGAATGCGAGAAGAGTTTCCAAGACCTTAAGAGGAGACTTATTTCGGCACCTGTTCTGACAATACCATCTGGTTCGGATGGATTTGTTATCTACAGCGATGCTTTGGGCAAAAGGGTTAGGATGTGTTCTCATGCAACATGGGAAAGTCATAGCCTATGCCTCGCGACAACTTAAAGAATATGAGAGGAATTATCCTACTCATGATCTAGAGTTAGCAGCAGTCATTTCGTGCTAAAGATCTGGAGGTACTATCTATATGGGGAGAAAGTGGAGATATATTCAGACCATAAAAGCCTCAAATATTCTTCACCCAAAAGGAACTCAACATGCGGCAACGACGTTGGCTCGAGCTGTTGAAAGATTATGACCACACCATTCAATACCATCCTAGAAAAGCAAACGTGGTAGCTGACGTGTTGAGTAGAAGATCATATGCAGGAACGAGTGCGATGATGTCAAGTATATGCATAGAACTAACTCTAATCGATAAAGTTAAAGTTGCTCAAGCCACAGACCCGGAGCTATTGCATTTGAAGAAGAAAGTATAAGAAGGTGCTATTCCAGAAGCAAGAATCGATGAAGAATGAATACTTCGAGTACACTCCAGACTTTGTGTTCCTAACGACTCTGACTTGAAGTACAAGATCATGATGGAAGCACCATAATACGTCGTTTGTAATCCATCCTAGAAGTACCAAAATGTATCGTGATCTTTGACATACATTTTGGTGGAACAATATGAAGAGAGAGATTGTAAAGTTTATCTCGAGGTGTTTAACTTGTCAATGTGTAAAGGAGGAGCATCAAGTACCTAAGGGTCCATTGCAACCACTTGAGATTCTGAAATGGAAGTGGGAACACATTACCATGGATTTCGTTACGGGTCTTCCCACGATTTCTCAAGGCATATATGCGATTTGGGTTATTATTGATAAATTAACCAAGTCTTGCATATTTCTTGCCAATACGGGAGACTTATTCCCTTGAACGTCTTGCTCATATGTATGTAAATGAGATTGTGAGATTGCATGACATGCCAGTATCCATAGTTTCGGATCGTGACCCAAGATTCACTTCACAATTTTTGGTTAGTTTGTAAAAAGCTATGGGCACGGATTTACGATTCAGTTCGGCATACCATTCTCAAAAGGACGGACAATCAGAGAGGACTATTCAAACTCTTGAAGATCTATTAAGACTCTGTGTTCTAGATTTCAAAGGGAGTTGGGATAAGTATTTACCATTGGTGAAATTCTTCTACAACAACAGTTATCAGGCAAGTATAGGTGTGGCTCCATTCGAAGCATTGTATGGACGAAAGTGTCGCTCTCCAATATGTTGGGATGAGGTGGGTGAAGCAACATTGTTGGGACCCGAGTTGGTACGTATGACTACGGAAAATATCCAAATGATTCGACAACGTATATAAATGGCACAGGATCGACAAAAGAGTTATGTGGATCTTCATCGAAAGGACTGTGGAATTTAGTATTGGAGATCATGTATTGTTGCGTGTTGCTCCATGGAAGGGAGTTACAAGATTTGGGAAAAGAGGAAAGCTCAATCCATAATTTATTGGTCCATTTCAGATTCTTGACCGAGTAGGAAATGTAGTCTATAGACTCGCGTTACCTCCAAATATGTCTCGTGTTTATAATGTTTTTCACATATTTGTGTTATATAAATATGTGAAAGACCCGAACCATGTTATTGAGTTAGAAGCGGATGAGATAGCCGAAGACTTAACGTACGAGGAGGTACATGTCAAGATCTTGGATAGGAAGGAGCATGTCTTACATAAAAAGTCATACCACAAGTCAAAGTTTTGTGGAGGAACCATTCTATTGAGGAAATGACTTGGGAGTTGGAAACTGAAATGAAAGCGAGGTATCCTCACCTTTTCGAAACACCAGGTACGTACGTCAATTTTGAGGACGAAATTTCATAAGGAGGGGAGGTTGTAAGACCCTAACTTATTATAAATGAAATTAAATTTCCTCTATTTATTATTTGGAAATAGAAAGGGTTGATTTGGTTAATGTGATTAGTTATAGGTAAAATGCGCAAATATTTTAAATAAGCAAGTGGTTATAAAATATTTATTTTTATCGGAGAATATTCGTTTAGTCGTGGAATATTCTTACTATCGGGGAATATTCGTACGACGGCGCAGCCTTGTGTGGGCCCCATAATGGAAAGCGATTGTATGAAGAAAACGACAAATATAAGTTATTTATAAATAACGGCGTGGTTGTTACCGTTAATACTGTTGAAATACTCAGAGGTTAAAACATAGTTGCACATGGTATTGCACCAATTATTGATTCTTACATAAGAAGGCACTACTCAATAATTGTTACAGTAATTACTATTCAATATTTTATTTTATTGATTCAATAATTGCTACGTTGATATTTTATATTATTGTTGTTTCAATAATTATCACTGCACATTATTTTCCTTTATCGAATCAATAATTCATATTATTTGAATAATATTATTAGATAGCATTATTGGAAATGTCTAGAAAGTTCTATTTAAGGAGAGGTTTGGTCACCTAATTGCGCGCCAGTAAGGAGAAATCCTTATTGGAAAGTCCCCTCTTTCCTGGGAACGGCTTGGTTGTCGATATTGTGATTCTGTAATATTATTTGTGAATAATTAATTATTGATTTATATGATAAGGAAAATATTTATTTTATGTGGATATAGATGAAGAAAATTTTTAATGTGACAATTGTTGAAAATTGATATTTTATCTTTGCCGATAAAATAATTCATTTAAAAATATTATTATATTTTAATAATATAATAATTGTGATATTTTACAATGAATGTGTGATATATGAATAAATGAGGAGGAAGAGTATTTTTGTTACAAAAAATATTTAAAATATGTTAAATATGTTTGTGGGCCCCACTTTGTGACTGAAATTGGATTATAGCCCATAAAATCGTCCGTTTGTAGATTTCGGTCAATTTCTGTTTGAAATTTAGAAAAACTTAAACTTATAAAGTTTTAGAGAATGGAATTTCCTATGGAAAAAACATGAGTTCCGAATTTTTCTGATAAAAGGCTATTTGTTATGAATTATTGAAGCTTCCGAAGTTCCTAAATAATTGATTTTTGAAGTTTTAATTGTTTTAGTTAACAAAAATATTTTTTGTCATTTGGTGGGCTCCAATGGTGTTGTAAACATGCTGAATTCAGTTGTCAAAGAGGTGGACTTGAATAATTTTTATGAATATATATTTTATTAAATTTTCTACTTTGGTGTTCTAAGCATTTTCCTATAAATAAGGTGCTTATGTTAGAATTAAAAATCACACCAGAAACTGAAGTTTTCTCTTTCTTTCTCTCTCTATATTATCGAGCGTATTCTTGTTAGTATTTTGATACTTTGAGTGTTGCTATACGGTGCAAGTTCCTTACAACACTATATCCAGTATTCTAGTCAAAAGTATTATTTTTTCGAGGTAAGAGATATTATTTATTTTAAAATGGATATTATTTCATCCAATATCATTATGCCAGAATATTGATAGTATTTTTCTTAGTGAAATTCTTGTCTTTTAGTGTCAGAGTTACTATTCACGTATACAACACTATTCACGTATACGGTACTATTCACGAATACGGCACTATTCACAGAAAAATTAAATTTTCGTTTTTTGTCCAATATATCTATTATGGATACTAGCTTTGATTGTATCCATGTTTTGATCATTCTTGAATTTTTCTCCACTATGATTATTTATGAAGTATTTTTGAACTCGGATTGTTTAAAGTATAAATCCTTAATATTTGTTCTTTTGTTTCACTAGATTCGTTTTCTTTAAAATATTTTTCATCATACTTTTAAATTCATAAATTATAGTAGATTTCATTCTCTACGTAACTCATCTATGAATTTTTATTTTCGCTACGAATATTGATCTGAAACTTGTTGTCTATAGTATTTTATCAGATTTTTCCTTGTTGAAGACTAACGATAATTTGTTCTATATTATCTTAGTCATAATATTCTTTACTAGGGATTGTGACGCCTCCAAATCCAGGTACTTGAAACCCGAACTCGTTGCTTCACGATACCATTTCTATGAGCGGAATAATACTAATAATAATAACAATAATATAGATTTTCAAACTTAATTTACATATTATCAGAGTTTAGTTCCCAAGTACCAAACCTTTAAACATTCGTTACATGATCATAATAATAATATTTATTATCCTTATCATAAAGTCAGACTATTACATAGAATAACTTAAACATTTAGTCAACAACTTTCCCTTTCCCCTTGTTCTTGGCAGATCCTTCAGGTTGTTCGCACTTAGCTGAAAACATTTAAAATTAAGCAAGAATGAGCATTCGAGTGCCCAGCAAGTAATAGCAACAATAATAGTTAACGGAAAGGATTAAATGTTTTCCTTGAAAGATACTTCTACAACGGATCAACAGTTATGAAGTAAGCTTAACCAATAATCAACAACATGTCATTTCGATTTCAAATTTTTGAAACTACGTATTGACTATAAATGAGAATCAGTTGACAGACTATGAACATTATTTTCTATTTTCGAAAAGGTTTAAACAGAAATTCATCTGTAAACCGTCATTGCTTACGGGCACGGGGGTGATAAGCCCGTTATGCCCTGTATTGATCAATACTACATTGCTAGAACGATATTATCGTTCATCCTTTATTCGCCTTAGCGCATAAAAATTTCCCATAACGATATTATCGTTCATCCTTTATTCGCCTTAGCGCATAAAAATTTCCCATAATTGGGATGTTCATAACAGTCTTCAATCCAAACCAAAACAATTCGGTTGGATAACAATAAAGTTTTATCTTGTTCAACAACAACTTTAAATTTATGTCTAGCCGGATCAAATAGCTTAGACGACTTTTATTTCAATGTATACCTACTAGGCAACTATAAGTATGTATCAACATGTGATAAAATATAATGATTATCCAAGTGGGGACACTTGTATAACCATGTTATAGAAATTAACGAACAGAATAAATAACTTGATCAATATTAACATGATAAAGGAAATTGTACAACAATTATTGCTTAATAGCTTACTTATACAGAATCATTGCATAAGTATATACAAAGGTTGAAATATTTGAATAGTTCAGATATTATCTTACGCATGTCCTTAGCATAAAGTAAATGCAAAGGGTTAGATACTTGCCTTGCCTACTGCTTACACAACTTAGATATATCTTTTCTATCAAATCCTATCAGTTAAATAGATCATTTTCTGATTAGAATAATATATCATATCATATAATACTGCTTATTGCAGTCAGCACATTCCTAATCACATTGTCACATAACTTTAACACCATTGAATCACAAATAAACAGTTATACAGTCAATCTATCTAAGTCCAGATCAATTTCTAAAATATGTCGGTCTACCAACAACTTTATCGGGTAATTATCGAGTCTATGACTCGATACATTAATACAATATCCACTTAGATATCTTAAACACCAGTTATAACATTTTTCATGACCTTATAAAAAATTTTAAATAATTATTATCATTTATCATATTTTTTGAAATATCAGAATCATTATTAAATGATTTAAATATTAAACAATTCTATTATCATTAATATTTAATTAATAATAAACTATTAATGAAACCATTGCCAAATATTAAAGTCATTAATAATAACTTAAAATATTTTTAAAACATTTATATTACCCTTAAATAATTTTTAAAACATTTAAAAATCATTATTAAATAATTAACATTAATATTTAAATATTAATTTATCATCATCCAAATATTAAAAGTTATTAATTACAACTTAAAATATTTTTAATTCACTTATATCATTTTTAAATGATTTTTAAATAAATAAAACTATTTTAAAACTATTTATTTACTATAATTATTAAATAAATTTAATATCATTAATATTAAATTATTAATGAAATTATCCTTTAAATATTAAAAGTTATAGTTTATAACTTAAAATATCTTTAAATACTTTATTTTCATTTAAAATGATTATTATAATATTAAAATCATTTTTCAACTAAATTATTTAATATAATTATTAAATAACTTTAATATCTTAAATAACAATTAATTAATAAAATTTACCTTTAAATATTAAAAGTTATATTTTATAACTTAAAATATTTTTAAAAACCTTATTCTTATTTAAAATGATTTTTAATTTAATAAAATCATTTTTAATTCATTTATTTAATTCATTTATTAATTAACTTAATTATCATTAATATTAATTTATTAATGAAAATTATCACATAATATTAAAATTTATCAAAAATAACTTAAATTATTTTCTTATACCTTAATATAATTTTAAATGATTTTTCAAATATTAAAATCATTTTTAAATAATTTATTTAATATTATAATTAAATAAATTAAATACTTTTAATATTCCAAAAATATTAAATATTTATGAAATATATTTAAAATAATTAAAAACTAATTTTTAGAATTTAAAATAATTTTTAATAATTTATTTTGTATTTTTAATAATTAAAAACTATTTTTTTCTATTTATTAATTAATTTCTGAAAATTAATTACTATCTGTCACTAAAGACCACCTATAGCGACAGAACCGTCGCTATAGGTGTTCTTGGTGTTCTTCATGCAAACCCAGAAAACGTGACAGTGACCAGACTTGCTAGTTTGACCGAATGTAATTTCGTGTGTTATGTGTTTCTGGGCTCGATTTTGGTCAGATCATGTAGAGAAAATGTCAGACTACAAGATCCAGCAACAAATATGCTTATAACATGCATAACCAACGAGATCTGAGCCCTTAAAGTTGACTGTCAGACCTGTTCTTCATTTTCTGGGTTACCCAGAAATGAAGAACAGTTCGTCCATCCTCTTTTGGGCTTCTACAACTTGCAATTTGTGCACTGTTTTTGCGATATAAAGTATTCAGTGTGTACCCAACATGACAAGGAAGAGATCTAACACCACAACTCATTAAATAATCAACACAATTAGAAGATCCAGCCTAGTCAAACGTTGTCAGTCATCGCGTTCTTGAGTTTTCTAGGTTTTCCAGAAAACTCAATTCGTGATCATCTGTCTTGGTTTGACCAACCACTGATTTCGATCCTGTTTATGAAATAAGTGATATTAAGGCATGATTATGTAGTCTAACAAACATACTACAACCTAAATGCAAGAACCATAACGATACATCAAACCACTGTCAGATCCAAGCCCTTCAAGAACTTGTCAGAGCTTTCTGGGCTCAATCTGGGTTACCCATAAATGGCCCTGGTCATGCCCGGTCAACGGGTTTTGACCGCGATTAACTTCCAATCGGTTCATGTTCTGACTTTAATTCTTGTACCAAATGAAAGATCTCATACCAGACTACAAATACCAACTTTTAAACAACAAAAAAACTTAACAACTAAAGATCTATGGGGTCTGACATTTGTCTGTCAGACACAAAAACAAATTTTTCCAGATTTTTTAAATCTTCAAATCCGAGCCTCTAGATGTTATGGATCTAACATCTAGCAACCCAGATCATCCTTAGACACTATATCTAACATGTTTAACACAAAAAAAACAACATCAAACCACAGATCGATGGACCGATTTCTAATTAGGGTTTTATACCTTCTTTGATAAATTTTAATTTCTGGCTTCTGATATGTTATGGTTGATCGTGGGGCTATTCTTAGGGACTGATATATGAAGGAAATTTCGGAGGTTTGGGGTTGAGAGAGAATGTTTGAGTGTTTGGGCAAAAATAAGTTAACAAATGATTTTCTCTCTCTTCCAATCTATTTATATAGGTATATGATGCATGTATGGCTGCTGAAATGGCTGATTTGCTGTCATTTTAGAGTCAAGAGAGTTGTTGGTTTGGTGAACAACTCACTCTATTGTCAAAACCTACATGCTAGCTTCTTTAATGCTAAAAAGGGCATTTTGGTCTTTTGATTTTCCAATTTAATGGCAAACTTGTAATCATGCAAACCCTTAGGGTTTAACCCTAAGGTTTTCCAACATTAGCTTTTCTAGAATTATACTTTAGGGTTTACACAAAATAAAATAAAATGAAATAAAAATTTTAGTTTCTAAAATTTAAAAATTAAGATTTGTTAACTAGATTAGGTTAATACTTATATTATACATGAATATTAGGGTTTAGTACCCCTAATCATAATTACTCTTGCCAATTTGGCAATTAGTGTTTACAATTTTTAATAATTAGGGCTACTAAAATATATAATTAGAGTTTCTATTAATTAAATTAGGGTTCTTGATATAAATTAAATTCGTTATTTATACATGGACATTAGGGTATTATAACGTACTTAACTTTACCACTTGAATAATTAGCGCTTAAAATTAGCAATTAGGGTTCAAAGAAATATCGGTTAGGGTTTCGATTTCACAATTAGGGTTTCACGACAAAATTAGGGTTTCGCGACAAAATTAGAGTTTTTCCTAATTAGCGTTCCATGAAGTAATACGTAAGCATACATCATATAACACAGATATTTAATAATCTTAAATTTCCCATTTAAATTGATAAATAGGGTTAAATCAATTAATGCTAGGGTTTGGTTAATATACCTATAATTGACCATACATCAATAGTATAATTTTTACAGTACATATTTATAGCACTGAAAAATCAAAGTATTATAATATTATAATATTATTATCATTCCTTGATCAAAACCCAAAATTAGGGTTTAGATTCCATATCTAATTTTATCCGCCATAATTAACCTTATAATTAAGTTAAAATGATTTACTTAATAACTTGAACAAAATTCTTATAATAAAATAATTATTATAATTATTCAAAAATCATTTCATGTATTATTTGAATAATATAAACATATAATTTCATGGAAAAATAATTAATTAAAATATTTCTAATATAGAATTAATTACTATAAGAATATCATTTATAATAACCAATATTTCTAAAATAAATTTATTTACAATTATTAATGTAACAAATAAATTTTATTTATCACACATATAATTATAATTACACATTACCTTGGCACATATCATTCATATTTATTTTAAATAAAAACAAAATTTATACGCAAAATTTATGATTTATTTATATAGAAAATATCGGGTTGTCACATTCACCCTCCCTTATAAAGATTCCATCCCCGGAATCGCCACTTTAAAACCTATACCTACCAGGGTACATGACATTCACAATCGTTGCAGGTAGATCTTGATCACTTTGATCTGGCTAATCTTTAACTTAAAGCTTGTCTTTCTGATTATACGAAAATTTGATTTCTAAAGAAACTCAAATTCCTCCTTTAAAATTTCCTTATAAAATAATTTACTATAAATAGGAAAATCATATATAAGAAAATAAAAGTTATAAGAAAAGTACCTGATGTTCCACTGCTAGCTGCCACCGTGTCTTGGACTGTCAGGTTAAAGACTCGTGCGGTAGATTTCGTTGGCTTGTTGGATGAAGTTGGTCCCGTGATTGCCAAAGTTCCGCCGATTTTCCCCATGTTCACACTTGTTGCCTCCGCTTTTCTTTTCGGACAGTCTTTCACCTTATGCTCCTTTGATCCACATAGAAAACACCCACCAATTATCTTAGAATTGGGGCAGTTGGGAGAGATATGGCCCTCCTGCCCGCACTTAAAACATGTAATATTTCCCTTCAGACATTCTCCTAAATGATTTTTCCCACAGTTACCGCATTGCACCATCGGCCTTTTCTTTACACCTTCTTGTTTTACCTGCACCCCACCAAAGTTATTTCCTTTCCTCTTATCACTCCTATTCCCAGTACTTGCTTCCACCTTCCCAGTTCCCTCAACCTTACCCTTATTCATTCTTTCTTTGTTGTAGAGGCTCATGGCCTCACTCCCTTCCTCAGCAATAAGTGCTTTCTCCATGAGTGCTGCAAATGTAGGGATTTGCAACACTGCCACCTTGTTGTAGAGCCAGGGTTTTAATCCCAGCTCAAACCTTCTCGTTTTCTAGCCTCCGTATCGACTTGATGCGGGGCGAACCTAGCCAATTCATTAAATTTTGCGGCATATTCCGCAACAGACATTCTCTTGTTTTAATTCAAGAAATTTTACTTCCATTCTAGCCTGCATACTAGATGAAAAATAGTTTTCAAAAAACAGGGTTTTAAACCTTTCCCAAACAACTACACCTTCCCCATCCCTTGCCTGATTAGCTTTCCACCAAAAATTTGCCTCACCCTTCATCATATAGGCAGCAAAAGCCGTCTTCTGCTCCTCAGCTACCCTAGCTATTACAAACGCATTTTCTAATTCTTTAACCCAAGTTTGGGCTTCTACAGGGTCAGTTGTACCTCTAAATTCGGGAGGTCCTACAACTTTGAAGTCCTTGAAATTTGCTAAGCGATTGTCCTATTGGTTCCCAACGGCTGCCGTTCCTTGTTGCATGGCTTGAGCTATCATATTTGCAAATTGCTGCATTGGATCTGGTTGTGGTTGTCCTTCAACGTTGTTGACATATTCTTCTGCCCTTTGATTACGGGTTTGTCGTCGAGGCGGCATTATCTGGTTAAATAAAACATAATTTAACTTACATTCTAAACCTTATCATATAAGTTTAATATATTAAACTTGTTTCATTACTCAAACATGAGTTCATTTCCATTAATTCAAAATAATTTATAAAACATAGCCCATAATACTATCCCTTTGTGACCACAAGAGTTGGGATTTACAACTTTGATTAACACAAAAGTTGAGAATATTACATTACACAAACATACTAAGCATACATATAATATTAAACAAACTTACACCACAGAACCTATACTACCTATTCACTACGCCTTTTTCTTGATCGAGGACAACTTTTTGCTTGATGACCTTCTATCCCACAGATAAAATAAACACACTGCTTAGGATTGGGACGCTGAGGAGAAAAATGTCCCCCATGTCAGCAATTGTAGCAAACATTTTTGCCTTTCCTGCATATACCTTCATGCTTCTTGTCACAATTTGTACACTTTTCTATGTGTTTAAAGTTCCCTTGGTTGTTATCAGGATCACGATCATTCAATTTTTTTCCCTTCTGGTTCGGAGCTGCACTTGACTTGTTGCTTTTAGCTCCTATTTAGTCAATTTGAATTTTAAGGTTATCTTGTTCTTCCATTGTTTTAATTAATGCTTTTCGCAGTTGACTATTTAGTATTTTTTCTATTTCCCACAACTGTTCCAAAGAGGAAACCTGGTCCCGCAAATTCTGCACTTCAGTTGATGCTTGGTCAGCTCCAACTTCAGTGTCTGAATCACTATCGGTTAGTTACACCATTTTGGATCTGGTACTACATTCTCCACAATAACCACCTCATCGAGGTTGCTTTCGCTTTGAGCCTCTATTTCAGCTATTGGCTTTGATATCGGCTTCTTCTTTACGATCCAAGGGTATCCTAATCCTTTTTCACCTGACATCTACACACATAAATTATCCTGATTAGCATAAAATATAAACACATAACACATAAAGGTTTTATATAAGTTATCTTTTAATTTGTTTGA
Organism: Panax japonicus; assembly: GCA_020205505.1. Lineage (NCBI taxonomy): Eukaryota > Viridiplantae > Streptophyta > Magnoliopsida > Apiales > Araliaceae > Panax > Panax japonicus. The sequence goes on from CM035099.1 coordinate 26,246,687, forward strand.
CGATGAATTTATCCGATTCATCTATCTTTAAACTCTATATGAGTTAATTATATTTTCAACGTTTCCCTCTGTTCTAAGGTTATAGCCTAAGGTCTATACCACCTAAGATTTCTAACCCTATAGCTCTGATACCATTCTGTGACGCCCCCGAATCCAGGTACTTAAACCCGAACTCGGTGCTTCACGATACCATTTCTATAAGCGGAATAATACTAATAATATTACCAATAATATAGATTTTCAAACTTAATTTACATATTATCAGAGTTTAGTTCCCAAGTACGAAACCTTTAAACATTCGTTACATGATCATAATAATAATATTTATTATCCTTATCATAAAGTCAGACTATTACATAGAATAGCTTAAACATTTAGTCAGCAACTTTCTCTTTCCCCTTGTTCTTGGCAGATCCTTCGGGTTGTTCATACTTAGCTGAAAACATTTAAAATTAAGAAAGAATGAGCATTCGAGTGCCCAACAAGTAATAGCAACAATAATAGTTAACGAAAGGATTAAATGTTTTCTTTGAAAGATACTTCTACAACGGATCAACAGTTGTGAAGTAAGCTGAACCAATAATCAACAACATGTAATTTTGATTTCAAATTTTTGAAACTACGTATTGACTATAAATGAGAATCAGTTGACAGACTATGAACATTATTTTCTATTTTCGAAAAGGTTCAAACAGAAATTCATCTGTAAACCGTCATTGCTTACGGGCACGGGGGTGATCAGCCCGTTATGCCCTGTATTGATCAATACTACATTGCTAGAATGATATTATCATTCATCCTTTGTCCGCCTTAGCGTATAAAAATTTCCCATAATTGGGATGTTCATAACAGTCTTGAATCCAAACCAAAATAATTCGGTTGGATAACAGTAAAGTTTTATCTTGTTCAACAACAACTTTAAATTTATGTCTAGCTGGATCAAATAGCTTAGACGACTTTTATTTCAATGTATACATACTAGGCAACTATAAGTATGTATCAACATGTGATAAAATATAATGATTATCCAAGTGGGGACACTTGTATAACCATGTTATAGAAATTAACGAACAGAATAAATAACTTGATCAATATTAAAAGGATAAAGGAAATTGTACAACAATTATTGCTTAATAGCTTACTTATACAGAATCATTGCATAAATATATACAAAGGTTGAAATATTTGAACAGTTCAGATATAATCTTACGCATGTCCTTAGCATAAAATAAATGCAAAGGGTTAAATACTTGCCTTGCATGCTGCCTACACAACTTAGATATATCTTTTCTATCAAGTCCTATCATTAAATAGATCATTGTCTGATTAGAATAATATATCATATTATATAATACTGCTTATTGCAGTCAACACATTCTTAATCACATTGTCACATAACTTTAACACCATTGAATCACAAATAAACAGTTATACAGTCAATCTATCTAAGTCCAGATCAATTTCTGAAATATGTCGATCTACCGACAACTTTATCGGGTAATTATCGAGTCTATGACTCGATACATTAATACAATATCCACTTAGATATCTTAAACACCAGTTATAACATTTTTCATGACCTTATAAAATTTTTTAAATAATTATTATCATTTATCATAATTTTTGAAATATCAGAATCATTATTAAATGATTTAAATATTAAACAATTCTATTATCATTAATATTTAATTAATAATAAACTATTAATGAAACCATTGCCAAATATTAAAGTCATTAATAATAACTTAAAATATTTTTAAAACATTTATATTACCCTTAAATGATTTTTAAAACATTTAAAAATTATTATTAAATAATTACCATTAATATTTAAATATTAATTTATCATTATCCAAATATTAAAAGTTATTAATTACAACTTAAAATATTTTTAATTCACTTATATCCTTTTTAATTGATTTTTAAATAAATAAAACCATTTTTAAACTATTTATTTAATATAATTATTAAATAAATTTAATATCATTAATATATCATTAATATTAAATTATTAATGAAATTATCCTTTAAATATTAAAAGTTATAGTTTATAACTTAAAATATCTTTAAATACTTTATTTTCATTTAAAATGATTATTATAATATTAAAATCATTTTTAAACTAAATTATTTAATATAATTATTAAATAACTTTAATATCATTAATAATAATTAATTAATGAAATTTACCTTTAAATATTAAAAGTTATATTTTATAACTTAAAATATTTTTAAATACCTTATTCTTATTTAAAATGATTTTTAATTTAATAAAATCATTTTTAATTCATTTAATAAATAACTTAATTATCATTAATATTAATTTATTAATGAAAATTATCACATTATATTAAAAGTTATCAAAAATAACTTAAATTATTTTCTTATACCTTAATATAATTTTAAATAATTTTTCAAATATTAAAATCATTTTTAAATAATTTATTTAATATTATAATTAAATAAATTAAATACTTTTAATATTTCAAAAATATTAAATATTTATGAAATATATTTAAAATAATTAAAAACTAATTTTCAGAATTTAAAATAATTTTTAATAATTTATTTTGTATTTTTAATAATTAAAAACTATTTTTTTCTATTTATTAATTAATTTCCGAAAATTAATTACTATCTGTCGCTAAAGACCACCTATAGCGACAGAACCGTTGTTATAGGTGTTCTTGGTGTTCTTCATGCAAACCCAGAAAACGTGACAGTGACTGGACTTGCTAGTTTGACCGAATGTAATTTCGTGTGTGATGTGTTTCTGGGCTCGGTTTTGGTCAGATCATGTAGAGAAAATGTCAGAATACAAGATCCAGCAACAAATATGCTTATAACATGCATAACCAACGAGATCTGAACCCTTAAAGTGACTGTCAGACCTGTTCTTCATTTTCTGGGTTACCCAGAAATGAAGAACAGTTCGTCCATCCTCTTTTGGGCTTCCACAACTTGCAATTTGTGCACTGTTTTTGCGATATAAAGTATTCAGTGTGTACCCAACATGACAAGGAAGAGATCTAACACCACAACTCATTAAATAATCAACACAATTAGAAGATCCAGCCTAGTCAAACGTTGTCAGTCATCGCGTTCTTGAGTTTTTTGGGTTTTCCAGAAAACTCTATAAACCCAGAAAACTCAATTCGTGATCATCTGTCTTGGTTTGACCAACCACTGATTTCGATCCGTTTATGAAATAAGTGATATTAAGGCATGATTATGTAGTCTAACAAACATACTACAACCTAAATGCAAGAACCATAACGATACATCAAACCACTGTCAGATCCAAGCCCTTCAAGAACTTGTCAGAGCTTTCTGGGCTCATTCTGGGTTACCCATAAATGGCCCGGTCATGCCCGGTCAATGGGTTTTGACCGCGATTAACTTCTAATCGGTTCATGTTCTGACTTTAATTCTTGTACCAAATGAAAGATCTCATACCAGACTACAAATACCAACTTTTAAACAACAAAAAACTTAACAACTAAAGATCTATGGGGTCTGACATTTGTCTGTCAGACACAAAAACAAATTTTTCCATATTTTTGAAATCTTCAAATCCGAGCCTCTAGATGTTATGGATCTAACATCTAGCAACCCAGATCATCCTTAGACACTATATCTAACATATTTAACACCAAAAAAAACAACATCAAACCACAGATCGATGGACTGATTTCTAATTAGGATTTTATACCTTCTTTGATAAATTTTGATTTCTGGCTTCTGATATGTTATGGTTGATCGTGGGGACTGTTCTTAGGGACTGATATATGAAGGAAATTTCGGAGGTTTGGGGTTGAGAGAGAATGTTTGAGTGTTTGGGTAAAAACAAGTTAACAAATGATTTTCTCTCTCTTCCAATCTATTTATATAAGTATATGATGCATGTATGGCTGCTGAAATGACTGATTTGCTGTCATTTTAGAGTCAAGGGAGTTGTTGGTTTGGTGAACAACTCACTCTATTGTCAAAACCTACATGCTAGCTTCTTTAATGCTAAAAAGGGCATTTTGGTCTTTTGATTTTCCAATTTAATGGCAAACTTGTAATCATGCAAACCCTTAGGGTTTAACCCTAAGGTTTTCCAACATTAGCTTTTCTAGAATTATATTTTAGGGTTTACATAAAATAAAATAAAATGAAATAAAAATTTTAGTTTCTAAAATTTAAAAATTAAGATTTGTTAACTAGATTAGGTTAATACTTATATTATACATGAACATTAGGGTTTAGTACCCCTAATCATAATTACCCTTGCCAATTTGGCAATTAGTGTTTACAACTTTTAATAATTTGGGCTACTAAAATATATAATTAGAGTTTTTATTAATTAAATTAGGGTTCTTGATATAAATTAAATTCGTTATTTATACATGGACATTAGGGTATTATAACGTACTTAACTTTACCACTTGAATAATTAGCGCTTAAAATTAGTAATTAGTGTTCAAAGAAATATCGGTTAGGGTTTCGATTTCACAATTAGGGTTTTGCGACAAAATTAGGGTTTTTCCTAATTAGCGTTCCATGAAGTAATACGTAAACTTACATCATATAACACAGATATTTAATAATATTAAATTTCCCATTTAAATTGATAAATAGGGTTAAATCAATTAATGTTAGTGTTTGGTCAATATACCATAATTGACCATCCATCAACAGTATAATTTTTACAGTACATATTTATAGTATTGAAAAATTAAAATATTATAATATTATTATCATTCCTTGATCAAAACCCAAAATTAGGGTTTGGATTCCATATATGATTTTATCCTCCATAATTAACCTTATAATTAAGTTAAAATGATTTACTTAATAACTTGAACAAAATTCTTATAATAAAATAATTATTATAATTATTCAAAAATCATTTCATGTATTATTTGAATAATATAAACATATAATTTTATGGAAAATAATTAATTAAAATATTTCTAATATAGAATTAATTACTATAAGAATATCATTTATAATAACCAATATTTCTAAAATAAATTTATTTACAATTATTAATGTAATAAATAAATTTTATTTATCACACATATAATTATAATTACACATTACCTTGGCACATATCATTCATATTTATTTTAAATAAAAAAAAATTTATACGCAAAATTATTGATTTATTTATATAGAAATATCGGGTTGTCACAGGGATAGTTGAGCTCACCCTTTTCCTTTTTGTTCCATTTTTCTTCTCAGGAAGCGAGAATGTAGCGAGTACTAGTCGGGGTATGGAATGAAAGTTTTAGAAAGTTGTTTTAGTAGTCCTCACCATTTTTGTAAAATAATATATCAGTAATTGTAATGAGGACTTATTTGAGTGTTGATATTGTCTAGAAGACAATATTTGTATTTAAACTCACAGTTTTTATGTTGTATTAATAAAGTTGTAGTTGTTTCTATACCATGTTATTGACAACTCAGAATGGGTGTTGTATACCTATTTTGGGGGCGTCACAGACGTATTTTTGTTTAGATTCGTGACATGAGCTAAGAAAGCTTGACATCCATTTTTCAATAAACGAATAGCTTTATGGCTTGAGATGATAGTGATTGATTTTAATGGTTTGGTTGCTTGAATTCGCATAATAGGTTGGTTACGAATATGAAAGCTAACAACCTTACGAAAATAATCAATTTTTGCATGATGAGTAGTTAACCAATTAATCCCTAGAATCACATCAAATGCAAGTATTTTCAAAGAAATGAGATCGACAGGTAACGTGCGGGTGCCTATTTGAACTAAACAATACTTATAAACAGTTGCTGTAATGAAGGTTTCTCCCAACGGAGTTTCAGCAGATAAGTCAAAGTCTAATTTCTCCGGAGTCAAATTTAAACGTTGAGCGCAAGTAGGAGAAATAAAAGAATGGGTAGAACCAGTATCAAATAAGGTATATACTTTGGTAGAGTTTATGATAAGCTTACCCGTGATGACCTCGTTCGGGTTCCTTGCTTTCTGAGAGGTCACGACAAACACTCTCCCTTGAACTATCGATTTTATCTTGTCTATGACGGCCTTTGATGCCTCCATCCCAGCTGGACTTGTCTTCGGTGCATGATAAAATCGGGCCAGGTGACCTTCTCTTCCATAATTGTAACATGTTTTGGACTGGCATCGCGCAGTTTGAACTGATGTGTCCCTCCCCTCCACATTTGAAGCATATGATAGGTGGTTGTTCTCTTTCCTTAACGACGGGTGCTAATGCTGAAGTCTTTCCATCATTGTTGAATCTCCTCTTCTTGAAATGTCCACTCTTATTGTTTTGACCATGATTACCACCGAAGTGGTTACCATTTCTGGCATGTTGATTCCCTCCATGCTTGTTGTCAACACTTTGATGACTTCTATCACTGGTATTATCATTTTGTCGACTGCTCTCTTTTGGTTGGGTTGACTCATTATCGCGCTCTAATAACTGAGACCTATTAACAACATCTGAATACAAGTAAAGTTTATGAGAAATGAGGTATTGACGTATCTCGGGTTTCAAACCTCTTAGAAATATCTGTGTCATTCTCTCCTCATTATCAACCAAATGGGATGCAAACCGAGACAACTCGACAAACTTGGCTTCGTACTGCGACACGGTCATGTTGTTTTGTTCTAGTTTAATGAACTCTACCTGTTTCATGTGATGAATACTTTCGGGAAAATACTTATCATTGAACAGTTCTTGGAACTTCTCCCAAGTCATCTTCAGTGCGGTATGTTGAGTACGCTTTACAGATTCCCATCAGTAATCTGCCTCTGCCCGCAATATGAAGGTGGCAAAGGGAACCTTTTGCTCCTCGGAGCATCCCAAGACATCAAATATCTTGTTGATCTGCTTTATCCACGTCTTTGCCTTAAGTGGTTTTGGCTCTCCAAAAAACTCCAGTTGTCCCAGCTCCTTGAACTTCTTAGCAGTGACCGTTCGAGAGTTGCCAGTGTTTCCACCTGCATTTCGGACATGAGTCTCTCTTGCCCGATGCTGTATGAATTGCAGAAAGCCTCTGAACATTCTATCGTTCATCATTTGGTCAATGTTGTTGTTTGCATGAGGATTATTGCCTTCCTAATGCAAATTGTCCTGATTATTGATTTGTGGAGACTCAACGGTCTCCTGTGCTCCATTGATATTCTAAACATTCTCGGATGCCATTTTCAAATACTGCCACAAAACAAAGGTTAATTAACATGCAATATATTATCCCTATACTCTGACCGACCAATTAAATGCCAAATAAACTTAGGTAGGTCATACTAGCGAAGGAATTCTCCATCTCTCCCCTCCTAGTTCTTGTCTCACATCTCAGCCAGGGATCATATCCCTAAGCTTTGATACCAACTGTGACGCCCCCAAAATAGGTATACATCACCTATTCTGAGTCTCCAAATACATGGTACAGAATACAAATATAATCTTAAATATACAACATGAGCTGTGAGTTTATAATACAAATATTGTCTTCTAGACAGTATTCAAACTCAAAATAAGTTCCTCAATACATTTATTAAAACACTATTTCATAGAATAGTGAGGACTACTAATGCTATCCTCTGGACGAACACTCTGTTCCCCGACTAGTCCCTACTACGTTCTCATTTCCTGAAGAGAACAATGAAAGCAAAAGGGTGAGCTCAACTAGCCCAGTAAGAAATATTATGACTAAGATAATGCAGAATAAATTATTGTTAGCCTTCAACAGTGTTAAACTGATAAAATACAATAGACATCAAGTTTAACTGCAAGCGGGATGAGCAATCCATTAGAAGAGTCAAGTAGAGAATAAAATCTACTATCTTCTAGGTTTTAAAAGGTTTTTCATCATTTTTATCGCTGAGACTCAACTTAATAAATAATCCACATCATTCCCTGCACTACGGCCAAGGATATTCATTAGTATCACAACCACAAATTATCCATGCACTACGGGCCAAGGATATTCGTGTATTCATCAATGGTTATGATCATGCCACCAACTGTCCATCAATGCACTATGGGCCAATGAGGACTTTTATCACATCATTTGTAACATTACGGTCATGATTATATCGATTAATCCCTGGTTATAACCATACCAAGTCCATCTATGCACTACAGGCCACATATAACTTTCAACATAATATAAACATGGGGATGATGACAATGATATAAGAATTCAATAAAACAAGTTCAAGAATTAATTTATCCAGGAACCAATAACGTCCAAATTATCAACATGATACTGCTTTGTGGGGTAAAACTCAAGAATGCTCAAAAGAATATTTTCATGAAAAGATACTGGATAAAGCGCAAATATCAAGGATATTCCACTAATTTCATGGAGTATAAAAGCCAAACCTTAACTAACTGAGTATAATAAAGAATGTAATAAGAAAAGAAATCACCAGGCATGCGATAGACACACAGACAGGTTATTCCAACAGAATAATAAATAACGGAACCAGGTCATGCGTAAACGCATAGACAGGATATTCCAACAGAATAACAAATAACGGAGCCAGGTCAGGCGAAATTCGCACCGACAGGATGTTCCAACAGAATAATAAATAACAAAACCAGGTCATGCGTAAACGCACAGACAGGATGTTCCAACAGAATAATAAAGAATGGAATAACAGAAGAATTGCACCATGTATGCGGTACTTCGCATAGACAGGTTATTCCAACATAATAATAAAGAATTGAATAACTAGAAGAATTTCACCAAGTATAGGGTAGTCCGCGTATACAGATTATTCCAACAGAATAATAAAGAATGGAATAACATAAGTTCTCTTCATGAATACGAAAGAAATAATACCCCTTACCGTAAAACAAGAGTATTCCGACTATTAGGGCGAGGATATTCTTGAAGAAAACTTGCACTACGCTCAAAGCTTCTTAAAACTCTAAAGAAATACGCTCAAGATTAGAAAGAAGAATTCTCTAAATTTCTGGTGTGTTTTCAATTCTAACTAAGCATCCTATTTATAGGAGAACGGAAGGGGTACTGTTTAGAAATTAATCACGGACGAAACATAAAGAAATCAGACGAATCACTCATGGCTGAATTCATACACCAAATTATCAAATAAAACCAAAATTTTAATATATTTATATATATAACACATGGTTTTAACAAAAATCTCCCACCCGTGAATAACTCTTGCAAGATTCCTCCCAACAATTCAATTTTTAACTCCCGTGGGCCCACATGTTCCCCTCCCACCAACATTTCATAATCACATGTGGGTCCCATTATATATATACTAAACAACTTTCTACCGATTATTTTTAAAAAATGGGTAAATGGGGGTCCATAAAATAAGCAAAACTTCATAATAATCACCTTAATAATTTTAACAACATATATCACCTTTATTATAATTCACAATATTAATCGATCAGGTCGTTCCCAAGAAAGAGGGGGCTTTCCAATAAGGATTTCTCCCTATTGGCGCGCAATTAGGTGACCAAACCTCTTCTTGACAGAACTTCTAGACATCGTTAATATTGCAAATAATAATATTAATAACTTTGTCGTCTCAATTATTGATTTAATAATATATAAAATATTGACAATAATTGAATCAAATACCGTGAGATACTATGCAGCAATTACTGTAGCAATAATTCAACAAAACTGAGTGACTTCTCACGTAAACATCAATAATCAATACCGTGTGCTACTATGCAACCACGAGTATTCCTGTACTTTTAACACCGGGTGTTTCTATAGTTAACGATAAAACTTCCGCCGTTATTTTCATAAAATATTTTTGTCGTTTTCGCAAACCGACAATAATTTCGTTGTGGGGGTCCACTAATGATTGTGTCGTCATACGAATATTCCCTGCTTAAAACGAATATTCCCCGACTAATTGAATATTATATAACAACTTGCGTACTTTACAAAATTTATAAATATTACCCACAACTATAACATTATATCAAATTCATTCCATAATATTTAAAAATGATATTTATAGAAAATTCATCTTTATTCATAAAAGTTGGGGTCTTACTAGGTAGACATCTTTTGCATGATCTTTTTAATATTCTTATTAGACGCTTCAACAACACCATTCATCTTTGGACGATAGATGACAGAGTTGAGATGTTTGATGAGGAATTGACTGCATAACTCCTCCATCATTTTGTTGTTGAGGTTTTTAGAATTGTTTGACACAGTTACCTCTGGTTGTCCATATCGACAAATGACATTATTTCTAATGAAACCAATGATAACTTCTTTGGTAACCTAGGGGAAGGAGGCTTCTTCTACCCACTTGGTGAATTAGTCGATCATGGCGAAGATAAATCGATGCCCATTACTGGTTTTGGGCTCGATGGACCCGATCACGTCCATTCCACACATTAAGAAGGGCCAAGGCGAACTCATATTTTGGAGCTCCCTTGGAGCGGCATGGATAGCATTCCCATAAATTTGGCATTGGTAGCATCTCTTGACGTTATCATCACAGTCAGCTTCGAGAGAGAGCCGGTAATGTCCTTGTTCTGACGATCTTCTTCACAAGTAGAGGGTCGCTCATGTGTGGTCCACATACTCCACCATAGATTTCATCCATGAGCCTCTCAGCTTGGTCCTTGTCCATACATCTGAGGAGACCTCGTCCTGCATCTCATTTGTAGAGTTCATCTCCGCTGAGGTAGAATTCCATAGCCATTCGATGGATCCACTTTCTTTCAGCAGGACTCGCCTTAGCGGGTGTAGATCCATCTCACAGATACTCCTTGATATGCTGATACTAAGGGTGTTGGATGGGAGGTAGCTCATTCGATATTTCTCCAATGTAGATCCCATAGGCTAGAGCCTTTTACTAGGTAAATATGATGCTTGGCATGTTTTCCTTATCAAGTATGTTGATCAAGGAGGCCAAAGGTGCTAGCACATCTGCAAAGTCATTCCTATTCCAAGGAATATAGAGGAAGGTTATTTCTTCAAACTCCGAAGCCATCTAGATATCCTGCCGATGGTAAGGCAACAAATGTAGCTCTTTGGTGTGATAGGTCCCAGTGGTTTATCTGATTACTAATTCAGAATCTCTAAAGACAGTTAACCGCCTGATGCCCATTGATTGAGCAAGTTTTAATCCCATAACATAGCCTTTATACTCAGTTGTGTTGTTGGTGCTGACAAACTACAATTTGATGACAACGGGATACTGATCCCCCGTAATGGCTACTAGAACTGCTTCAGCCCCAAAACCTTCCATATTTACAACTCCATCAAAATACATCTTCCATATCTGGTGTGTATCATACTGATGGTGTTGCTGAACTGTCATTACCCTCTCATCAGGGAAGTATGTTTCTAAGGGTTGAAATCCTTGAAAGGGCGGCAGAAAGTTGATTCACAATTCCTTGACCTTTGATAGACTTTTGCGTCACGCGGACGATGTCAAATTATTGTAGGATCAACTACCATCCGGACAGCGGACAATTCAACATGGTTTTGCTGAACACGTAATTGAGAGGATCCATGCGAGATATGAGATGGGTTGTGTGATCATAGTAGGTAATGTTGTAACCTCATGGAAGCCCATGCTAAAGCACAACAAGTCTTCTCAATCAGAGTGTACTTGTGTTCACTGCTACTGAATCTTTTACTAAGGTAGTAGATAGCTCGCTCTTGGCCTCTATCATCTTTCTTTCCTAGCATGCAACCCATGGCATTATCATTGATTTATAGGTACATGAACAGGGGAACACCATCCCTGGGAGGTACTAAAATAAGAGCTTTTACTAGCTACTCTTTGATAGTTAGGAAGGCTTTCTGACACTCATCATTCCATTTCATGGAGGAGTTCTTCCTTAACAACTTTAAGATAGGCTCACAGTTTGCTGTGAGTTGGGAGATGAATCGGCTGATGAAGTTAATCCTTCCCAAAAATCCCAGTATTTGCTTCTTTGTTTGAGGAATGGGCATTTTTGTGATGGCCTGGATTTTGGTGGGATCTAGCTCAATCCCTTTGTGGCTGACTAGGAATCCTAGTAACATGCCTAATTTAACACCAAAGGCGTACTTGGCTGGTTTCAACTTCAAGTTGTACTTACGCAATCTATTAAAGAGCTTTCTGAGATGGTCTTCTTCCCTTCAAGACTTAACAATGATGTCATCCACATAGATCTCTATCTTTTTGTGCATTAAATCGTGAAAAGGAGCCATTATGGCCCGCTTATAAGCAGCTCTGGCATTGATGAGGCCGAATGACAACCGTAATTTTCTCACGATCCTCTTCAGCAACCATAATTTGATGGTACCCCGCAAAATAATCAGCAAATGATTACATGTCGTATTGAGCTGTATTGTAAATGAGAATGTGGATAAATGGTACGTGAAAACTATCTTTAAGGCAAGCTTTATTTAGATCCCTGTAATCCACACAAACTCGCACCTTTCCTCCTGGTTTAAGCACGGGGACTATGTTAGATAGCCATTCAGGGTATGTTGACACCATGATGATGCCAGCTTGAAATTGTTTCACAATTTCTTCTTTGACTTTTAAACTTCACTTCAGGTTTTAATCGCCTGAGCTTCTGTCCTGACTGGCTTGAATCCCTCTCTGATGGAAAGGCGATGAATGACAATGTCAGTGGACAAGTCGACCATAACTTTATGAGACTATGCAAACACATCTTGGAATTGGGTCAATAGAGTAACCATGTCATTCATTTGGTTTGGAGTAAGGTTCGTACCAATCTGGATTAGTTTGGGTTTTCTAAGGTTCCTAAGGTTGAAAGAGGAGGTTTGATCAAGGTTTGGTTTGGGTTTTTCCTCGACCCATTCTTTGATCTTCTGAGGTATCTCATAGTCCACTTGTACTTCCATCAAGTCTGAGTCTATCTTTACATCAAAGTTACAGTCCTTGTGGAGAATAAGCACCTCATTAGCAAGTTTAGGAACATCTAAATTTAGAGTCCTGAAACAAAAATGCTTTCACTTAATATATGAAACTGTTCAATCATACAAAGTGTTAGCATGTAATGACAAAACAACTGCTAATACTGTATAGAAAAAGTAAGTAGTTATTATTATTTACAAGGCAGAGGGAGTTTCTGCCCTTTTTACCCTTGTCGGCAAATACATGGAATGCTGCTCCAATTGCCAAGGGTGAAGTCCTGGTGGACAGCATGATGAAGGGGCTATTATTGTCCTCTTTTTCTCGAATGATGACCATGATATCTGGACAATCATTGTCTGGGATGTCTCTATTTATACCCTCAGTATGAACAATGACGCTTATGTTTGATAACCGCCTGGCAATGTCTTGTTTACGTCTCCATTCCTTTTCTTCCACTTTAGGATCTAGAATCAGAACCTCCTTTCCTTTGATCGATATCGGTTTAAGAAACAACATAGCCATTACATAGGCAAACACCTTTATCGGAGACCATACAGGCTGTGACGCCCCCAAAATAGGTCCACACGACCTATTCTGAGTCGCCAGATATCACACTATAAAAATTATTTACAAACTATATTTATACAACTGTTGAACTGTCGTGCAGAATACGACCATAGTTAAACTGTGAGTTTTAATACAAATGTATGTAACTCTCATGGAACCTCGACCACAACCTTACAATGGTACTTTACATAAAAGTACAGTCAATAACTATTTTATAAATTAAAATCTTTGGAAAATACTCAAGTAAACCTTCGTACATGGGAGGCCATGCGTCTAGGTTATGATAGATATAATATGTCCACAGAATTATCCTTGGTTGACCCAATAGTCCCCAAAGAAAAACAAGAAGATTGCTATCATCTTCTTTCTAATGGCGAGTCTTCTCTTGACTTATAATTATCTCCATTGTCTCCAATTGAGAATCGTATTTCAAACAAACTCCATGATTATATAGGTAGTGCTCGTAGATATACTCAGCAAGTGGATGTGCACAACCCTATCTTATGATAACATGAGGTTGTATGTCATTAGACATCTTGTATGATAGTAACAAAACACTCTTCCAAAGTTGGGTTCACCTCATCTTATCCGGTTCACCAAAATTAAATATCAAATGACGTATACAATATGACAAACTTATCTAAAGTTCTCAATAAAATTATTTCCATACTATTTAGGGAGAACCTCAACAACTATAGACCACTGTTCTATTCTCTTGTAACCCCCGCTCGACCCAGCTACACTCTTATTACCTGAAAGGAATTGTGAAGCAAAAGGGTGAGCACAACTATCCCAGTAAAGAATATCATGACTAAAGATAGTTTATATCATCAATAGCCTTCATCAGTAATAAATCAGAGATTTAGAACATATGGTAGATGATAAAACTTTTTAAACATAGTTGCAGTGGAAGGAGCAATCCATTAGAAGTGTCAAATAGACCATCAGATCTATTATCTTCTCCACGTTAAAAGTCCACCAATAATGTTTTATCCCTGTAACATCAATCAACAATTCCTGTCCACGATCATATGAATAACTCATAATCATAATTGTGATTCTAACTTCCTCTTCGCACCCAGGACGAAGATAATTTTCATCACCTATCTTCACTTGAAACATCAAAAATCATGCTTATACCAAATTAAAATTCCTGCTCATAATCATACTAATAAATTCATCTTTGCACTACAGCCAAAGATATTCATTAACAACTCATCTTTGCACTACATGCCAAAGACATACAACTGTATTTTAGAAGAGTCAAGTAAAGCATGATATCTACTCTCTTTTATGAATTAAAAGTGTATAATCAATATTTTATTGCTGAGACTCAACTTAATAATAATCCACATCATCGAATCATTCCTGCACTACAGCCAAGGATATTCATGTAATCATCAATGGTCATGATTATACCGAATAATCCCTGGTTATAATCATACCAATAAATGTCCATCAATGCACTACGGGCCAATGAGGACTTTTACCACATCATCTATAACATTATGGGTCATGATTATATCGAATGATCACTGGTCATAATCATACCAATAAACAGTTCATCTATGCACATAAGCCAAAGATACTCATCAATCAATAGTTCATCTTTGCACATAAACCAAAGATATACGACTGTAAAACCAATAATCAACAGTCCATCTTTGCACGTAAGCCAAAGATATACAACTGTAAAACCAATAATCAATAGTCCATCTTTGCACGTAAGCCAAAGATGACTTTCATCATAATATAAGCATGAGGATGATGACAATGATATAGCATTAATCAAATAAATCAAGGATAAATATTAAAAACTTTAAATTTATCCAAATATTACCAATCAATTAATAAACTCATAATCTATTATTATTAATATTATAACAATATTTTAATCATTTCTTAAACTTATAAACAATTTATTTTAATTATTTACACTTTACCAAATAATGTATTTAATCATTCAAAAATGACATTACTCATAAGATTTCATCACCAATGATCAAATCCCTCATAAAAAAATCTGCATATACCTTATATAAGATTCCCAAGCCATAAAATCCTATTTTCCAATTTTGTTACTTCACATAATATATTTAATTTATTTACTCATAACTAGTTCATTTTCATGAAAAATACCAAATCAGTCCCAAAAATATTTCTTTTAAGGGATTTAGCAGAATATTGAACATATATTTTTCTCAGAATTTTTAAAATTCATTTACTAATTTTCATATGGCCAAAATTGCTGAATATTTAGACATTTATCATAAATTGTACTTTTGTCCAAAAATTTCGAAATTTACAGGGTATACTCTTGTTATATACATGTACTTCTAATAAAAATTTCACCAATTTTGGAGTTAACCACAAGGAGTTATAAGGGTTTACTTTTAAAATAGTCTTTTTCCCATAAAATTCATAACTCCTAATCTATACATCCAAAAATTGCCATTTTTGGAGACAATCTAGAAAACTCAACAAATTATCATTTCAAATTTTTCCAAAATTTTTGAGGGTCAAAAAATTACAAAACTGCAAATGGATTTTCGTCCCGCCATGCGGTAATCCACGTAGACAGATCATTTCCACAATTTAATAAGGAATGAATACAAGGGATCATTCACCATGCATACAGTAATCCACATAGACAGGTTATTCAACAGAAAAATAAAGAATGGAATAATAGAAGAATTCACCATGAATGCTGATAGACCGCACGGACAGGTTATTCCCAATAGAATAATAAAGAATGGAACCAGGTCATGCGTAATCCGCATAGACAGGATATTCCAACAGAATAATAATGAATGGAACCAGGTCATGCGTAATCCGCACAGACAGGATATTCCAATAGAATAATAAAGAATGAAAGCAGGTCATGTGTAATCCGCACAAATAGGATATTCCAACATAATAATAAAGAATGGAATAACAACAGAATTCACTAGGCATGCGATAGACCGCACAGACAGGTTATTCCCAATAGAATAATAAAGAATGGAACCAGGTCATGAGTAATCCACATAGACGGGATATTCTAACAGAATAATAAAGAATGGAATAATAGAAGAATTTCACCATGTATGCGGTACTTCGCATAAACTAGGTTATTCCAACTTAATAATAAAGAATAGAATGTGAGGCCCCCGAACCCGGATACTTGAAACCCGAACTCGGTACTTCACGATACCATTTCTATGAGCGAAATACTACTAATAATAATAACAATAATATAAACTTAAACTTAAATTATAATTACATCAGAGTCTTTCTCCCAAGTACGTAACCTTTAAACATTCATTACATGTCATAATATATATAAATATATATATCATAGTCTTCATAATCTATAACTATTACAAACAGTACCACAAATCTTATTTGGTTAGCTTTCCCTTTCCCTTGCTTCGACATGAGCCTTCTGGTTCTTCACACTTAGCTGAAAACATTTAAATTAAGCAAGAATGAGCATTTGAGTGCCCAGCAAGTATTATATATATATATAGGCTGAAGGAATTTAAATATTTTCTTTATAATATTCTTCTACAACTAGTAAGTAGTTGTGAAGTATTCTGCACCAATAATAATAACATAACAACCCTCTTTCAAATTTTTGAAACTACGTATTGACTATAAATGGGGTTTCTGTGACATACTATGAACATTGTTTTTCATTTTCGAAAAGGTTTGAACAGAAATTCATCTGTAAACCGTCATGACTTACGGGCACGGAGGGTGATTAGCCCTGTTGTACCCTGTATTGATCAATACTACATGTATAAGAACGATGTTATCGTTCACTCTGTCCGCCTTGGGCGCATAAATTTTTTCCCATTATTGGGATGTTCATACCTGTCGGGTTTTCATAACAAAGGTCTTATATAATTCAACATATATGCATATCAAAGAAGTATCAACATGTGATTAAATGCAATGATTATCCAAGTGGGGACACTTGTATAATCATTTATAGAAATTAACGAACAGAATATATTTAACTGAATTATCTTATACTAGCATGTTGATCATCAATGGGCTTATATAATATAAGTTTAACCATCTGTACAATAATAACAATAATTCTGAACTTCTCACTTCTGTCCATTGCATAAAGAAAATGCAAAGTTAGGATACTTGCCTGATGCGCTGCTTACACTTACGCAACTTAAATCTACCCTTTTCTATCACAACCTATCATTAATCAGATCATTTTACTGATTAGTACAATATAACGTACATACAATACTGCTTATTGCAGTCAGCACATTCCCTATTCACATTATTACACATGTTCAACAATCGTTGACTCATAATCAAACATTAACACCTTCCTAATCACATTGTCATACAACCTTAATAACCATTGAATCACAAATAAACACATATCCAATAAATTATCTAAGTCCAGATCAATTTCTGATCTATGTCGGTCTACTAACAACTTTATCGGTTAAATATCGAGTCTAAGACTCTAATTCGAAGTTCAACATTCTTTGGATAACTTAAACCTTAGTCGCGCTATTTTTCATGGCCTTATAATAATTATTAAATAATTATTATCATTTATTATAATTTTTGAAATATCAGAATCATTATTAAATGATTTAAATAATAAACAATTCTATTATCATTAATATTTAATTAATATTAAACTATTAATGAAACCATTGCCAAAATATTAAAGTTATGTATAATAACTCAAAATATTTTTAAAGTATTAATATTACCTTTAATTGATTCTTAAACATTTAAAATCACTATTAAATAATTACCATTAATATTTAAATATTAATGAACTATTTATCCAAATATTAAAAGTCATTAATTATAACTTAAAATATTTTTAAATCATTAATATCCTTTTTAAATGATTTTTAAATAAATAAAACCATTTTTAAACTATTTATTTAATATAATTATTAAATAAATTTAATATCATTAATCATTAATAAATATCATTAATATTAAATTATTAATGAAATTATCCTTTAAATATTAAAAGTTATATTTTATAACTTAAAATTTTGTTAAACACTTTATTTCCATTTAAAATGATTATTATAATATTAAAATCATTTTTAAACTAAATTATTTAATATAATTATCAAATAACTTTAATATCATTAATAATAATTAATTAATGAAATTTACCTTTTAAATATTAAAAGTTATATTTTATAACTTAAAATATTTTTAAATACCGTATTAGTATTTAAAATGATTTTTAATATAATAAAATCATTTTTAATTCATTTATTTAATTCATTTAATAAATAACTTAATTATCATTAATATTTAAATCTTAATGAAAATTATCAAATAATATTAAAAGTTATCAAAATAACTCAAAAATATTTTCTAACACAATAATATAATATTTCATGATTTTTCATGAGTTAAAGTCATTTTAAATAATTTATTTAATATTATAATTAAATAAATTAATTACTTTTAATATTCCAAAAATATTAAATATTTATGAAATATATTTAAAATAATTAAAAACTAATTTTCAGAATTTAAAATAATTTTTCATAATTTATTTTGTATTTTTAATAATTAAAAACTATTTTTTTTTATTAATTTCTGAAAATATTAATTAAATCTGTCGCTAAAGGCCTATAGCGACGCTTGTCTGTCGCTATAGGTGTTCTTGAGCTACCCAGAAACCATAAGGCAGAAACCGAGTAGCTATGTTTGACCGTGTGTAACGCTTAGCACAAAATGTTTCCGAGTGATCTAACACATAAATATTGTAGTACTCATGTAATAATACAAGTAAATAACAACGTTAGTGGTCAAACAACATCAGATCTAAGAGAAATCATCAATCAAAGTAGCTATCAACACTGTTTCTCACGAAGAACAGTTCGAGGTGCCTACTTTGGACCTCTATAACTTGCAATCCATGTAACTTTTTTGTGATCTATCACTTCCAGTGTGTATTACTAATGTAGGACTACAACTTTAACACATAACATACATATAACAACAACTGATCGAACTAGAAATAACCGGTCAAAGTTCACCACGGAAATTGCTAAAGAAAAATTCTGGGTTCGCTGTTTTAGCAGTTTCGGTCAACGGGGTTTGACCATGAATAACTCCCGATCTATACATGATCTGGCCTTGATTATTTTTGCATCTTACAGACCACATAACAAGATATACATAACATCTTACAGACACCAAAAATACTAAATAAGCACAGAGATATAAGGCTCGACATTTGCCTAAAAATAACAGATTTCGGTATTTTTAAAAGTTGGAAAAACTTTGATTTTGAGCACTTTGATGCTATGGGTCATGAATCTAACAACCCAGAACATTAATACACTCCTTATTACACATATTTAACAAATCAATTTCAACAATTAACCACGAATTGAAGGATTTCAAAAATTAAAGAAATTATACCTTTCTTGATCGATTTTTGATTTTAGGCTTCAGATATGTTGATGATCTGTTATGGGTGATGGTGGGTATGAAGGAAATTTCGGAGGTTTGGGGTTGAGAGAGAATGGTTGAGTGTTTGAGCAATTTTTTTTAGCAAACAATCTACTTTCTCTCTCCTTAGATCCATTTATAGGCCACAAGATGCATGTATGATCTGATTTGTGGCTTTGTTGCTGAGATTGCATTATTTTAGGCACATGCTAGGCTAGAGGTTTGGTTCAACAACTCTCTAGACCCATTCTTGCAAGCTAAGTTTCAATAATACAACAAAGGGCATTTTTGCCATTTCCCTTTTGTTCTAGAAAATTGCCCTAGGGTTTAGGGTTTAGATATTTTAGTGTTTAGGGTTTAACATTTAACCCTTAAAGATTTAGCAACTAGGATTTCAAAAATTTCCTATTTTAGGATTTATTAATTAGGGTTTATTACAAAAATAATAACTAAATTTTAGTTTATAATATTTTGAAAAATTTACTTTGTTAATTAAAATAAGTTTGTAACTATCTAACACATGGACATTAGGGTTTAAAACCCTTAATCAGAATTAACTTTGCTAATAAAGCAATTATGGTTTATTCTTTTGGTAATTAAGGTTACCAAATTACTATTAGGGTTTTTAATTACTAAATTAGGGTTTTATTTTAGTAATTAGGGTTTAACAATTTAGGGTTTCTAAATTTAATTATTATAAACACCATACTTGTTAATTAATCACATTATCGATACTCACCATCAATCTCAAACTCTAATTTCAAATTAGGGTTATTAATTATAGCAATTAGGGTTTCCAGAATTTTTAATTAGGGTTTACCTAATTAATACATTAAATACATGACATAATTAATATTATACACTTATAAAATAACCTTATACTCTAATTTGGATCTCAAATTAGGGTTTAACATGATTACTAGAGTTTGGGTCAAAATACACCGTAATTGACCAACCATTTTCAATACGGACATATCGTTCATATTCATCGCACTGAAAAATCAAAATATAAGTAATATTATATTATTATTCTCATACCTTGACAATAATCCAAAATTAGGGTTTGGATTCCATATCTGATTTATCCTTTCAATTTAACCTTAATAATTAAGGTAAAATAATTACCTCAATAATCTGTACCAAAAATTCATATAATAAAATAATTATTATATTTATTCTAAAAATCACTTCATATATTATTTAAATATTATATGATTATATATTCATGGAAAATAATTAATCAAAACATTTTTATTTTAAAATTAATTATTATAAAAATATACTTTATAATAATCAATAATTCTAAAATAAATTTACTTGTAAATATTCATGTAATAAATATATTTTTATTTACCACATAAATACATATACACATAATCTTGTACAAATCCTCATCCTTAAAATAATAATAAAAATATTTATACGCAAAATTTAAGATTTATTTATATCGAAAATATCGGGTTGTCACATTCACCCTCCCTTATAAGGATTCCGTCCCCGGAATCACCACTTTAAAACCTACACATAACCGGGTACATAGCATACATATTCATCACAAGTAGATCTTGATCAAATTTGATCGAACTGATCTTTAACTAATCACATAAAGCTTGTCTTTCTGATTAAACGGAAATTTGATTTCTAAAAGAACTCAAATTCCTCCCTCAAAATTTCTTTATAAAATAATTTACTATACATAGAATAATTATAAATACGCAATTAAAAGTTATTCGAATATTACCTGGAACTGCATTGCCAGCTGCCACCGTGTCTTGAACCGTCATGTTGAAGATTCTTGATGTTGACTTTGTTGGTTTGTTCGATGATGTCGGTCCCGTGATTGCTAATGTTCCACTACCCTTACCAGTATTCACACTACCTGCCTCTACCCTCCTGTTCGGACAATCCTTCACCCTGTGCTCCATTGATCCGCAAATAAAACATCCACTATTCATTCTGGGATTGGGGCAGTTCGGAGAGATATGGCCCTCCTGCCCACACTTATAACACACAAATTTTTCCTTTAAACACTCCCCGGAGTGGTTCTTTCCACATTTCCCACACTGCACCCCTGGCTTCTTAACACCTTCCTGTTTAACCTGGACATTGCCAAAGTAGTTTCCCTTTCTTTTTCCGTCGACACTCCTGCTTCCACTATTTGTCCTCATTTTCTCAACTCCCTCGACCTTGGCCTTGTTCTTCTTCTCCTTATTGTAGAGGCTCATAGCCTCACTTTCCTCCTCCGCAATTATCGCCTTCTCCAAGAGTGCTGCAAATGTTGGAATCTGCAACACTGCCACCTTGTTATAGAGCCAGGGTTTTAATCCCAACTCAAATCTCCTCGCCTTCCTAGCCTCCGTATCGACTTGATGCGGAGCAAACCTAGCTAACTCATTAAATTTCGCGGCATATTCTGCCACTGACATATCTCCTTGCTTCAACTCCAAAAATTTTACCTCCATTCTAGACTGCATACTGGATGAAAAATAATTTTCGAAAAATAAATTCTTAAATCTATCCCACTCTACCACACCTGCTCCCGCCCTCACCTAATTTGCTTCCCACCAGAAATTTGTCTCACCCTTTATCAGATAGGTGGCAAAAGAGGTCTTTTGCCCCTCAGCTACCCTAGCTATTATAAACGCTTTCTCAATTTTCCTAACCCAATTTTGGGCTTCTACAGGGTCAGTCGTACCTTTAAATTCGGGTGGTCCTACAGCCTTAAAATCTTTAAAATTTGCTAAGTGATTATCCGGCTGGTTTCCTTGTTGTATAGCCTGAGCTACCATAGTTGCGAACTGCTGCATTGGGTCTGCTTGTTGTTGTCCTTCAACATTGTTGACAGACTCTTCTGCCCTTTGATTCCGAGTTTGACGTCTTGGCGGCATTATCTGGTTAAGTAAAAACCATAAATTAACTTACATTCTAAACCTTATCATATAAGTTTAAACTTATTAAACTTGTTTCATAACTCAAACTTTGATTCATATTCATTCATTGCTTTTAAAATATTTTACATAACACAGCACATAGTGCTTTAAACATTAGTTATCCCTTTGTGACTGCAAAAGTCGGGATTTACATCACCACTTATACAAAAGTCTTATAATAATGCATTACACAAACATACTAAGCACACATATAATATTAAACACGCTTACACAATATAACTTATACTACCTATTTAATAAGTCTTCTTCTTGGACATTCATACGCTCGATGTCCTTCCATCCCACAATTAAAACATCCACCTTTCTTATAGTCGGGGCAACGAGGAGAGGTATGTCCCTCTCGGCCGCAAATATAACATATCTTCTTCCCTTTCTTCTTATCAGGTTTTTCTACCTCAGGGTCTTCTATCTTTCTTTTTCCCTTATCTCTCGGGGCTGCACACGAAATGTTGTTTGAGGCTCCTATCTGATCAATTTGGATTTTAAGATTATCCTGTTCTTCCATTGTTTCTATTAATGCATGACGCAGTTGAATATTCAATAGCTTTTCTATCTCCCACAGCCTTTCCAGAGAAGAAACCTTGTAACTCAGATTCTGTACCTCCGTTGATGCTTGTTCAGCTTCAACTTTAGTGTCTGAATCACTATCTGTCAGCTCCACTATTTCCGGATCTGATAATATGTTTTCTACGATAACCACCTCGTCCGAGTTGGTTTCATTGTGAGCTTCTATTTCAGCTATTGGCTTCGATATCAGCTTAGGAGTATGGGTTTGATTCTTCTTCATATTATAAGCATATAGCAAGCCTTTTCCACCCGACAACTACACACAAAAATTATTTTGATTAGCATAAATTATATACACATAACACATAAAGGTTTTATATAAATTATCTTTTAGTTTGTTTGACGATGAATTTATCCAATCCATCTTTATTTAAACTCTATATGAGTTATTATATTTTCAACGTTTTCCTCTGTTCTAAGGTTATAGCCTAAGGTCTAACCCACCTAAGGTTTCTAACCCTATAGCTCTGATACCATCCTGTGAGGCCCCCGAACCCGGATACTTGAACCCCAAACTCGGTACTTCACGATACCATTTCTATGAGCGGAATACTATTAATAATAATAACAATAATATAAACTTAAACTTAAATTATAATTACATCAGAGTCTTTCTCCCAAGTACGTAACCTTTAAACATTCATTACATGTCATAATATATATAAATATATATATCATAGTCTTCATAATCTATAACTATTACAAACAGTACCACAAATCTTATTTGGTTAGCTTTCCCTTTCCCTTGCTTCGACATGAGCCTTCTGGTTCTTCACACTTAGCTGAAAACATTTAAATTAAGCAAGAATGAGCATTTGAGTGCCCAACAAGTATTATATATATATATATAGGCTGAAGGAATTTAAATATTTTCTTTATAATATTCTTCTACTACTAGTAAGTAGTTGTGAAGTATTCTGCACCAATAATAATAACATAACAACCCTCGTTCAAATTTTTGAAACTACGTATTGACTATAAATGGGGTTTCTGTGACATACTATGAACATTGTTTTCATTTTCGAAAAGGTTTGAATAGAAATTCATCTGTAAACCGTCATGACTTACGGGCACGGAGGGTGATCAGCCCTGTTGAACCCTGTATTGATCAATACTACATGTATAAGAACGATGTTATCGTTCACTCTGTCCGCCTTGGGCGCATAAATTTTTTCCCATTATTGGGATGTTCATACCTGTCGGGTTTTCATAACAAAGGTCTTATATAATTCAACATATATGTATATCAAAGAAGTATCAACATGTGATTAAATGCAATGATTATCCAAGTGGGGACACTTGTATAATCATTTATAGAAATTAACGAACAGAATATATTTAACTGAATTATCTTATACTAGCATGTTGATCATCAATGGGCTTATATAATATAAGTTTAACAATCTGTACAATAATAACAATAATTCTGAACTTCTCACTTCTGTCCATTGCATAAAGAAAATGCAAAGTTAGGATACTTGCCTGATGCGCTGCTTACACGTACGCAACTTAAATCTACCCTTTTCTATCACAACCTATCATTAATCAGATCATTTTACTGATTAGTACAACATAACGTACATACAATATTGCTTATTGCAGTCAGCACATTCCCTATTCACATTATTACACATGTTCAACAATCGTTGACTCATAATCAAACATTAACACCTTCCTAATCACATTGTCATACAACCTTAATAACCATTGAATCACAAATAAACACATATCCAATAAATTATCTAAGTCCAGATCAATTTCTGATCTATGTCGGTCTACTGACAGCTTTATCTGTTAAATATCGAGTCTAAGACTCTAATTCGAAGTTCAACATTCTTTGGACAACTTAAACCTTAGTCGCGCTATTTTTCATGGCCTTATAATAATTATTAAATAATTATTATCATTTATTATAATTTTTGAAATATCAGAATCATTATTAAATGATTTAAATAATAAACAATTCTATTATCATTAATATTTAATTAATATTAAACTATTAATGAAACCATTGCCAAAATATTAAAGTTATGTATAATAACTCAAAATATTTTTAAAGTATTAATATTATCTTTAATTTATTCTTAAACATTTAAAATCACTATTAAATAATTACCATTAATATTTAAATATTAATGAACTATTTATCCAAATATTAAAAGTCATTAATTATAACTTAAAATATTTTTAAATCATTAATATCCTTTTTAAATGATTTTTAAATAAATAAAACCATTTTTAAACTATTTATTTAATATAATTATTAAATAAATTTAATATCATTAATCATTAATAAATATCATTAATATTAAATTATTAATGAAATTATCCTTTAAATATTAAAAGTTATATTTTATAACTTAAAATATTGTTAAACACTTTATTTCCATTTAAAATGATTATTATAATATTAAAATCATTTTTAAACTAAATTATTTAATATAATTATCAAATAACTTTAATATCATTAATAATAATTAATTAATGAAATTTACCTTTTAAATATTAAAAGTTATATTTTATAACTTAAAATATTTTTAAACACCTTATTAGTATTTAAAATGATTTTTAATATAATAAAATTATTTTTAATTCATTTAATAAATAACTTAATTATCATTAATATTTAAATCTTAATGAAAATTATCAAATAATATTAAAAGTTATCAAAATAACTCAAAAATATTTTCTAACACAATAATATAATTTTTCATGATTTTTCATGAGTTAAAATCATTTTTAAATAATTTATTTAATATTATAATTAAATAAATTAATTACTTTTAATATTCCAAAAATATTAAATATTTATGAAATATATTTAAAATAATTAAAAACTAATTTTCAGAATTTAAAATAAATTTTCATAATTTATTTTTCATTTTTAATAATTAAAAACTATTTTTTTTATTAATTTCCGAAAATATTAATTAAATCTGTCGCTAAAGGCCTATAGCGACGCTTGTCTGTCGCTATAGGTGTTCTTGAGCTACCCAGAAACCATAAGGCAGAAACCGAGTAGCTATGTTTGACCGTGTGTAACGCTTAGCACAAAATGTTTCCGAGTGATCTAACACATAAATATTGTAGTACTCATGTAATAATACAAGTAAATAACAACGTTAGTGGTCAAACAACATCAGATCTAAGAGAAATCATCAATCAAAGTAGCTATCAACACTGTTTCTCACGAAGAACAGTTCGAGGTGCCTACTTTGGACCTCTATAACTTGCAATCCATGTAACTTTTTTGTGATCTATCACTTCCAGTGTGTATTACTAATGTAGGACTACAACTTTAACACATAACATACATATAACAACAACTGATCGAACTAGAAATAACCGGTCAAAGTTCACCACGGAAATTGCTAAAGAAAAATTCTGGGTTCGCTGTTTTAGCAGTTTCGGTCAACGGGGTTTGACCATGAATAACTCCCGATCTATACATGATCTGGCCTTGAATCTTTTTGCATATTACAGACCACATAACAAGATATACATAACATCTTACAGACACCAAAAATACTAAATAAGCACAGAGATATAAGGCTCGACATTTGCCTAAAAATAACAGATTTCGGTATTTTTAAAAGTTGGAAAAACTTTGATTTTGAGCACTTTGATGTTATGGGTCATGAATCCAACAACCCAGAACATTAATACACTCCTTATTACACATATTTAACAAATCAATTTCAAAAATTAACCACGAATTGAAGGACTTCAAAAATTAAAGAAATTATACCTTTCTTGATCGATTTTTGATTTTAGGCTTCAGATATGTTGATGATCTGTTATGGGTGATGGTGGGGATTGATTCTTGACTGATATATGAAGGAAATTTCGGAGGTTTGGGGTTGAGAGAGAATGGTTGAGTGTTTGAGCAATTTTTTTAGCAAACAATCTACTTTCTCTCTCCTTAAATCCATTTATAGGCCACAAGATGCATGTATGATCTGATTTGTGGCTTTGTTGCTGAGATTACATTATTTTAGGCACATGCTAGGCTAGAGGTTTGGTTCAACAACTCTCTAGACCCATTCTTGCAAGCTAAGTTTCAATAATACAACAAAGGGCATTTTTGCCATTTCCCTTTTGTTTTAGAAAATTGTCCTAGGGTTTAGGGTTTAGATATTTTAGTGTTTAGGATTTAACATTTAACCCTTAAAGATTTAGCAACTAGGATTTCAAAAATTTCCAATTTTAGGATTTATTAATTAGGGTTTATTACAAAAATAATAACTAAATTTTAGTTTATAATATTTTGAAAAATTTACTTTGTTAGTTAAAATAAGTTTGTAACTATCTAACACATGGACATTAGGGTTTAAAACCCTTAATCAGAATTAACTTTGCTAATAAAGCAATTATGGTTTATTCTTTTGGTAATTAAGGTTACCAAATTACTATTAAGGTTTTTAATTACTAAATTAGGGTTTTATTTTAGTAATTAGGGTTTAACAATTTAGGGTTTCTAAATTTAATTATTATAAACACCATACTTGTTAATTAATCACATTATCGATACTCACCATCAATCTCAAACTCTAATTTCAAATTAGGGTTACTAATTATAGCAATTAGGGTTTCCAGAATTTTTAATTAGGGTTTACCTAATTAATACATTAAATACATGACATAATTAATATTATACACTTATAAAATAACCTTATACTCTAATTTGGATCTCAAATTAGGGTTTAACATGATTACTAGAGTTTGGGTCAAAATACACCGTAATTGACCAACCATTTTCAATACGGACATATCGTTCATATTCATCGCACTGAAAAATCAAATATAAGTAATATTATATTATTATTCTCATACCTTGACAATAATCCAAAATTAGGGTTTGGATTTCATATCTGATTTATCCTTTCAATTTAACCTTAATAATTAAGGTAAAATAATTACCTCAATTATCTGTACCAAAAATTCATATAATAAAATAATTATTATATTTATTCTAAAAATCACTTCATATATTATTTAAATATTATATGATTATATATTCATGGAAAATAATTAATCAAAACATTTTTATTTTAAAATTAATTATTATAAAAATATACTTTATAATAATCAACAATTCTAAAATAAATTTACTTGTAAATATTCATGTAATAAATATATTTTTATTTACCACATAAATACATATACACATAATCTTGTACAAATCCTCATCCTTAAAATAATAAAAAAAAATTTATACGCAAAATTTAAGATTTATTTATATCGAAACTATCGGGTTGTCACATGGAATAACAGAAGAATTTCACCATGTATGTGGTACTTCGCATAGACAGGTTATTCAAACATAATAATAAAGAATGGAATAACAGAAGCTATCTTCATAAATACGAAAGAAATAATACCCCTTACCTAAGAAAAAATTTGATACTGGAATAGTGAGGTAGCAGACTTCTCTTCTTCTTTCTCTCTATAATTTCTCTCTATAATAATTGCTCTATAGCTTTAGTGAATTGGTGAGAAATGAAGGAAGAATGAGCTTCTATTTTTAGGAAAATATAGTTTCAATAATTGCACATTTTGGGGCTCGAAATATTACAGTATAATACCTTCAACTTTTCCTTCATTTTTAATTTAGTCCTTCAAGTATTATCAATCTTGCACCACCTCCCCTAATAGTACATGAATGTGAATCAATAGTACACACATGTGAACAAATAATTATAATCATGTGAATTAATAGCAATTAATTGCTCATTTATTCGATTAATTACCCGATTGGTCAATATAACCTCTAGACATCAATTATTATCGAAAAAATGTCGATTTCCACTAACACTAACAATCCCAAGACAATGGAAATATTTTTCTCAAAAATTTCATTTTTGAAATTTTGAAGTTTGACTTTTTCCAAAAAAGTCAACTGTTTACTTTTTTGACCAAAAAGTCAACCCCGACAAATTTTGTGTTTATAGTCTATTTCTACTAATTTTATCGTTCCGGACTCAAATATTACGTCTGCGTCTCCAAATTCAACTCCGAACTCAAATTTGATTTTTTTATAACATTCATCATTAATATTATAACTCACAATATTTAACAACCAGGTCGTTCCCAGGAAAGATGGGGCTTTCCGATAAGGATTTCTCCTTATTGGCGCGCAATTAGGTGACCAAACATCTCCTTGACAGAACTTCTAGACATTGTCAATATTGCAAATAATAATATAAATAACTTTGTCATCTCAATTATTGATTCAATAATATATAAAATATTATACAGATGATACTGTGACAATAACTGAATAAATAATATGAGAGATAAGATGCAGCAATTACTGTAACAATAATTGAGTATAACTGAGTGACTTCTCACGTAAGCATCAATAATTAATACCGTGTGCTACTATACAACCACGCGTATTACTGCACTTTTACTACCGAGTAGTTCAACAGTTTTAACGGTAACACTTTCGCTGTTAAAAAGATAATTATGTCGTTTCCTTACTACGATAATACTTCCTTTGTGGGGTCCACCAATGATTGTGTCGTCCTACGGATATTACCTAACAAAAAGAATATTCCCCGACCAAATGAATATTTTATAACAACTTACATACTTTGAAAATTTTTCACATATCACCCTTAACTTTAACCTTTTATCAATTTAACCATTTACTAAATAGAATAATTATAAGAAAATTGAATACTTTCATTTCATAAAATTCAGGGTCTCACACAGGCTCTTGATCTATAGGTTGAGATAATTACCGTGTGGCTGAAGCTGAAGGCACCTGTTTGTGTTTATGAGTATTCCTGTGACTGGAGCTAGCAAAATGACCTAGCCCGGCTGTCCATGTTTGACTAGGAATTTGAATTGGGCACTTAATGCCCTGATGATCTTTGCCCAACCCTATATCTAGGTTGATAACCCAATGATACCATCTCTTGAGTTGTCGACATTACCTCGGCATAAATTTTGGGTATGAGAGGTGGCGCCCCAATGGGATGATAGTGAGTGTTGCTCACCTCTAGGGCCTGGAAGCTGATCGGCTTAACTTCTGAATTGAAGCGAATGAGTGGTATGTCACCTTGTTCAGTACATTCTGGCTCAGTATTAACAATGACTAGGCCATTGTTAATGACGTATTTGAGTTACTGATGAAGGGTGGAAGGGACGACTCCAACCATATGAATCCACGGTCTCCCCAAGAGCAGATTGTATCAAGTGGCTATATTGAGCACATACGCAGAATGTATATGGACCAATCTCTACAGGTAATTCAATATCTCCGACAGCACTTCGCCGGGATCCATCAAAAGCTTTAATAATTGTATGGCTGTTTCAGATCCTTTTGAGATTGATATTCATCTTCTCTAAGCTGGTATAAGGGCAGATGTTTAAAGATGATCCCACATCTATCAAAACTCTTCCCACCATATATCCGGAGTAGTTTTTCCCCCTGGATAAACATGTTCTGACTGCCTTTCTGCCCTTGTAGTATCAAGTAAACATCCTCCTCTTTCTTCTTATGGACCCTCCTGGGCTTGTTTCCATAACTTTCAGACTAGATGTGCTTAGCAACAACTTTTAAAGCGGTAAGGTCTTGAATCTTTCTTGACTTCAATCCCATCTTAGCCATTTCTTTATGTTTGATCATTTCAGAGAATGGCTTGCCTATGCCAGCTAAGACCCTCTCATAAAAGGGACCTTCTTGTATGTCTATGAAGGTCATCACCATTTCAAACTTAGTTATAGAGGGAATAACTTGAGCAGCAAAGCACCTCCACCTTTGAGCATACTCTCTAAAAGACTCATTGGCTTGTTTCTTGACTTTGGTAATTTGGTACCGGTTAGGAGCCATCTGAGATTGGAAACTATACTGACTAAAGAAGGCATGAGCTAGCTATTCCAAGCTATGAATCTTGGAATTGTATAATCTGGTGTACCATGATCGGGCTTCTCTAGTTAGACTTTTTTGGAATAGTTGTATTCTGAGCTTCTCATCCTCGGAATAAGATCTGAGTTCTCCAATGAATACCTTTATATGTGTGTAAGGATCTCCCAACCCATCATACTTTTCAAAGTTAGGAGTTTTAAACTTCTCTGGATAATAAACACCATGGAATATACAAAGGTCGGCATATGAAACACTCCCGTGTGCTCCAATCCCTTTAATAGACCGAATGATCTCTTCCATTTGAAGGACTTTCTTCCTGATATAACCGGTGTCTGATCCTTCCTTGAGATGGGTAATTTCAGGGGTTTGGTTGGTTTTGTCCAACTGAGACTTAGGTATTGGAGTTTATTTGTCCGGACCCTGATTTCCTCCATGTGTAGAGGATTCTGTATATATGGGTATTCATGGACCCTGAGTAAACTGTTGTAGTTCTTTGAGCATAACAACCAAATCTGTAATTTGTTTGCTTAATCCTTCAAACTCCTCGTGAGAGACAGAAGTAGTATTAGACTGGTCAGATGAAGCCATGCTTGGCTATAGGCTTGTTGCCTTTTTAGACTTTGAACGGGTAACATGCCCAATTGTTTCCCTACAAAAAGACTTATGTAGTTTAGTCATAGGGAATGTATAAATGTTACATGCCATATGATGTGTCCGTTTTTAGGAGTATTATCCTGCAAAATGGATGTTAGATATTTGTAGGATATCATGTCAAGTTTTGATATAAAAGGGAATGCATGTACACATAATCCTTCATATTTTCCATTACATAGAGATTGATATGGAATGAAATTACAAGTAATTGAAATGGAAAGTATGAAGAGACTTCCCTCCGCGTTTGGTTTATCAGAGGTTGACCTATCTTAGGTTACTTTCGCGGCTTTTTGGCATGAAGGTTCCTAGATCATCACAATTTATTTAACGGGAAGTTAATACGATCTTTTAACTTGAGCGAATCTGGGTGGTGCCTTTCCTGAGCCTCGTTGGAATTAGTCTCTTCACGAGTCCAATAATTAAACACTGACAGGATAGCCTTCTGGTGGAGGGACCACACAACATACATTCACATAAAACGTGTCTCACCGTATGGAAATGATGACATGTGTTAAGCACTAATATCATAGGTAGATATAGTGCGAAGCACTAAGTGCAGTAAGTAAATGCATTCATACACATCCATCTAAATGTAAATGCAACATCCACACACAAACATCTAACAGTTTTGAAAAGCTTGCAATAACGGCTTAAGCCCTCTTATTATATTTCATCAGTAGAGTCGCCACCTGTCGATGTCGAGATTTTTATTTGTCCCTTTTCTGTTCTTGTCTTTTGGTGTTCTCATGTTAGGTGAGATTTGTTTGAAAAACAAGTTGTGAAAAGGTCCGATATGTATATGTCGATGATTGGACTATAAAACTCGCCAGTTGGTATTTTTAAATGGTTGCGCCAACTCAACCGAGATAAGGTTTACATATTAACCTAGTGATTTAACATTGCTTAATAGGTCTGTGAAACAAAGATTCGTTAGGGTTCGAGGGCTTGATTATGCGCATGGAAGGTGTTAGGCTCCCTCTGACATCCGAGTTACCACGGTGACCGCAACTTTTACATTTAAACTGTTATATGAATATGTGTGTGTGTGGGTCAATGTGCAATTATCTGGAAGTAGTGTTATGCCTCGTTTTCACCTATATACAAAGGGTTTGAATTTTGTATAAAGGTTCAATTTTAACAAGATATAGCAGTGATGTTTTGTAAAAGAGGTTTTTCAAACCCTTATGCTCAATAGTAATAGAGACCTTTGATACTTCTATTTTATTATGTATTTAGCTTGATTGCTTTTATTTTCGAGATGCGAGACATCTTCGAGAAAATAAGATACATATCAGTGCCAAATTCCTTGTGGGCATGAGAGCCATCTAAGGAAATTCAAACACCTTGAATAATTTACAAGCTGATTACAGCCAAAAATGTCCAACACGGGAACCGAATCTATATTCAGGAGACTGAATCTGTGATCACATGATTCCTAGGCTCACACGATGTTGCAGTTTGTATGAAAGCTGTAAATATATATATATATATATGAACGATCAACCACCATGAAAGTTGTAAATAAATAAATATATATATATATAGAGAGAGAGAGAAAGAGAGAGACGGTCAACCACCGCGAAGTAAACTCCAAGTCTGACAGAAATGTAAATATATATATATATATATATATATATATAAGCGGTAAACGCACTAGACATATATCGATCCAGGCTCAGTTCGTCAATTCGATGATATATATAATTTTTTATATATATATATATTATATCCAGGCTCAATCAAATAGAGGTTGATGATAATATATATATATATATATATAATTATTTATATATATAAAAAAGTAGTAAACGCTCTAGATATAAATCCAGGCTCAATCGAGGCATAACTCGATGATGTGAGTACATATATATATATATATATATATATATATATATATATATATATATAAAAGAAATAAAAAACCACAGACCGAAGTCCGGGCATATGATGAGTGAGTTTTATACACATGAATTGGATACATTCAAGCTTAATTTATTGTTGTTCTCAAGTCTTTTAGGATGTTTTTATGTGTTTGTGTCTATTCATGCATGTTTTATATTGTTTTGTAGGAATTGGGACAAAATTTACTTGGATCGATGTTTGGGGTGGCTAGATTCGCGTTTTCGGCTTGCCATTTACACAGCAGTCACTTCAGAGTCAATTTGACTATAGCTCCGGATATTATTTCGCGAAACTTCAAGAATGAAAGTTGTAGATCTACTTTTTCTCTTTCCAGAACATCTTGAATTATCTAAATCGGAGTTCGGACAAAGAAGTTATGGCCATTTTCCCAAAGGACGTCGGAGCAGAAAATGTTGGAAAAAGGGGCAAGCGCCTAGGCGGTCCAGCCAAGGCCAAATCAAGCGCCTAGGCGCTCCAAGTCAGTAACCATTCATCTGACCAAGCGCCTAGGCGGTCCAGACAGTATATTTTCAAGCGCCTAGGCGCTAGGAAGCAGAGTTTTGCGTTTTGGGCGAATTTTGACACCTTTTTGACTCCAAATTGGATTGAGTTTGTTCCTAAGCTAAAAATTAGACTTGTAACCTATAAATACATGATGTAAGGCATAAAATAAGTAGAGATTACATAGATTAGACTAGATTAAACACTCCTTTAGATTAGAACATAACCCTAGTTCTAATTAGATTTGGAGATTGAAGCAACTTGGAGACCATTGAAGATTCAAAGTAGGAGCAAGGAGGGAGCGTCAAGTCTACTGACAATAGATTATTTCTTCTCATCTTCTTCTATCTTTATCTTTTAATGATTATTCAATTGTGGATTCTTAGTTTAAATTCAATAATCATGAACTAATTCTTTGTTTGAGATTACAATGGATCTTATTGTGTAGTTTATTTTAATATGCTTCGTTATCAATTAGTATTTTCTATTGTGAGGATTGTCTATTGTGATTTGGACTTAATTATTTAATTGTTTGGCCATCAATTACCGTGATAATTTATATGAACTCGATAGATGAAGTATAGATTTAGATCTAATCATGATAGCATGTGTTCAGGATTTTGTTAGTAGCTTAAACTTGATGAGTGTTAAGGTAGAGATATGCTTGACGCCGCATGTAATCTTATAGAGAACTTGTTCTTCAACTTTCTTCAATTGTAATTCACATAGAGATATAGTGGGTTAGTTGGTTAAGGTGTTTAACGAATTTCTATCTTAATTGTGGATTGACGTTAATACGGTATTAGTGCATCGAGAGGTGGTTAATACTACTTTCGTGTTCTTGATTAACAATTTGGGATAGAGAATAACTGATGAGAAGTGTGTTAACCTAAATGAAGCAATAAGTGAAGTTGTGATCTTAATTCTCCATAATCTGATTTTTAATTAGTGGTAATTAGAATTAGTTTAGTTAAATATTTTAATTTATAACATTAAATTCATTTGTTTAAATAAGATTGAGTTGGTTACGGGTTAGTACTTGGTGATTTTTATTAAATAATTCTCTGTGGGAACGATACTCAACTTATCACTTTATTACTTGTTGACCACGTATACTTGCGTGTTGTGCGTATATAGATTTTACCCAACAACATACGCACACAACACGACTCTCAACGTGAATAACTATGTGTGCAAAAAGTGGGGAAAGGCTTTAAGAAATGTAAGAAGCATTATAGTGGGCTGCCAAGAAGACTTCAAATGGCTATAAATGAATGACAAACTACAAGCTCACAAGTGTTTGAAAAGAGAAAGAACTCAGTTTATAGTATATACAGAGAAAAATGGACAGGTTTTCCTTGCCTTTTTTCTTCTTAAAATGGCCACCCCAATCCCTCTATTTATAGAGGGGGGAGCCGCAGGTGTACCTGTGGATATCCGGGGTGCCCCCAGGCTCCGTGGGCCCTGCTATCTCAAAGTACAGTGTACGCATACAATGTGTTGTCCGCTAGAAGCTTCATAACTTTCAATCTGGGCATCCGATTGAAGTGTATAATACCTTTTCAGAATGTTGTTATCGAGTGCTACAAAATGACATGAGATAAGAGATTGTACAAAGTTAGGAAGATAGGGCCATGCCTAGATCTTCTGCTTGGGCTAATTTAGCCGTCGTTGCTCAGGGTTATATCTGAGATTGAGCTGCTGTGAGTCTTGAAGGTCCTCGGGGTTGTCTCTGAGGTGTGCCTGTTGGGTAAAATCTATATACGCAATACACGCAAGTATATGTGGTCAACAAGTAATAAAGTGATGAGTAGAGTATCGTTCCCACAAAGATCAACTAGCAATAATCTTAACTTACAATTATCAATTTTCTATTATTCTTAATTTTATTAAACTATTTAACTCAATGATTATAATTAAAAACTCTAAATTAAAGAATAATTGAACCACCACAAAACAATCACAAATCTCAAAATCTAGAATTTCAAACAATTAATGGAGAATTAGACTTATGATTTCACTTTAAGTTTCACTCTGATTTTAACACCTTGATTCTAATTCAAATCATTATTCCAGTTTATTAATCAAGAACACGAACGTAGTATTAACCACCTCTCGATGCACTAATACAGTATTAACTTAAATCCACAATTAAGATGGAAACAAGTTAAACACCTTAATCAACTAACTCACTATATCTCTATGTGAATTACAATTAAAGAAGGTTTCAGATTAAGTTCTCTATTCGATTACATGCGATGTCAAGCATATCTCTACCTTAAAATTCATCAAGATTCTGCTACTCACAAAATTCATTAACACATGTTATATTAACTAGGTCTAGATTTGAATATCCTCTCTCGATTCTATACAAATCCACATAGAATTATTGATCAGGAAATTCATAAATTCAAGCTCAAATCAATATAGATAAACTGGAAATAAACTATTAAACTAGAAATCAAAGTTTACAAAATTATCGATTCACTCAAAGATCCATCATAAGACTTAAAAGTGAATTAGTTCATCATAAACGAAATAAACACTGAATAAATCATAAAAAATATTCTTTCAATTACAAATAATAGCCTAAGATGAAGAATATTGAAAAACACCTTCATGTAGCCTAGAATTGCAATCGTCTTGAAAATCTCCTCGAAATACTCCTCCAAAGCTTGCTTAGAAAAATTGAGAGTAATTGCCGTAATGAGCCTTGTGTCTTGTTGAACTCGTTGTTAATTGAGTATTAGATGTCCAACACACAAAGTCCCAGTCGAATTCTCCACTAAATAGAGTCCATGTGAAATCAATAAGCTAGAATCCATGCCCAAGAAGAGTTTCAAACATAACAAAAGACTGGTGAATTCGACACCCCCCGCCCCGGGGTATATATGTTAAATAGGCCCGCCCCGGTGGGCTACCTTCCTGCTAGTTCCTGACTGAAGACCCCCCGGTCCGACGGGGATATACACGGCAAACTATGCCCGCCCCGACGGGGGTATGTTCTGCTAGAATTCTGGCCGAGCTTCATGATTTAATCCAAACTTGCAGCAATTGACTCCAAATCATCCCAATTGACTCCAAATACACGTTAAATGCCGCAACAACCATCCTACACATAAAATAACTTAAAACAAATAAAAATAAACATGAACACAAGAATTTAACAACAAATAAGCATGAAATGGACACTGATTCGCGTATATAAAATCAACTTATTAAAATCCACCAAAGTTAAACTGTGATAGTCCTCGAGCACAACACAACCACATGTTATGCAATGCAATGAGATGAAATGAATAAGATCTAATTTATATGCTTTGAATCCATCAGTAACAGCAGAATCGAGATTATCTCACCAGCCTCAGTGAAAACAAGCAACTATACAATATCAATCACCAAAACCAATCTACAATTCTGTTTAATCCTCAAATCTTAAACCATCATCACTGATATAGTGTGCGTATGTGATCAACATCCATGATAACTGCTACGGACTCAAATTCAATACATAATCAATCTCTTAGAAGGAATCATACAGTACAAACTTAAAAATTTCAAACATGGACAGCTCCAACTAAAACTAAACAATTACCAATCTCAGGGGTTCATACAGGGTACTTATACCTTATTCATATATAATTTTTTTCCTTTTTTTTTCTTATGGGGGCTTTTTGCTCTTTTCCCGTTTTATTTATTCTTTATATATATATATATATATATATATACATGACTGTGCAATGTCTCATCCCATTAGGCTGACAGTGCTACCCCTTAGCGAGCTTTCAACCAACAACTCCCAGACCATAAAATACCTTAGGGCACTAGGTGTAAAGACAATCCCCTTGAGCGTACTTGCTCAAGTAACAAAGGCCCCGAAACTAAGACTAGTCACGATATATATACTTTTTATTTTTTTTATTTTTTTTAGATAAAGCTTATATACCCCACATATCATCCCCCAAACTTAGGATCTTGCCAACTTTCCACCTTTACTGTCTATCCTTGTCGTTTTCTCATTTGCTCTAGCATTATCCTTTAGAAACTATTTATGTATCAATTTGAATTGACCAGTCAACAAAGATGTTTATTAATCGTGCAAACCTTTTTTATTCCAGTTTCAAACGAGCTCAAGATTCGATTCATAACAGAAATTGTATCACAGTTCTAGTAATCAATGCTGTATTGGTTAAATTATTATCAATCTCATCATTGGCCCACAAATAATATGAACTACAACATTGATGGACTTATGCAAACACAATATTTAACTAACTAATTTTTTTTTTATATTTCTTCTTTTTTTTAGATAACAAAATGCAATATTTACAAAATGCACTATTTACTATGTAATGACAACAATAACCTAAACTACTATGTATGCACCTAAGCTATCATGCAATACCAAAAATTAATATGCAGTACTGAAATAAAAATGACAAAATACAAACTTATAAGAACTACTATATATGCATGCAAATATATATGTAAATCCCTCAAACATAAGTAATACAATGTCCTCATTGGATGAATAATCAAAATAAGTACATGAGGACTTCCCTGCTATCGCTTAAGTCTGAGGAGGTGGTTGTTGCTCTTCTTCATCAAAATCACTTGGTGGAAATCTCGGCATTGGTCCGGGCAGCTGATATGGAAATTGAGCCGCCAGGTTGAAGCTCTGAAGGGTTGTGTTGAGTGAGGCGAAAGATGCGTTCATAGCATCAAACATGTGATCTTGCCTCATTTCTAACCGTCGCATTTCCCGACGTGCCGCTTTATTGTGCGCATTCATTTGATTTTGGAAATCAAGGAACTGAGGACTAGATATTGCCTCAGTCTGTGGTACCTGCTCAGCCCCTTGATCTCCCATATCTTCATCATCATCCTCCGAAGCCTCTGTAGCATCAACTTCGTCTTTCCGAAGGCGACGAAAAAATAAAGCCCAAACCACGCGGATGTGACTCGCCTCCTGCCGATACAGAATACTGCGCTATCATTCTAGAATCAAGTAATGGGAGTGGAATTTGTGTGGGCTCGTTGTCGGACCATCTCACCCCTGCATTGCGACACAACCCACATATGAGTGATGGGTGTGGCAAGCTGCCAGAAAAATTTCCACGTAAACACCGGCGGATGGAGAAATAGATAATGGCCCAAACGTCGATAATAAAATCTTGCATAATTACGTACAACAGTAATGCCTTCTCTTTGGTCACGTCCGAGGTGTGTTGGGACAGAAGCAGTTTAGCGCATAGGAATGCGTACCAAAATTTTCCATACCGGCTGAGGTTCTTGCTATGGAACACCGTGCCTCCCTTCCGACCTTTGATCAAAGATGTTCCCGGCTTTGTCATCATCGTGATTATAGCATCATAGTCTGGATCGGAATCTCATAGTTGAGCATAGTGGTAGTGGCAAGGTACCCGCAGTTGATAGTAGGTGTTAATTGCATTAACACTGAACGAAACCAAACGACCCCTCACAAATGCATTGAATGGTTCATTGTCCGTGGCGTTTACATAAAACTCCTTGAGAATGTTGACCACGGCGGGTTCTGGCTCTTCTGTAAATTTTATCCACCCCTTTTGATAAATTTGAGGCATCATCTCCCCATCGTTAGGATCGTGAATGCCCTATCTCAATTGTTGTGAGAAATATGGTATGAGATGTAGTAATATATATAGAGGTGGAAAAATGGGATCTATTGATGGATTGAAGAGGTGGGGAGAAGTAATGGAGTATTGGAAATAGTGGGGTAGAAGTGGATGTAGTGGGTGGTAGATGGAGTTATGAAGTAGTGGGGAAGTGGGAAAGTAGTGTAATATTGGGAAGGGGAGAAGCATGCGTGTAACTGCCAGAAGTTGGTTAAGTTCCAGGAACCCCGCCCCGGCGGGGGGTATTATGCTTGGACAGCCCGCCCCGGCTAGCCTAGCTTCTGTTAGTTTCTATAGAGGACCCCCACCCCGGCGGGGGTGTAAGGCAAAAATAGCCCACCCTGGCGGGCCATGGCTTTTGATTAAAATTCTTGAGACCCCCGCCCCGGTGGGGGTTGTAGTACAAAAGGGGCCCGCCCTGGCGGGCATGCCTACTGTCAGACTCCCCTGTTTTCTCACTTCGCTTCATTGTAACTCACCATATTAACCTTTGTTCATCCTACATGATGTAAAACATGAGAATTAGTGAGTTGCTAATAACTTGATGTATTATGGAGAGATTAACGAGACTTTTATTGTATGCTACTATCTACTATTTTAATGAAAACTATATTGTAACGACTATGAATAAAAAATACGAGAAATAAGTTAAAGATTGGGTTGCCTCCCAATTAGCGCTTGATTTTAATTCGTTCAGCCTGACTATTTCCTGTTCAAGTTGTGTCTACCAATGTGATGGCGATTACCTTGGTGTTAGCTTTTCCACCCCAATAAAGCTTTAGACGATGTCCGTTGACTTTGAACATATCTAATGGATTACGACTGTAAAGTTCAACTGCGCCATGAGAGAATACCCGCTTGATAGTGAATGGTCCCGACCATCTCGACTTAAGCTTTCCTGGGAACAATCGCAGCCGTGAGTTGAACAAAAGGACTGATTGCCTCGGCTCAAATGTTCGACGCATAATTTTTTGGTTGTGCCATCTTTTTACTTTTTCTTTGTATAATTTGGAGTTCTCATAGGCGTGAAGGTGAAATTATTCGAATTCATTCAGTTGAAATAATCTCTTCTCTCCTACAGCTGCTTGATTGAAATTGAGTTTTTGAACCACCCAATAAGCCTTATGTTGTAGCTCGACCGGTAAGTGGCATGCTTTCCCGTACAGTAATTGATATGGTGACATTCCGATTGATGTCTTGTATGCAGTCCAGTATGCCCATAATGCAACATCCAACCGAAGTGACCAATCTTTCCAACTCGAATTTACTACTTTTTCTAATATCTTGTGGTTGACCCCATACCTTGCCAAAAGAGCTGTGAAGGATTTATTGTAGAAATAACTGCCTTTGTCACTGATTATTGCTCTTAGCGTACCAAACCTCATAAAAATGTTTTTTTGTAGGAATTTAAGGACCACCTTGGCATCGTTGGATGGTATTGCTACAGCTTCCACCCACTTTGATACGTAATCCACTACGAGCAAAATATATTGATTTTTCAAAGATGACGGGAATGGCCCCATGAAATCGATACCCCATACTTCAAAGATTTCCACTTCAAGAATCGTTTGTAAAGGCATCTCATTCCATTTCGAAATATTTCCCACCCTTTGACAACTATTGCATTGTTTGACAAAATGGTGGGCATCCTTAAATAATGTGGGCCAATAAAACCCAGATTGCAACACCTTCGTTGTTTTCCTCTCACTACCATAATGTCTGCCATACGTAAATGAGTGACACTCGTGCAGACTGTTCTTCACTTCACTATAGGGGACGCACCGTCTAATCATTTTGTCGGCGCACTGCTTGAACAAATACGGTTCATCCCACATGTACCATTTCACGTCATGAAGAAACTTCTTTTTTTATTGTCTTGTGAGGTCAGGTGGTAGAATGTTGCTCACAAGAAAATTTGCATAATCCCCATACCACGGAATCTCTGCAAAAATCTCAAGCAGTTGTTCATCTAGGAATGATTCATTAATTTCACATCTGTCTTCTTTTGTTTTCCCTTGGTTTTCCAGCCTAGAAAAGTGATCGGCTACTTAGTTCTCCGTCCCCTTTCTATCCTTTATTTCTAAGTCAAACTCTTGAAGTAGGAGAATCCATCGGATAAGGCGTGGCTTAGCATCCTTTTTCACTATTAAGTACCGAATCATAGAATGGTTTGTGTAGACTATCACCTTAGACCTGATCAAGTATGCCCGGAATTTGTCGAACGCATACACCACTGCAAGCAATTCCTTTTTTTATGGTTTTGTAATTCATTTGAGTCTCTATGAGTGTTTTGCTTGCACAGTATATGGCGTTAACACCTTATCTCGTCGTTGGCTCGAATGGATTCCTCTATGAGTGTTTTGCTTGCATAGTATATGGCATGCTTACTATCAGATATTTTTGGAGACCCCCACTTTTGCTTCACTATAACTCACTTTTTGATACTTTTTTCTTCCTGCACGATGTAAAACATGAGAATTAGTGAGTTTTTGATAACATGTTGAATTATAGAGATATTAACGAGACTTTTATTGTATTCTTCTACCTATTAATGTACAAAAACTATAATTAAGCCAATATGAATGGAAAATATGATAAATAAACTAAAGATTGGGTTGCCTCCCAATTAGCGCTTTATTTTAAGTCGTTCAGCCTAACTACTTCCTGTTCAATTTGTTTCAGCCAATGTGATGGCGATCACATCGGTGTTAGCTTTAGACGATGTCTGTTGACTTTGAAAGTTTCTAGTGGATTGTGACTGTAGAGTTCAACTGCGCCATGAGAGAATATTCGCTTGGTAATGAATGGTCCTGACCATCTTGACTTAAGTTTTCCTCAGAACAATCGTTGTCGTGAGTTGAACAAAAGGACTAATTATCCCAGCTCGAATGTTTGATGCATAATTTTCTGGTCATGCCATCTTTTTACTTTTTCTTTGTATAGTTTTGATTTCTCATAGGCGTGAAGGAAAAATTTGTCGAGTTCATTCAATTGAAGTAGTCTTTTTACCCCTATAGCTGCTTAATCAAAATTGAGTTTTTGAACTGCCCAATAAGCCTTATGTTGTAGCTCGACCGGTAAATGACATGCCTTTCCGTACAGTAGTTGGTATTGTGACATCTCGATTGGTGTCTTATATGCAATCCGGTATGCCCATAATGCATCGTCTAATCTAAGTGACCAATCCTTTCGACTCAGATTCACCACTTTCTCTAATATCTTTTTAACTTCTCTGTTTGATACCTCAGCCTGTGCACTTGTTTGAGGGTGACAAGTTGTAGCCACCTTGTGGTTGACCCCATATTTGGCCAAAAGAGCTATAAAAGACTTATTGTAGAAGTGACTACCTTCGTCACTGATAATTGCTCTTGGCGTGCCA
Source organism: Panax japonicus (assembly GCA_020205505.1). Lineage (NCBI taxonomy): Eukaryota > Viridiplantae > Streptophyta > Magnoliopsida > Apiales > Araliaceae > Panax > Panax japonicus. The sequence continues at coordinate 26,290,053 of CM035099.1, forward strand.
AACCTAGTGAAAATGTTTTTCTGTAGGAATTTGAGGACCACCTTGGCTTCGTTGGATGGTAGTGCTACAGCTTCAACTCACTTCGATACGTAATCCACTGCGAGTAGAATATACTGATTGTTCAAAGATGATGGGAATGGCCCCATGAAATTGATACCCCATACTTCAAATATTTCCCCTTCAAGAATCGTTTGTAAAGGCATCTCGTTCCATTTCAAAATGTTGCCCACCCTTTGACACCTATCGCATTGTTTGACAAAATTGTGGGCGTCCTTAAATAATGTGGGCCAATAAAACCCGGGTTGCAGTACCTTTGCTGATATCCTCTCATTACCATAATGCCCGCCATATGCAGATGAATGGCACTCATGCAATATGTTCTTCACTTCACTATAGGGGCGCACTGCCTAATCATTTTGTCGGCGCACTGCTTGAACAAATACGGTTCGTCCCATATGTACCATTTTACATCATGAAGAAACTTTCTTTTCTGTAGTCTTGTGAGGTCAGGTGGTAGAATGTTTCTCACAAGAAAATTCGCATAGTCCCCATACCAAGGAATCTCTGTAGAAATCCCAAACAGTTTCTCATCTAGGGAATGATTCGTTAATTTCACATCTGTCTTCTTTTGATTTCCCTTGGTTTTCCAACCTAGACAAGTGATCAGCTACTTGGTTCTCCGTCCCCTTTCTATCCTTTATTTCTAAGTCAAACTCTTGAAGTAGGAGAATCCATCGGATAAGGTATGGCTTAGCATCCTTTTTCGCTATTAAATACCTGAATCGCCGAATGGTCTGTGTAGACTATCACCTTAGTCCCGAACAAGTATGCCCGTAATTTGTCAAACGTATACACCACTGCAAAGCAATTCCTTTTCTATGGTTGTGTAATTCATTTGAGTCTCTGTGAGTGTTGTAGACACTCAAAATTTTCTGCACTCCTATTACTAACATTGCATGAGGGTATATTCGTCTTTTGGAGATAACCCTAAAAGACAGCTTACATCCATTCCGGATACCACCGGAAGTTCAGTTCCAACCCGGAACATAAACTGGGAGCGTCATGTTAACCCAGAACAAACACTAGGAATGTCATTTCTGATATCAGAGATAACCCGAGATATGCAGATCAAAATAACGGCAACAACACCGGAGAGGACAGTTCTGTCTCAGCAATAACACCGCGACGCTCAATTCTGGTCCCAGAAACAACACTAGGAGTAGCAACCCCATCTTTGGTGATAGCCCCAAGGGATGCCATTGCAGTTCTGGCAATAACCCCGGAAATGCTTATTTCAAACATGTGCGATTAGCTTCAATCCAGATGACAGTGAGGCATACAAACAAGTAGCCCAATCTTAGATATAACCCTGAGCAACGTATGCTTTCCGCTTAAACCGGCAATAACCCCGGTGAGGAGTCACAACGTCATCTGTCCACATCAACAAGATGATATCGTGGCATACCAACAAGTAGTCCAATCTCAGCTGTAACCCTGAGCAACGTCTACTTTCAACTCAAACCGGCGATAACCCTGGCGAAGAGTCAAGCGTCATCTTGTTCCTTCAACAATGGCACGTCGTCTCAACACTTCATACATACATCTAACAATGTCCCACAAGAGCTGAGGAATGACAATCCTGAGTGACTATTACGTGTGGTAGTACTTTGGATAGAATTTGAAGCTTGAAGACCATGGGCATAGACCCCTCTGCCTGACTTCGTACAACCTCTAATCCATGTCATTGCGTAACTCTCGACACCATCGGTCCGAAGAAGGTCAGATATACCTCGTTCGGATGCTCAAATTGAAGTTATGCAAGTTCGAACGGACATTACAGTGCATGAGTGCACGTACTATGAGACGACAGGACCCGCGAGGTTCGGATCCACCACAACCAGCCGCAGGTACAACTGTGGCTGCCACAGGTGTACCTGCGGCCATCAGTCTATAAATATAGGTTGGGGGATCAGCTATTTGAAGGGGGAGAGAAGGAAAAAGGCGAGGAAGCCCTGTCCATTTTACTCTGTATACACATCTTTTGAGTGTTTCCTCTTCTTTAAACACTAGTTAGCTCACATATAGCTATCTTTTATCCGGCGGGAGCTGAGTGTTTATCCATTTAAAGTCATAGAAGTCTACCTTGGCAGCCCACTGTAAGCCTTCTTATATTTAATAAAGCCTTCTTCTCGTATAGCACACACTGTTATACACATTGAGAGTTGTGTTGTGTGCGTTTGCCCAGACTTCGGTCCGTGGTTTTCATTTCTGTCTATATATATATATATACTAATATATGTATATATTTCATATATATGGACTAACATTATCGAGCTATGCCTCGATTGAGCCTAGACTTCGGTCTGGAGCGTTTAATTGCTTATATATATATATATATATATATATATATATATATATATATATATATATATATATATATATATAAACTGTGGTCAGACTCTGTCCGATGAGCTTAGATTTTATATCTGGTGCGTTTAATTGCTTTTATATATATATATATATATACTTATATATATAATTGTTGTCGGACATATCCGATGAGCCTGGATTCACATCCAGTGCATTTACTGCTTATATATATATTTGTACATATATATATATATATTTACATTCCTGTCAGGCCTGGAGTTTCCTCCATGGCTTTTTACAGATTTTTTACATTTCGTCCTGCCTGGAGTTCACTTCGTGGCAGTTGATCGCTTTTTACAGCTTTATGTACATTTTGTCCTTCCTGGAGTTTACTTTGTGCCAGTTGATAGCATTTACTACTTTATTTACATTTCTGATCCCCCATGGAGTTATTTTGTGGTGGTTGATCATGCACACACACACACACACACACATATATATATATATATATATATATATATATATATCGCTTTTATATATATAACGGCTTACTGTTTTCCATACAAATTGCAGTATCATGTGAGCCTAGGAATCATGTGATCACAGGTTCAGTTTACTGAATCTAGATTCGGTTCCCATGATGGACATTTTTCAGCTGTAAACAGCCTGTACATTATTTTACAGTGTCTGAATTTCCTTGGATGGCTGTCATGCCCATGAGGAGTTCGGTACTGCTGTATATTATTTTCTCGAGAATGCTTCGCATCTCGAAAATAAAAGCGAACAAGCCGAACATTTAACAATAAAAATGGAAGTATGAAAAGGTCTCAATTCCTATTGAGCACAGGGTTTGAAAAACCTTTTTTACAAAACTTCATTGCTATATCTTGGTTAAAACTGAATTTTCTTATAAAATTCAAACCTTGTGTATATAGGTGTGAACGAGGCCTCACACTACTTTTAAATAATTGCACATTGATCCACACACACACACATTCATATAATAATTTCTTTGAAAACTGGTAGTCACCGTGGTAACATGGATGTCGGGGGGTGCCTAACACCTTCCCTCTGCATAATCAAGCCCCCAGACCTAAAATGAATCTCAGTTTCAAAGACCCGTCTAGCAGTGTCAAAACACTGGGTCAATGTGTAAGCATTTTCAGTTGCGTTGGTGCAACCAATTAAATACACCAACTGGCGACTCTTAAAGTCCAATCGTCGACATTATACATGTCGGACCTTTTTCACTTGTTTTTTCAAAAAAATCTCACATTAACATGAGAACACCAAAGAACAAGTAACGAAAAGGGACACTCAAAAATCCCGACGTCGACAGGTGGCGACTCTGCTAGGGACTCCAGTAAGAGGGATTAAGCCGCTATTACAAGCTTTTCAAAATTATTATATGCTTGTGTGTGAATGTTGCATTTACATTTCTGATAAATGTGTACAAATGCATTTTTTAACTCCTGCACTGCTAAATATCTATCTGTGATATTAGTGCTTCGTACATGTCATCATTTTGCATAAACGGTGAGACACGTTGTATGTGAATGTATGTTGTGTGCTTCCTCCACCAGGAGACTATCCTGTCGGTGTTTGATAATTGGACTCGTGGGAAGAATGATTCCCCGAGGCTCAGGAAAGGCACCACCCAGATTCGCTCCAGTTGAACGACCGGATTAACTTCCCGTCAAGTAGATTGCGATGATCTGGGAACCTTCATGCCGAAAAGCCGTGAGAGAAACCCTAGGATAGGTCAACCTCTGATAAACCAAATGCGGAGGAAAGTTTCTTCATACTTTCCATTTTGAATTACTTGTAAAAGCATTTACTTATAATTTTATTCCATGTTCATTCATGTGTAATGGAAAATATGAAGAATATCTGTACATGCATGACATGTTATCAATTAACAACCGGTTTTGCAGGACAAATTCCTAAAACGGACATGTTATGATAACATTTATATTACCCTAAGACTAAACTATGTAAGTCTTTTGTAGGGAAGTAATTGGGCATGTTACCCGGTCAAAATCCAAAAAGGCTGCAAGCCTACAGCCAATCATGTCCTCTTCCGAACAGTTTAATCCTGTTTCTCGAGAAGAATTTAACGGATTGAGTAATAAAATCACAAACTTGGCCATTCTACTGAAAGAATTGCACCAGTCTACTCAGGGTACGAAGATACCTATACATACAGAATCCTCTACACAAGGGGGAGTTCAAGGTCTGGGAAAAAAAATTCCAGAACAACAGTTGGATATAACCAACCCAGACCCTGAAGGAACCCATCTCAAAGGAGATCCAGACACGGGTGACATCAGGAAGAAGGTCCTTCAAATAGAGTAAACCATTCGCGTTCTCAAAGGGATTGGAACACATGACACTGTTTCATATGCCGACCTTTACATATTTCCTGGTGTACATTATCCAGAGAAATTTAAGACCCCTGATTTTGAAAAGTATGACGGATTAGGGGATCCTTACACACATTTAAAGGTGTTTATTGGAGAACTCGGATCTTACGCAGAAAATGAAAAGCTTAGAATGCAGCTGTTTCAGAAAAGTCTGACTAGAGAAGCCCGTTCATGGTATACCAAATTAGATAATTCTAAGATCCATAGCTGGGAAGAGCTGGCTCACGCCTTCCTCACTCAATATAATTTCCAATCTCAGATGACTCATAACCCGTACCAAATCACCAAGGTCAAGAAATAGTCAAATGAGTTATTTAGAGAGTATGCTCAAAGGTGGAGGCACCTTGCTGCTCAACTTATTCCTTCCATGACAGAATCAGAAATTGTCATGACCTTCATAGATGTACAAGAAGCTCCTTTCTATGAAAGAGTTCTAGCTGGTATTGGCAAACCATTTTCTGAAATGATCAAACATGGCAAGATGGCTGAGATGGGATTGAAGCCCCGGTAAAATTCAAGACCTAGCCGCTCTTAAAGCTGTTGCTGAGCACATCCAGTCCAAATCTTATGGAAACAACCCCTAGAGGGTCCATAAAAAGAAAGAGGTGGATATTTCCTTGATACTACAAGGACAAAAAGGCAATCCAAGTGTGCCTATGCAGAGGAGAAACTACTCCCCTTTTCTAGCACAACCTTCAAACCCTCCATTGCCTAAAAGTGGAGAAGTAAAGTGACCTTGGACATTCACACCCTTAGCGGATTCGCTCGAGAATATTCTTTCTCTTCTGACTGTTAAGAAGAAAATTACACATCTTCTTCCACCAGCCAACCCTAATGGGAGGGGTTTTAATGCTACTGGGAAGTGTGCTTATAGTGCTGGGGCACCTGGACATGATACTCAAGATTGTTGGGCCTTGAAACATAAGATTCAGGATCTAATAGACAACGGTGAGATTGTAGTCACCAAATCAGATCAACCTCATGTGCAATACAACCCTCGTCCTCAACAGAAAGAAGAAGAGGTCAACATGATCAGTTGGAGCACTCTACAAGGTTCCAATTCTAACGGCGAATCATCCCAACCCATCAAAGGCGGTGTTGAAAAATGGAATTATACAAAGTTCCAGTTTACCATGGAACGAAAGATGAAAGCTCTTTGCAAACAAATTGAGCAATTAGCAAAATCGGTGATCCATCAACATCAAATCGCACACCAATTAATTAGGCAGGAGCATGCTTATCTCCTTTCATTTGTTATAAATGCTCCATCAATACCTTCAGAAAGTGAAGCTATGGAGGATAAGGTTACAAAGTGAGCAAGAGCTAAAGGTCATCGAGATTTTGCCAATCAAAGGGAATTCACCTATCTGGGCCAGTCTATGGAGGAGATACTTTAAATGTTGATCAATGAAGGAAGAATCACATTCCTTCTCCCTCCAATCAATCCCCACTCAGGGCGGTTCAATCCTGATGAAATGTGTCATTATTATTCATATTTTAGTGTCACAGCACAGAAGAATGTTGGGCACTCTGCCATCTTATTCAGAATCTTATTGATAGCAGTGTCCTGCAAATAGTAGATGATTACACTGTATAACTCAAGGGTGGGAATGCATGCCCTACCCAATGGAAGGGATCAGTTGCAGTTATCTCCGAAGTGGATGATGTAACTATCTAAGTATTTCCCATACAACCAATTCAACTCAAAGGAGCTGACAATCCTTTGAAAGTGGTCGCACCAGAGCCAATTCCTTTACCTTGCAGACCACAACATCTTGTTGTCAGCTTGCATAAAGTTACATGGAATTATGGAGAAGCTTGAAGGATCCACCTCTCATACTACTACGAGAGTGTCAAAAGAAAATCCATTGTACCTTCCTCAACGAGTTATTAAACCTACTTGTGAAGCTAAGGGGAAATTTCCCATGGAGAAGATTGAAAAATTCCTCCGTACAATGGTTCATAATGAAGCCAAAGTGATTTTAAGCTTGCGAGAAGCTCCACACCAGATTTCTATACTGAATTTGGTTTTCTCTTCTGAGGATCATCAGAAGATCTTGCTGAAGGTTTTAGAAGAAGCCTATTTGCCAAAATCAGTGGATGTGGAAAAATTATAACATTTGGTTGATCATATTTTTAACAACAATGTAATATCCTGCACTAATGATGACATACCTCCCGAAGGGACAGGTCATTGCAAGTCATTACACATCACAGTGTTGTCTTCCGGGTACATGCTAGCAGGAGTATTGATAGATGGAGGCTCATCTTTGAATATCTGTCCTTATGCCACCTTGGTAAAGATGAATATTAATCTTAAGCGGATCCAAAGTAGCCACTACGGTCATCTGAGCTTTTGATGGATCCCGACGAAATGCCGTCGAAAAGATTGAATTGCTAATTGAGATTGGTCCAAATATATTCCATGTATCTTTCCACGTCCTCAAGATCGACTCAGGATACAACCTAGTTATTGGGGAGACCATGGATACACATGGCTGGAGCCATTCCCTCCACACTACATCAACAACGCAAATACATCATCAACAACAGTCTAGTCAATGTCAATGCTGAAGCCAGATTGTCCTGAACAAGGAATTCTACCAGTTATCAGTTTCAATTCAGAAGTTGAACCGGCCAGTTTCCATACTTTGGAAGTGAGTAACACGCAATACCACTCTATGGGAGTGCCACTTCCTGTACCAAAGATTTTTGCCGAGGTTATGTCAGCCACTCAAGAAATGATGTTATTGGGTCATCAACCTAGACTAAGGGCTTGGTAAGGATCAACTAGGGTATTAAGCACCCTATCCAACTGTCCAGTCCAATTGGAATAGTTGGGCTAGGCTATTCTTCTAGTTCCAGATACAGGAATCCTCATAAGCACGAGCAGGTTCCTCAAGCTTCCGCCGCACGGCGATTTTCTATGCCTTTACCTCATGAGCTAATGCAATCTCCAGTAAAGGTGCCAGCCCATGTTGTGGCTATGCTATTTCTGAAACTAGTGCCAATCAAAACTAAAGAGGTGCTGATTTCTAATCCCGAAGTGGAAGAAAAGGAACGAAAACGTACACATAACCTTGCCTTGATGATGGCAGACATTCACGTTATTATTTATGATGAACATACAAACAGATATACCCTAGACGATGATTGCCCAGATGTCATGGTTATCATTCGGGAGAAGGAAGACACTACGATCCTTCCATCACTGCAGTCCTTCAGGCCTTTTCCCTTGACAATTAGAGCAGCACTCCATGCATTGGTCGACGAGGGTAAAATGGGCAGAAAATCCCTCTACCCTGTAGATAACTTTAATTGCCTGCTTTCCTTTATAGCACTAGTAGTTATTTTATCACGTACATGCTAACACTTTTGTATGATCGAACAGTTGCATATATTAAGTGAAAGCATCTTTTGTTTCAGGACTCCGAATTTAGATGTGCTTGTCATTGTTGATGACATGCCTTCTCTCCACAAGGGCTGTAACTTTGATGCAAAGTTGGACTCAGACTTGATGGACATCCAAGAGGGCATTGAGACACCTCAAGAGATTAAGGAATGGGTTGCAGACAAACCCAAACCCAACCTTGATCAAACCACTCCTTTCAATCTTGGAACCTTAGACAACCATAAGCTAATCCAGATTGGTTCAGACCTTACCATAAATCAACGAAATGACATGGTTGCACTATTAACCTAATTCCAGGATGTGTTTGTATGGTCTCATAAAGACATAGTGGGTTTGTCCACTGACATTGTTCTTCATCACCTTCCCATTAAAGAAGGATTCAAGCCAGTTAGGCAAAAAGTCAGGCGATTGAAACATGAGTAGAGTTTAAAAGTCAAAGAGGATATTATGAAACAATTTCAAGCTGGCATCATCATGGTGTCTACAAATCCGGAGTGGATATCCAACATTTTTCCCGTGCCTAAACCATGGGGAAAGGTGCGAGTCTGCGTGGATTACAGGGATTTGAACAAAGTTTGCCTTAAAGATAGCTTTCTCGTGCCTTTTATCCATATTGTTATTGATAATACTGCTCAATACGGCATGTACTCCTTTGCTGATTGCTTTCCGGGGTACCATCAAATTATGGTCGCTGAGGAAGATTGTGAGAAAACCTGCTTTCATCACGCCTTGGGGAACTTTTTGCTACAGACGGTTGTCCTTTGGCCTCATCAATGCCAGGGGCAACCTATCATCGAGCTATGGTGGCTCTTTTCCACGATTTAATGCACAAGGAGATAGAGATCTGTGTGGATGACATCATTGTCAAATCCCGGAAGGAGGATGACCACTTAGACCATCTCATAAGTTATCAACAAGTTGCGTAAGTAAAAGTTGAAGTTGAATCCCGCCAAGTGCACCTTTGGTGTTAAGTTAGGCAAGTTGCTAGGCTTCCTAGTCAGCCACAAAGGGATTGAATTGGATCCTACCAAAATCCAGGCCATTAAGGAAATTCCCATTCTTCAGACAGAGAAGAAAATACGGGGATTTTTAGGAAGGATCAACTTTATTAGCAGATTCATTTTTCAACTCACAGCAACATGTGAGCCTATCTTCAAATTGTTAAGGAAAAACTCATCCATGAAATGGAACGATGAGTGTCAGAAAGCCTTCCTTACCATTAAAGAGCAACTGATTAACGCTCCTGTTTTGGTACCTCCCAGGGATGATGTTCCCCTGTTCATGTACCTGTCCATAAATGACAAGTGCTATGGGTTGCATGCTGGGGTAAAAAGACAATAGAGGCCAAGAACGAGCTATCTATTACCTCAGCAAAAGATTCAGCATCAGTGAATACAAGTACACTCTGATCGAGAAGACTTAGTTGTGCTTTAGCATGGGCTTCCATAAGGTTACAGCATTACCTCCATGGTCACACAACCCATCTCATATCCCACGTGGATCCTCTCAAATATGTATTTAGTAAACCTATGCTGAATTGTCGACTATCCAGATGGCAGTTGATCCTACTGTAATTTGACTTCGTCTACGTGACACAAAAATCTTTCAAAGGTCAAGGAATTGCGGATCAACTGGCTTGCCGCACCTGCAGGGGATTACAAACCCTTATAAACGTACTTTCCCGATGAAGGGGTAATGACAGTTCAGTTACAACATCAGTACGATACATGCTGTGAGTGGAAAATGTATTTTGAAGGGGTTGTTAATTTAGAAGGCTCCGGAGCTGGAGCAATCTTACTATCCGGTACGGGGGAGCTGTAGCCCGTCGCCCTCAAATTGCAGTTTGTCAGCACCAACAACACATCTGAGTATGAAGGTTGTATCATGGGGCTAAAACTTGCATGTTCAATGGGCATCAGGCGGTTAACTAGTCTTTGGGGATTCTGAATTGGTAATAAAGCAATCCACAGAAATCTATCAAACCAAAGAATTACATTTACTTCTTTACCATCAACAAGTTCTACAGATGGCTTTGGAGTTCGAAGAAATCTCCTTTCTACACATTTCTCGTAATAGGAATAATTTTACAGACGCATTAGCAACGTTGGCCTCCTTGGTTTACATACCGGACAAGGAAAACATGTCATGCATCATGTTTGCTCTGCAAAAAGCCCCAATCTATAGGAATTACATTGGAGAAGTATCGGATGAGCTACCATCCCATCCACAACCTTAGGTGCCAACAAATCAAGGAGTATCTGCGAGACAGATCTACACCCGCTGAGGTGAGCCTAACCGAGAAGAGGCGGATTCATCGACTTGCTATGAAATTCTACCTAAGCAGAGATGCACTCTACAAAAGAGATGCAGGATTAGGTCTCCTCAGATGTCTAGACAAAGACCAAGCTCTGAGACTCATGGATGAGATCCATGGTGGAGTATGTGGCCCACACATAAGCAGACTTCTACTTGTCAAGAAGATCCTCAGAACGAGGCATTATTGGCTTACACTCAAAGCTGACTGTGATGATCACGTCAAGAGGTGATACCAATGTCAGATTCATGGGAATGCTATCCACGCCCTTCTAAGGGAACTGCATAATATGAGTTCGTCATGGCCCTTCTCAATGTGGGGAATGGACGTGATCGGGCCTATCAAGCCCAAAGCCAGTAATGGACATCGATTCATATTCACCATGATCGACTACTTCACCAAATGGGTAGAATCAGCTTCCTTCCCCAAAGTTGCTAAAGAAGTTATCATTGCTTTCATCAGAAACAATGTCATCTGTCGATATGGACAACCAAAGGTCATTGTGTCAGATAATGCTAAGAACCTCAACAACAAAATGATGGAGGATTTATGCAGAAAATTCCACATCAAACATCTCAACTCCGTCATCTACCAACCAAAGATGAATGCTGCTGTTGAAGCAGCTAATAAAAACATCAAAAAGATCATGCAGAAAATGTCCACCAACCACAAAGGATGGCCTAACCTCTTGCCTCTGATTTTATTAGCCTACAAAACTTCCATGCGAACTTCCACTTGGGCAACCCCCTACTCATTAGTCTATGGGATGGATGCAGTGCTCCCCATAGAAGTGGAAATGGAATCCCTCAGAGTATTGATGGATGCTCAGTTGGATGAAGACCTATGGGTACAAGACAGGTATCACCAATTGTCTCTGATAGACAAAAGACGAACCGCAACAATCTTCCATGGTCAGTTATATCATCAAAGGATCGTACGATCCTACAACAGAAAAGTCCGACTACAGGCAATTCAAATAACATGACTTGGTTTTGAAGAAAATCATTGACAACCAAGATCAATCTAAGGGAAAATTTGTTCCTAACTGGGAAGGCCCATTTGTTGTCAAGGAAGTATTGACAGGAGGTGCTCTCAGATTGCAGGAAATGGATGGCGATGAATTTCCATAGCTTACCAACTCGGACATCGTGAAACGGTACTATATCTGAAGTTACCATCAAATAAATATCTTGGTTTTGATCCTCAAATCACCAATCATTCCAGTTTTGAACCCTTTCTACATACTTTTCAGCCCCTCAGGGAAACATACACTTCAAGCCAGTAGACTATTTCACTTCATTTCAAACCTTTCATACAATCTCGGTTATCCTGAAGATGGGATTTAACCTTTCACAATTTCGGTTATCCTGAAGACGGGATTTAATCTTTCACACCTACAGTTTGTCCTAAGACAGGATTAAACTTTTCTACGCCTGCAGTTTGTCCTAAAGACGGGATCAAACTTTTTACACACTTGCAGTTTGTCCCCATTATGGGATTAAACTTTCATCTCCCCGCAGTATAGCCTGCACATGGGATTTACACTTCTCTTCGCCTTCAATTCTTCCTGAGGGGCGAACTACGTCGTCCTAATCTCCCTAATACCCGGGGATACGTAGGCAACCATATGCTATATGGCCCGGTTGCAATAAAGAAAAACAACAAAAACATTTCTACCTTTTCTCTATAAAACAATAAAAACAACAAAAATACTTCTACACCCTTCTAGCCTTCCGCATTCAACATTGAACCTCCTACACTAGGTTCGAACTACGTAGACTTGATCTCATCTTCAATAGGAGTACGTAGGCAGCCATTCATGGTGCAGTCTAACCCCTACCAGAATAACATATTTGTCACACGGTACTGGGATCAATCTTCAATTTTCCCCATTTCATCGATCTCAGATCAAAGGGATGGAATTAGCCAACCTCTTCTCACAAATAGAAGATTCGGTGACCATCTAAGTAGCGATCGTGCCTCAAAGAATAATACCAACCCATAAGAGATAGAATTAACTAGGCTTCTCACAAATAGAAGTAATGGTGGCCATCTGTTGTGCGAACATCTTTTAGAGAGGAAGAAACCATCCTCCTCTCCACTTTTCCATACAGATACCAGTCCCAAAAAACCAAAGATGGTAGGGATATACAGAAATCAATGATCCATTCTGAGAGATCTTGCGATGTCTCAATGTCCATATATCAAGGATAAGTTCAGAATGCATCAAGATCACAAGGCCCTAGAGAAACAGGCAAATATCAAGCAAGTATCAAGGCATAACTAAAAGGGAAGTGAATCAAAATATATTTCCCTGCCATATATAATACTGTTTGGTATATACATCTGTGTTGTACATGACAAAATGGCTAAGCTAGTCTGTAGCAGGAAAATACAAAGCTATCTGCAGATCTGTATGTATACGAACTATCAGATCTAACATAGCATCCCTCTCTGAAGACGGATGTAGCACTACAAGCTCCTACCCAAGGGTATCTACACGAGCTAGCAGATCAGAGGCTAACTACATGGTGGCAAAATACTCATTAATGTAAGCACTCATGTCAGCCAGACTGACAGTCATCTGGGATCTAATGGAAGTACTATCTGTAATGGCCACATCCCTAACAGATAAGGCAGCATCCTTGCTCTCTAATCAATACATCCCTAGCTGATCTAGCCTCATCCCTCTCTAACAGAGCAGTATTTCTCTCATCAAGAGCTGTCAACATCGCGGCCCTAGCCTGATCTCTATTATAGGTCATCAGATGTAAGCTCTGCTCCAAATGTTGTGCCGAATACTGAGTAACAGTGGCACTCGGGGTGGGAGAATCCATCACAAATGCTGGTAGCCTAGCAGTCAAATCATCGGTGGAATAACAGCCTCCTCTATAGGCTCCTCATCGTCAGAATCAATCCCCTCAATCCAGCCAGAGGGAGATAATCCATGCTTGGAGCATGAGTAATGAAGTTATTGGGTGAACTAAGCCCTGAACATGGCAATATGGCAAATGGATCTCTAAATCCCTGCCAGAAAAACTGAGCACGATGCAGCATCTGTACACTCTGCAGGCTAAAAGGAGTACGACATGGCGATATCATGGGTGAAACAAAACCCCTGCCGTATAAATGTGCCAATCGATCTCAAGTGTGACATAAACCACACGTATAGCATGACCGAACTACCTATAAACACTCCTGCCAGATAAGTGCAGCAATATGTAGCTGACCTCAAGGTCTCTGCGATGATCATCGATACAATGGTATGACCCTCCCTGAGAGCTTTCACTGCCATAATGACGCATCTAGCTCATCTATGTACCGCAGCATGTAGACGTATGACAATACGTATAGAAGCAGTACATCTACTCTGGCTGAACGCCAATGATCCTCTGGTGTGGTGAAATCCCCAGAATGTCGTGCATAGCTATCCTCAGAGCCAAACCTATCAAGCAGGAAACGTTGGGATATAACATGGTCGGATGTAATCTCATCCTCCACCACTCTGCGCCTCAATCCTGTGAGAGTCATGAACTATCTACTCATGTCTCCCAACACCATATAGATGCAAGGTCTATCCAGAGGCAGCATCATCAATTGTGCATACTCCTCCAAAGTAGGAGTCAACTCACGGGTTCCAAATCGGAATACCTGTCTGTCCGGTACCCAGTGCTCTAGCATGCTCTCTACAAATCCTGGAGGAACCTGAAACATCAGTAAGGTCATAGTATGCAGCAGTAAATCATCTACAATCACCATGTCTGATGGTGATATACTATCATACCATGAGCGCATACCAACTACCACCATAAATGGTGGGGTATGATCAATACGGCTAACTATCAAAGAAGACATCTGTACGGGCCATGCCATAAGACCATCCAGGGGTCAATGCTGAATATCTCTAGGACATACATACATATGCATAACATAATAACATGCATGATATAATAGATAGTAATATTATATAGGGAATGGAAAACTGTACATACATTCCTAAGTATATCATAATCTAATACATCTTTGTACAGCTAAAATATAGGGAAATGGGCCAAAGCTATCCAACATACAATAGAGGCCTATCAAAAGAGAAAGCAAGAAATACATCAAAAAAAGTCAAGAGTGTCGATGTCTACATCATCGATACTGTCCACCTGATGTAACTCCTCCTGAGTCACTGGATCTCTATCTACAGGGATGTCAGGCCGATACAAAGGAGGATCTGCGCCGGCAAAACCATATGGGTCACCTAAGGGACCAGCGCCAGAGCTGGAAGGATCAAAAGTATCTATCTCTGCAGGATCTCTACCCAAATGTGGAATGATAATATGTGACCGGTCCAGTTATCGAGTCAGTCTCTCAATCTGTGTACACATGAGTCAGATCTCTGACACAGGCTAGCCAATCCATCATCATCACAGATCCTGGAACCATATCCCCCATAAATTGTGTGGTGCGGGTCTGAGCTCCAATCGTACGAGGGATCCACCAATGTTGGAACATCTCCTGAGAACAGGGGCCCTCTGATAATGTAAAGCCGTCAATCCCCATCAATGGGATGTCAATGATGGGTGACTGCGAAATAGGCCAATAACGCCTGACAAGAGGCAAGATCGGCATACGGATCTCTCCTGTAGTGCTCTTAATAGCACGCTCTCCTAAATAGAGCTCCCATCATCCATCTGTAAAGAGAAGAATCCTGCGGGTGGAAATGACATACTCTACTCCAGTCGGGTACCCATCCTCAAATCCAACTCCCAAATGCTCTCCAGAGTAGGGAATCCATGTGATGACATCAGCTGTCAATAGCTCCAGCTGTAGGCGACAATGAGTGAAACCCTCAGCAACAGGGACCTCCGCCAGTATGGAATGATGCCATCTCCGTCCTCAGTGGATAGGTATCTAAACCTAACACGCTCACAGGATGCAAACAAGGAAGCCTCTCATAGGCCCAAAACTGCCAACACAAAGGCAAACATCTGCTGTCAGTCAACACTCTTAACCCATACATGGGAAAAGACAAGAGAAACACTCACTAGCAGAAATGGGTAGAATCATAACCACGCCTCGGTCAAGCCCTTGTGATCGCATGTGCATTCCCCTGACGAAATAGGCAAAGGTGTAGGAACCCCAATCATACTCTCTTATACAGTCCACGTGTCGAGTGGCGCTGATCAAAGCGAAAGACACCGTAGAGGAATTATCTGCTATGAAGCAGCCCCTAATGATCATCAGGAACAATCGCCGAAGAATACGATCCCTGACTCTCACATCATCGGGTATGGGCTCACTCAACAGCCCGCTCATAGCACCTATGCTCAAAGGACCTGTACGAACAGTCTTGCCCTTGAGCGCCTCCGCCAGCACTCCCAACAAGGATCTCATGCCTCCGCCGTGCAAGGCATTGGTTCCCCTCTAAACTCCATACCTGTGATAAACCACCAATCCATCGACGTCATCATCACCTCGCAGTCCAGCAAATGGAGTGACTGAGTCTGGTAAAACCACCGCTCAGACAATGCCCTGAGGTAAACCAAGGGACAACGATGGGGTAGAATGGAGAAGAACCTCCCGAATCCCCTGCCATGGATGATCACTCTGTAGTCATCATGCAAAGCCTGATACATAGAGTGGATGCTAAACCAGTTCCCTCGAGGCCTGTATGAAGCTGGGAACCTATATCAAATACAGATCAATATCAGCACTCCTTGACTCCTCATCAATAGGAAATAAGGAAGATTAAAGATCTAACTTCATAACTCGTTTACATGCAGGTATACTGAAGGATGCCTACTCAAGTCACCTAGAAGATCTGGGTTCTCCACTTGAATACCTAGCAATTCCCTACGAGGAACACGTACAGCAGGAGTAGGAAACTCGATCAGTGCATCATCCTCCTCATCCTCGACATTCGGCACTTCAACCCGAATAGGACGTACCACCGCCTTCGCCAAGTGATGAGGCTGTCTAACAGAACGGAGCTGAGGCTCTTCAAAAGCCCTCATCCGTACACCAGAAGTGGTCCTACGGGAACTACTCGGCTGATCTGGATCCATGATATCTGGACAGCAAGCCTCCAAATCACCTCGAAAGGGTGTGGTAATTTCTTACCTGGAGTCTTTTCAAAATGCATTCTATGATTACATTCATGCATGCATTGCTTTAACATACATCTAGAGTAGAGTTAAAATGCATGACTACCCAATACCTACATTTTGGGAAAATGTTGCCATAGCCCCTTTGCAAATGGGATTATCCACATGCACATAGACATGACTAGGTGGCCATTCAGTAGCACACCTATACACAGTCATATACATCCTGTATGCATCAATACATTGCAGTAAAAAATCAGTAAGTGTAGTCTAATTACCAGGATTATTTTGCTTGTCTACCTTTACTCATTTGTCCTCAAATAGGATAAGAAATGACAGTAAAAGGTGCCAATTTGTCTGTTTTAAAAGTCAAATTTTTTCACATCATTATATTCAGCATGGTTTAATACTAACACTTTCTATGTTGAATATTTTTTATCAAGTCATATCAGCATTCATATTCACTACTATGTGTCTAAATGCATTTCATGCGATAAGTCATTTTTCAACGGACAAAAATTAGAAAAAAAATACATGCATGTGTTACCAGGACAGTGAAGAATGCTTGTACGATGACATAATATGCAGAAAGTTGCCTGAACTGAGCAGATCTAAAGAAGAGCTCTTGGATTTCCTTCACTGCGCAACTTGAAAATGACTTATGAAAGCAACCAGCCACCTATACATAGGCAAGGCTGGCCGCAGGCTAACCTGCGGCTCCTACAGGTACAACTGTAGCCCCCTACATGGGTCCCATACCTCAGGATCGCTCCAGTTATAGTTGCAAAGGAGGTCTCACAAGCTGAAAATGTCAAATCAGGAATAAAAATGCTACGCGATTGAGCGGATTAGCCTGAAACCCTGGCTACTTGTCGATCAGAGGTAAACTCCCGTCGCCTCAATGGTATTCACCTGAATACAGGGTATACTATACCAATGAGCTTAGTTTTTACAAACCATACTCGGAAATACCCCACAAAGGTCTGATGTCGTCACAACCCTAGCTTCCCCGACGGGGGTTACAACACGAAAAACCACGAATTATCAAACCTCCCCGGCGGGGGTTACAACGCCGAAGTTATCAATATCTACGTATCCCCAGCGGGGGTCACAACGTATATCTTTCAAACATCTACGTATCCCCATCGGGGGTCACAATGCATATCCTTCCAAGAATCTACGTCCCCGGTGGGGGGTTACAACGCAATGCAACCATTGATACACACATCAATAGAGGTCAAGCAACCTTGACGTCATATCAGCCGATGGCAAGTAAACCCATCGAAGCAACTTTGCCCAGCAAGGGTTACAACATAATGCTACCATTGACACATACATCAATGAAGGTCAAGCAGCCTTGACAATACGCCCAACAGGGATCTATCCGGTGATACACACATCAACGAAGGTCAGGCAACCCTGGCAGCGACAACACTATTGGCAGTAACTCTGACAATAAGAGGGAACATGTTATACACATCCTCAAACAGACAGAGTCTTATCCCCACAGATCTCTTCCGCACAAGAGGTACCTCTATGGAGTATAAGCCAGTGTCTAGGATTCAAGACTTTGGTGGTAGTCCCAACGTCAACATCCTTGGGAACTTGGATTGAATGTCCAAGTCATCATTGATTGTCATCCCAATAGGATTATATGATAATCATTCATGCATTCTACATTCATTTGCATCATATTACTGCATATAGCATTATGTTTATCTTGCTTGCATTTCAAGTGTCTAGGATTCTTTATCCTATCCATGCCTTGCATTGCATGAATATGATAAAGAGGGGTATCTGTAGACACTCAAAATTTTCTACACTTCTATTACTAACATTACAGGAGGGTAGATTCCTCTTTTGGAGATAACCCTGAAAGACAGCTTACATCCATTTTGGATACCACCGAAAGTTCAGTTCTAACCCGGAACACAAACCGGGAGCGTCATGTCAACCCGGAACACACACCGGGAATGTCATTTCTGATCTCAGAGATAACCTTGAGATATGCATATCAAAAAATAGGCAACAACACCGGAGAGGACAGTTATGTCCCGATGATAACACCGCGACGTTCAGTTCCAGTCCCAGAAACAACACTGGGAGTAGCAACCCCAATCTTTGGTTATAGCCCCAAGGGATGCCATTGTAGTTCCGATAATAACCCCGGAAATACTTATTTTAAACATGTGCGATCAGCTTCAATCCAGATGACAGTGAGGCATACAAACAAGTAGCCCAATCTAAGATGTAACCCTGAGCAACGTCTGCTTTTCGTTTAAATTGGCGATAACCTCGGTGAGGAGTCACAACGTCATCTGTCCACGTCAACAAGATGATATCGCGGCATACCAACAAGTAGTCCAATCTCAGTTGTAACCCTGAGCAACGTCTACTTTCAACTCAAATCGGCAATAACCCCGGCGAGGAGTCAAGCGTCATCGTGTTCCTTCAACAATGGCACGTCGTCTCAACACTTCATACATACATCTAACAATGTCCCACAAGAGCTGAGGAATGACAATCCTGAGTGACTATTACGTGTGGTAGTACTTTGGATAGAATTTGAAGCTTGAAGACCATGGGCATAGACCCCTCTTCCTGACTTCGTACAACCTCTAATCCATGTCATTGCGTAACTCTCGACACCATCGGTCCGAAGAAGGTCAGATATACCTCGTTCGGATGCTCAAATTGAAGTTATGCAAGTTCGAACGGACATTACAGTGCATGAGTGCACGTACTACGAGACGACAGGACCCGCGAGGCTCGGATCCACCACAACCAGCCGCAGGTACAACTGTGGCTGCCATAGGTGTACCTGCGGCCATCAGTCTATAAATATAGGCTGGGGGATCAGCTATTTGAAGGGGGAGAGAAGGAAAAAGGCGAGGAAGCCCTGTCCATTTTACTCTGTATACACATCTTTTGAGTGTTTCCTCTTCTTTAAACACTAGTTAGCTCACATATAGCTATCTTTTATCCGGCGGGAGCTGAGTGTTTATCCATTTAAAGTCATAGAAGTCTACCTTGGCTGCCCACTGTAAGCCTTGTTACATTTAATAAAGCCTTCTTCTCGTATAGCACACATTGTTATACACATTGAGAGTCGTGTTGTGTGCGTTTGCCCAGACTTCGGTCCGTGGTTTTCATTACTGTCTATATATATATACTAATATATGTATATATTTCATATATGTGGACTAACATTATCGAGTTATGCCTCGATTGAGCCTAGACTTCGGTCTGAAGCGTTTAATTGCTTATATATATATACTTATATATATATATATATATATATATATATATATATATATATATATATATATATATATATATACTTATATATATAATTGTTATCACATCCGGTGCATTTACTGCTTTTATATATATATTTGTACATATATATATATTTACATTCCTGTCAGGCCTGGAGTTTCCTACATGGCTTTTTACAGATTTTTTACATTTTGTCATGCCTGGAGTTCACTTCGTGGCAGTTGATCGCTTTTTACAGCTTTATTTACATTTTGTCCTGTATGGAGTTTACTTCATGGCAGTTGATAGCATTTACTGATTTATTTACATTTCTGATCTCCCATGGAGTTGCTTTGTGGTGGTTGATCATGCATAAATATATATATATATATATATATATATATATATATCGCTTTTTTATATATAACTACTTACTGCTTTCCATATAAATTGCAGTATCATATGAGCCTAGGAATCATGTGATCACAGGTTTAGTTTATTGAATCTAGATTTGGTTCCCGTGATGGACATTTTTCAGCTGTAAGCAGCCTGTACATTATTTTACAGTGTCTGAATTTCCTTGAATGGCTGTCATGCCAATGAGGAGTTCAGCACTGCTGTATATTATTTTCTCGAGAATGTTTCGCATCTCGAAAATAAAAGCAAACAAGGCGGACATTTAAAAATAAAAATGGAAGTATGAAAAGGTCTCAATTCCTATTGAGCACAGAGTTTGAAAAACCTTTTTTACAAAACTTCATTGCTATATCTTGGTTAAAACTGAATTTTCCTATAAAATTCAAACCTTGTGTATATAGGTGCGAACGAGGCCTCGCACTACTTTCAAATAATTGCACATTGATCAACACACACACACACACATTCATATAATAATTTCTTTGAAAAGTGGCAGTCACCGTGGTAACACGGATGTCGGGGGTGCCTAACACATTCCCTCTGCATAATCAAGCCCCCGGACCTAAAATGAATCTCGGTTTCACAGACCCGTCTAGCAGTGCCAAAACACTATGTCAATGTGAAAGCATTTTCGGTTGCGTTGGTGCAACCAATTAAATACACCAACTGGAGACTCTTAAAGTCCAATCGTCGACATAATACATGTCGGACCTTTTTCACTTGTGTTTTCAAACAAATCTCACATTAACATGAGAACACCAAAGAAGAAGTAACGTAAAGGGACACCCAAAAATCCAGACGTTGATAAGTGTTTTGTTTGCATAGTATATGGCGTAAAACACCTTGTCTCGTCGTTGGCCCAAAACAGCCCCAACTGCGTAGTCACTCGAATCACACATTAGCTCGAATGGCATGTTCCAATCCGGTGCGACGATCATGGGGGCTGTAGTCAATAATTCAAACGCTAACTTGCATTCCTCATCGAAACTGAAAGTAACATCCTTCTCTAAAAGACATCATAGAGGTTTTGCAATTTTAGAGAAGTCTTTTATGAACCTCCTGTAGAATCCAGCATGCCCTAGAAAACTCCTAATACCCTTGATTGAGCTCGGTGGAGGCAGTTTTTGGATTGTTTCCAGCTTTGCTTTGTCAACCTCTAATCCTTGAGTCGAAACCTTATGGCCCAAAATTATGCCCTCTTCAACCATGAAGTGACATTTTTCCCAATTGAGTACGAGGTTCGTATCCTTACATCGCTAAAACACCATGACCAGATTCTCTAAGCAAATATCAACGTTGTCCCCATAGACTGAAAAATCGTCCATGAAAACTTCAACATTCTTCTCCACCATATCTGAGAAAATGGCCATCATACACCGTTGGAAAAGGTTGCAAGTGCATTGCATAACCTGAATGACATCCTCCTAAATGAAAATGTGCCATAAGGGCACGTGAATGTCGTCTTCTCTTGATCCTCTGGAGCGATGACTATCTGGTTATAGCCCGAGTACCCATCCAACAAATAGTAATATTCATGTCCCGCCAATCTATCCAACATTTGATCAATAAAGGGCAGTGGGAAATGGTCTTTTTGGGTTGCCTTGTTCAATTTTTTGTAATCCATGCACACCCTCCAACTTGTCACTGTTCTAGTTGGTATTAACTCGTTGTCCCCATTCTGCACCACAGTCATTCCTCCTTTTTCGGCACACATTAGACCGGACTAACCCACTTATTGTCAAAAATTGGGCATATGATATCGGCATCTAACCACTACAATATTTCTTTCTTCACAAATTCATTCATAATAGGGTTAAGTCACCGTTGTTGCTCCACCGTTGGTTTTGCCTCATCTTCCATCAAAATCTCGTGCATGCAAAACGAAGGGCTAATTCCCTTTATGTCCGCAATCTTCCACCCAATAGCTGATTTATGTTCCCTAAGTACCCTCAGCAACTTTTCTTCCTGCAAATCGTTAAGTGCAGCTGAAATAATAACAGGTAAAGAATTTAAATTGCCTAAATACGCATACCTGAGGTGTTTAGGGAGTGGCTTAAGTTCCAACTTTGGTGGTTCTTCCAATGATGGTTTCAGTTTTTTGCGGCTACTTCCTCTGTGTGCAATGGATCAAATAGTGTTTTGAATCTGGAAACTCGTGGCAATGAGTCTAGAATCTATAAGTAATCCATAAATTTCGGGTAGTCGACCTCTTCATCCCCCAATAAAGTTGTTTCTAACGGATCATTGACCAAACTCTTGCTCATATCTTCACTGATGATTTGCTCAATTAAATCCATCTGAAAACATTCTTCCTCATCCGTAGGGAATTTCATGGCCTTGAACACATTAAATTTTATTTCTTGATCTTGGACCCTCATAGTGAGTTCTCCTTTTTGTACGTCTATGAGCGTCTTACCCGTGGCCAAAAATGGTCTCCCTAGGATAATTGGGATGTTCTTGTCCTCCTCAAAATCCAGAATGATAAAGTCCGTGGGGAATATAAACTTATCCACCTTCACCAAAATGTCCTCTACTATGCCTCTCGGATATGTGACTGACCTATCCGCTAACTGTAATGAAATATTTGTAGGTCTTGACGTGGGCAAACCTAATTCTGTGTATACTGACAATGGCATAAGGTTTACACTTGCCCCCAAATCACATAAACACTTGCTAAAATGCATGTTTCCGATCGTGCATGGGATAGTAAAACTCCCAAGGTCCGTAAGTTTTGGTGGTAATTTCTGCTGTAATACTGCATTACACTCCTCTGTTAGTGCAACTGTCTCAAAATCTTCCTATTTCTTCTTCCTTGACAGAATCCCTTTCATAAATTTCGCGTAGCTCAGCATTTGCTCTAGGGCTTCTACAAATGGGATATTAATCTGGAGTTTCTTGAACACTTCCAAAAACTTTGCGAATTGCTTGTCTAATTTCTGTTTTTGGACCCTCTGCTAAAATGGTGGTGGTGGATAAATAATTGGCTTCTTGCTTAGCTTTATTTCCTCACTCTGCTTATCCTCACCCTTGCTTCCTTCAATCACATTACTATCATCAACTTTTTCATCTGGAGTCGCTGAATTTTCTGCATTAGTACCCTAGAGATATTTTCCACTCCTCAATGTAATTGCCTGACACTGTTTATGGTTACCCTTAGAATTTCTCTCTGTATCGCTTGGTAGGGTACCTTGTGGCCTGTTATTTAGTGCTAAGGCAATTTGCTCCATCAGATTTTCCAAGTTCTTGATGGCTATTGCTTGACTTTTCATTGCTTCCTCATTACTAGTTATATACTTCAACACCAATTTCTCGAAATCTGATTTCCTTTCATGATGTTGAACCAGTTGTTGGTGATTCTGAAACCCTAGGGGATATGACTGTCGTGGATCTTGATGTTGCTGATTATTGCACCACGAGAAATTTGGATGTTTCCTATTCCCTTGATTGTACGTATTCTGGTATGTATTCTATGGAATTCTGTTATAATTTCCCACAAACTACACAGATGCTGGATTAATCGTGCATTGATCTGTTGGGTGCTCTCCTGCGCACAACTCACATATAATTGCCACTTGTTGTGATTGTTGTGTCTGTGCCCCTGTCATAAAATCCAACTTCTTTGAAAGTGCAGAAATCTGTGCTTGTATCGCTGTAACACCATCAACTTCTAACACCCCAGCTGCCTTTGCCAGTGTCATTCTTGCTGTGGGCCACTGGTAGTTATTAGCCACCATGGTTTCAATCAAATCGTAAGCTTCCTCGTAACTCTTAGCCATGAATGCTCTGCTTGACGCTGCATCAATACTCGTTCTGAGATTCCCATGTAGTCCGTTGTAAAAGGTGTTCATTTGCAGCCACTTGGGCAATCCATGATGTGGGCATTTTCTGAGAAATTCTTTGTATCTTTCCCATGCCTCATATAACAACTCCCCATGTTGCTGCTCAAACATTGTTATCTCGTTCCTCATCTTTGCAGTTTTCGTCGGTGGAAAGAATTTGGCTAGGAATTTCTGAGCTAAATCCTCCCATGTAGTTATCGAACCAGACGGTAGAGAATGCAACCAACTCTTAGCCTTGTCCCTTAAAGTAAATGGGAACAAGCGAAGTCTCACTGCCTCATCCGACACCCCATTGTACATGAAGGTGTCGCAAATCTCCAGAAAGCTGACTAAGTGCTCATTTGGATCGTCATTTGCCAATCCCCCCAAACTGAACTGAATTCTGAATCATTTGAATCATCCCAAGCTTAATTTCAAATGTATTTGCAACTATTGCAGGCCTGGTGATGCTTGACTGTAGTTCAGTCACCTTGGGTGTGGTGAAGTCCCTTAATGCTTTATGATCTTCGGTTTCCATTTCCTCTTCTTTCTCATATGTTTCAAATTCTTGCCTCGTTTCCTTGATCCACTTACTTAACCTCTGAAACCTTTTTTCGATGTCGTCCTCGAAAGGCAAAGTCTGGATTTTTGGACTGGGTTTGCATAAACTGCTTCAAACACCTGAAATAGAAGGAACAAAACAAAAATAAAAATTTCTAAGTAAAACTAGATTAATTAAACTGATATTGTAAAACTATTAAGATTTATACTAAATTGTCCCCAGCAACGGCGCCAAAAACTTGTTGGGTAAAATCTATATACGCACAACACGCAAATATACGTGGTCAACAAGTAATAAAGTGATAAGTAGAGTATCGTTCCCACAGAGACTAACTAATAATAAGCTTAAAATCACAAGTATCAATTTCTTATTAATCCTAATTTTATTAAACCAATCATTCAATGATTAGAATTAATAAATCTAAACTAAGAAATAAATAAATTACCACAAACCAATCACAAATATCAAAATCTAGAATTTTAAACAATAAATGAAGAATTAGACTTATGATTTCACTTTAAGCTTCCCTCTGATTAAAACTCCTTTATTCCAATTCAAATCACTATTCTAGTTTATTAATCAAGAATACAAACATAGTATTAACCACCTCTCGATGCACTAATACCGTATTAACTTAAATCCACAATTAAGATAGAAACAAGCTAAACACCTTAATTAACTAACTCACTATATCTCTATGTGAATTATAATTAAAGAAGGTTTAAGAATAAGTTCTTTATCCGACTACATGCGATGTCAAGCATATCTCTACCTTAACATTCATCAAGATTCCGCTACTCACAAAATTCATGAACACATGTTATATTAACTAGGTCTAGATTTGAATATCCTCTTTCAATTCCATCCAAATCCACAAAGAAATGTTGATAAGGAAATTCATTAATTCACGCTCAAATCAATATAGATAAACTGGAAATAGATTATTGGACTGGAAATCAAAGTTTACAAAATCATCGCTTCACTTAAAGATATATCATAAGCCTAAAAAGTGAATTAGTTCATCATAAATTGGCGATAACCTCGGTGAGGAGTCACAACGTCATCTGTCCACGTCAACAAGATGATATCGCGGCATACCAACAAGTAGTCCAATCTCAGTTGTAACCCTGAGCAACGTCTACTTTCAACTCAAATCGGCAATAACCCCGGCGAGGAGTCAAGCGTCATCGTGTTCCTTCAACAATGGCACGTCGTCTCAACACTTCATACATACATCTAACAATGTCCCACAAGAGCTGAGGAATGACAATCCTGAGTGACTATTACGTGTGGTAGTACTTTGGATAGAATTTGAAGCTTGAAGACCATGGGCATAGACCCCTCTTCCTGACTTCGTACAACCTCTAATCCATGTCATTGCGTAACTCTCGACACCATCGGTCCGAAGAAGGTCAGATATACCTCCTTCGGATGCTCAAATTGAAGTTATGCAAGTTCGAACGGACATTACAGTGCATGAGTGCACGTACTACGAGACGACAGGACCCGCGAGGCTCGGATCCACCACAACCAGCCGCAAGTACAACTGTGGCTGCCACAGGTGTACCTGCGGCCATCAGTCTATAAATATAGGCTGGGGGATCAGCTATTTGAAGGGGGAGAGAAGGAAAAAGGCGAGGAAGCCCTGTCCATTTTACTCTGTATACACATCTTTTGAGTGTTTCCTCTTCTTTAAACACTAGTTAGCTCACATATAGCTATCTTTTATCCGGCGGGAGCTGAGTGTTTATCCATTTAAAGTCATAGAAGTCTACCTTGGCTGCCCACTGTAAGCCTTCTTACATTTAATAAAGCCTTTTTCTCGTATAGCACACACTGTTATACACATTGAGAGTCGTGTTGTGTGCGTTTGCCCAGACTTCGGTCCTTGGTTTTCATTACTGTCTATATATATATATATACTAATATATGTATATATTTCATATATGTGGACTAACATTATCGACTTATGCCTCGATTGAGCCTAGACTTCGGTCTGAAGCGTTTAATTGCTTATATATATATATATATATATATATATACTTATATATATAATTGTTATCACATCCGGTGCATTTACTGCTTTTATATATATATATTTGTACATATATATATTTACATTCCTGTCAGGCTTGGAGTTTCCTACATGGCTTTTTACAGATTTTTTATATTTTGTCATGCCTGGAGTTCACTTCGTGGCAGTTGATCGCTTTTTACAGCTTTATTTACATTTTGTCCTGCATGGAGTTTACTTCATGGCAGTTGATAGCATTTACTGATTTATTTACATTTCTGATCTCCCATGGAGTTGCTTTGTGGTGGTTGATCATGCATAAATATATATATATATATATATATATATATATATATATCGCTTTTTTATATATAACTACTTACTGCTTTCCATATAAATTGCAGTATCATGTGAGCCTAGGAATCATGTGATCACAGGTTTAGTTTATTGAATCTAGATTTGGTTCCCATGATGGACATTTTTCAGCTGTAAGCAGCCTGTACATTATTTTACAGTGTCTGAATTTCCTTGAATGGCTGTCATGCCCATGAGGAGTTCAACACTGCTGTATATTATTTTCTCGAGAATGTTTCGCATCTCGAAAATAAAAGTAAACAAGGCGGACATTTAAAAATAAAAATGGAAGTATGAAAAGGTCTCAATTCCTATTGAGCACAGAGTTTGAAAAACCTTTTTTACAAAACTTCATTGCTATATCTTGGTTAAAACTGAATTTTCCTATAAAATTCAAACCTTGTGTATATAGGTGCGAACGAGGCCTCGCACTACTTTCAAATAATTGCACATTGATCAACACACACACATTCATATAATAATTTCTTTGAAAAGTGGCAGTCACCGTGGTAACACGGATGTCGGGGGTGCCTAACACATTCCCTCTGCATAATCAAGCCCCCGGACCTAAAATGAATCTCGGTTTCACAGACCCGTCTAGCAGTGCCAAAACACTATGTCAATGTGAAAGCATTTTCGGTTGCGTTGGTGCAACCAATTAAATACACCAACTGGAGACTCTTAAAGTCCAATCGTCGACATAATACATGTCGGACCTTTTTCACTTGTTTTTTCAAACAAATCTCACATTAACATGAGAACACCAAAGAAGAAGTAACGAAAAGGGACACCCAAAAATCCCGACGTTGATAAGTGTTTTGTTTGCATAGTATATGGCGTGAAACACCTTGTCTCGTCGTTGGCCCAAAACAGCCCCAACTGCGTAGTCACTCGAATCACACATTAGCTCGAATGGCATGTTCCAAACGCTAACTTGCATTCCTCATCGAAACTGAAAGTAACATCCTTCTCTAAAAGACATCATAGAGGTTTTGCAATTTTAGAGAAGTCTTTTATGAACCTCCTGTAGAATCCAGCATGCCCCAGAAAACTCCTAATACCCTTGATTGAGCTCGGTGGAGGCAGTTTTTGGATTGTTTCCAGCTTTGCTTTGTCAACCTCTAATCCTTGAGTCGAAACCTTGTGGCCCAAAATTATGCCCTCTTTAACCATGAAGTGGCATTTTTCCCAATTGAGTACGAGGTTCGTATCCTTACATCGCTAAAACACCATGACCAGATACTCTAAGCAAATATCAACGTTGTCCCCATAGACTGAAAAATCGTCCATGAAAACTTCAACATTCTTCTCCACCATATCTGAGAAAATGGCCATCATACACCGTTGGAAAAGGTTGCAAGTGCATTGCATAACCTGAATGACATCCTCCTGAATGAAAATGTACCATAAGGGCACGTGAATGTCGTCTTCTCTTGATCCTCTGGAGCGATGACTATCTGGTTATAGCCCGAGTACCCATCCAACAAATAGTAATATTCATGTCCCGCCAATCTATCCAACATTTGATCAATAAAGGGCAGTGGGAAATGGTCTTTTTGGGTTGCCTTGTTCAATTTTTTGTAATCCATGCACACCCTCCAACTTGTCACTGTTCTAGTTGGTATTAACTCGTTGTCCCCATTCTGCACCACAGTCATTCCTCCTTTTTCGGCACACATTAGACCGGACTAACCCACTTATTGTCAAAAATTGGGCATATGATATCGGCATCTAACCACTACAATATTTCTTTCTTCACAAATTCATTCATAATAGGGTTAAGTCACCGTTGTTGCTCCACCGTTGGTTTTGCCTCATCTTCCATCAAAATCTCGTGCATGCAAAACGAAGGGCTAATTCCCTTTATGTCCGCAATCTTCCACCCAATAGCTGATTTATGTTCCCTAAGTACCCTCAGCAACTTTTCTTCCTGCAAATCGTTAAGTGCAGCTGAAATAATAACAGGTAAAGAATTTAAATTGCCTAAATACGCATACCTGAGGTGTTTAGGGAGTGGCTTAAGTTCCAACTTTGGTGGTTCTTCCAATGATGGTTTCAGTTTTTTGCGGCTACTTCCTCTGTGTGCAATGGATCAAATAGTGTTTTGAATCTGGAAACTCGTGGCAATGAGTCTAGAATCTATAAGTAATCCATAAATTTCGGGTAGTCGACCTCTTCATCCCCCAATAAAGTTGTTTCTAACGGATCATTGACCAAACTCTTGCTCATATCTTCACTGATGATTTGCTCAATTAAATCCATCTGAAAACATTCTTCCTCATCCGTAGGGAATTTCATGGCCTTGAACACATTAAATTTTATTTCTTGATCTTGGACCCTCATAGTGAGTTCTCCTTTTTGTACGTCTATGAGCGTCTTACCCGTGGCCAAAAATGGTCTCCCTAGGATAATTGGGATGTTCTTGTCCTCCTCAAAATCCAGAATGATAAAGTCCGTGGGGAATATAAACTTATCCACCTTCACCAAAATGTCCTCTACTATGCCTCTCGGATATGTGACTGACCTATCCGCTAACTGTAATGAAATATTTGTAGGTCTTGACGTGGGCAAACCTAATTCTGTGTATACTGACAATGGCATAAGGTTTACACTTGCCCCCAAATCACATAAACACTTGCTAAAATGCATGTTTCCGATCGTGCATGGGATAGTAAAACTCCCAAGGTCCGTAAGTTTTGGTGGTAATTTCTGCTGTAATACTGCATTACACTCCTCTGTTAGTGCAACTGTCTCAAAATCTTCCTATTTCTTCTTCCTTGACAGAATCCCTTTCATAAATTTCGCGTAGCTCAGCATTTGCTCTAGGGCTTCTACAAATGGGATATTAATCTGGAGTTTCTTGAACACTTCCAAAAACTTTGCGAATTGCTTGTCTAATTTCTGTTTTTGGACCCTCTGCTAAAATGGTGGTGGTGGATAAATAATTGGCTTCTTGCTTAGCTTTATTTCCTCACTCTGCTTATCCTCACCCTTGCTTCCTTCAATCACATTACTATCATCAACTTTTTCATCTGGAGTCGCTGAATTTTCTGCATTAGTACCCTAGAGATATTTTCCACTCCTCAATGTAATTGCCTGACACTGTTTATGGTTACCCTTAGAATTTCTCTCTGTATCGCTTGGTAGGGTACCTTGTGGCCTGTTATTTAGTGCTAAGGCAATTTGCTCCATCAGATTTTCCAAGTTCTTGATGGCTATTGCTTGACTTTTCATTGCTTCCTCATTACTAGTTATATACTTCAACACCAATTTCTCGAAATCTGATTTCCTTTCATGATGTTGAACCAGTTGTTGGTGATTCTGAAACCCTAGGGGATATGACTGTCGTGGATCTTGATGTTGCTGATTATTGCACCACGAGAAATTTGGATGTTTCCTATTCCCTTGATTGTACGTATTCTGGTATGTATTCTATGGAATTCTGTTATAATTTCCCACAAACTACACAGATGCTGGATTAATCGTGCATTGATCTGTTGGGTGCTCTCCTGCGCACAACTCACATATAATTGCCACTTGTTGTGATTGTTGTGTCTGTGCCCCTGTCATAAAATCCAACTTCTTTGAAAGTGCAGAAATCTGTGCTTGTATCGCTGTAACACCATCAACTTCTAACACCCCAGCTGCCTTTGCCAGTGTCATTCTTACTGTGGGCCACTGGTAGTTATTAGCCACCATGGTTTCAATCAAATCGTAAGCTTCCTCGTAACTCTTAGCCATGAATGCTCTGCTTGACGCTGCATCAATACTCGTTCTGAGATTCCCATGTAGTCCGTTGTAAAAGGTGTTCATTTGCAGCCACTTGGGCAATCCATGATGTGGGCATTTTCTGAGAAATTCTTTGTATCTTTCCCATGCCTCATATAACAACTCCCCATGTTGCTGCTCAAACATTGTTATCTCGTTCCTCATCTTTGCAGTTTTCGTCGGTGGAAAGAATTTGGCTAGGAATTTCTGAGCTAAATCCTCCCATGTAGTTATCGAACCAGACGGTAGAGAATGCAACCAACTCTTAGCCTTGTCCCTTAAAGTAAATGGGAACAAACGAAGTCTCACTTCCTCATCCGACACCCCATTGTACATGAAGGTGTCGCAAATCTCCAGAAAGCTGACTAAGTGCTCATTTGGATCGTCATTTGCCAATCCCCCCAAACTGAACTGAATTCTGAATCATTTGAATCATCCCAAGCTTAATTTCAAATGTATTTGCAACTATTGCAGGCCTGGTGATGCTTGACTGTAGTTCAGTCACCTTGGGTGTGGTGAAGTCCCTTAATGCTTTATGATCTTCGGTTTCCATTTCCTCTTCTTTCTCATATGTTTCAAATTCTTGCCTCGTTTCCTTGATCCACTTACTTAACCTCTGAAACCTTTTTTCGATGTCGTCCTCGAAAGGCAAAGTCTGGATTTTTGGACTGAGTTTGCATAAACTGCTTCAAACACCTGAAATAGAAGGAACAAAACAAAAATAAAAATTTCTAAGTAAAACTAGATTAATTAAACTGATATTGTAAAACTATTAAGATTTATACTAAATTGTCCCCAGCAACGGCGCCAAAAACTTGTTGGGTAAAATCTATATACGCACAACACGCAAATATACGTGGTCAACAAGTAATAAAGTGATAAGTAGAGTATCGTTCCCACAGAGACTAACTAATAATAAGCTTAAAATCACAAGTATCAATTTCCTATTAATCCTAATTTTATTAAACCAATCATTCAATGATTAGAATTAATAAATCTAAACTAAGAAATAAATAAATTACCACAAACCAATCACAAATATCAAAATCTAGAATTTTAAACAATAAATGAAGAATTAGACTTATGATTTCACTTTAAGCTTCCCTCTGATTAAAACTCCTTTATTCCAATTCAAATCACTATTCTAGTTTATTAATCAAGAATACAAACATAGTATTAACCACCTCTCGATGCACTAATACCGTATTAACTTAAATCCACAATTAAGATAGAAACAAGCTAAACACCTTAATTAACTAACTCACTATATCTCTATGTGAATTATAATTAAAGAAGGTTTAAGAATAAGTTCTTTATCCGACTACATGCGATGTCAAGCATATCTCTACCTTAACATTCATCAAGATTCCGCTACTCACAAAATTCATGAACACATGTTATATTAACTAGGTCTAGATTTGAATATCCTCTTTCAATTCCATCCAAATCCACAAAGAAATGTTGATAAGGAAATTCATTAATTCACGCTCAAATCAATATAGATAAACTGGAAATAGATTATTGGACTGGAAATCAAAGTTTACAAAATCATCGCTTCACTTAAAGATATATCATAAGCCTAAAAAGTGAATTAGTTCATCATAAATGAAATAACTACTGAATAAATCATAGAAAACATTCTTTCAATTACAAATAATAGCCTAAGATAAAGAATATTGAAAAACACCCTTCTCGTAGCCTAGAATTGCAATCGTCTCGAAAATCTCTTCGAAATACTCTCCACGCTTGCTTAGAAAAACTGAGCTTAATCTTTGTAATATGCCTTGTGTGTTGTTGAATTTGTTGTTAATTGAGTAAATAGATATCCAACACACAAGTCCCAGCTGAAAAATCTCCATCAAGTAGAGTCCATGTGTAATTCAATATAATAGAAACCAATTCCAGCAAGAGTTTCAATCAAAACATAACACAGCACAGTCGACACCCCCCCGCCCCAGCGGAGGTGTATGAGTTATATATACCCGCCGCGGCGGGCACCCTTTCTATCAGAAACGTATGAAGACCCCCCCACCCCAGCGGGGGTTTATAGGCCAAATACGCCCGCCCCAGCGGGCTACCTTTCTGCTAACTGATTAAGAAGACCCCCCGCCCCGGCGGGGGTATAAAATATAAACATACCCGCCCCGGCGAGGGTGTAATCTGCTAATTGACTTGCTGAACTTCATGACTTCTTCCAATTTTGATCCAATTGACTTCAAATCATCCCAATTGACTCCATATATCCGTTAAATGCCACAACAACCATCCTACACATGAAATAACATAAAACAAGTAAAAACGAACATGATTACGAGAATTTAGCAACAATTACGCATGAAATGGACATTGATTCGCGTATATAAAATCCACTTATCAGTAGTCCGTTGTAAAAGGTGTTCATTTGCAGCACTTGGGCAATCCATGATGTGGGCATTTTCAGAGCAATTCTTTGTATCTCTCCCATGCCTCATATAACAACTCCCCATGTTAATGTTCAAACATCGTTATCTCGTTCCTCATCTTTGCAGTTTTCGCAGATGGAAAGAATTTGACAAGGAATTTCTGAGCTAGGTCTTCCCACGTAGTGATTGATCCCGGTGGTAGAGAGTGTAACCAACTTTTCACCTTGTCCCGTAAAGTGAATGGGAACAAGCGAAGTCTAACCGCATCATCCGAAACCCCATTGTACCTAAAGGTGTCGTAAAATTTCAGAAAACTGACTAAATGTTCATTCGGATCATCATTTGTCAATCCCCCAAACTGAACTGAATTCTGAATCATTTGAATCGTCCCAGACTTGATTTCAAATGTTTTAGCGGTTATCGTGGGCCTAGTGAAGCTTGATTGCAGTTCAGTCACCTTGGGTGCGGCGAAGTCCCTTAATGCTTTCTGATCTTCGGCTGCCATTACCTCTTCTTTCTCAGATGTTGCAATTTCTTCCCTCGTTTCCTTGATCCACTTACATAACCTTTGAAACCTTTTCTCAATGTCGTCCTCAAACGGCAGCAAGTCTGGATTTTTGGATCGAGTTTGCATAAACTTCTTCAGACACCTGAAATAAGAAGAACAAAACAAAAATAAAAATGTCTAAGTAAAACTGGATTAATTAAACTGATATTGTAAAAATATTAAGATCTATACTAAATTGATCCCCGACAACGGCGCCAAAAACTTGTTAGGTAAAATCTATATACGCAATACACGCAAGTATACGTGGTCAACAAGTAATAAAGTGATGAGTAGAGTATCGTTCCCGCAGAGATCAACTAACAATAATCTTAACTTACAATTATCAATTTTCTATTAATCCTAATTTTATTAAACTATTCAACTCAATGATTATAATTAAAAACTATAATTTAAAGAATAATTGAACTACCACAAAACAATCACAAATCTCAAAATCTAGAATTTCAAACGATTAATGGAGAATTAGACTTATGATTTCACTTTAAGTTTCACTCTGATTTTAACACCTTGATTCCAATTAAAATCACTATTCTAGTTTATTAATCAAGAACACGAACATAGTATTAACCACCTCCCGATGTACTAATATCGTATTAACTTAAATCCACAATTAAGATAGAAACAAGTTAAACACCTTAATCAACTAACTCACTATATCTCTATGTGAAATACAATTAAAGAAGGTTTAAGATTAAGTTCTCTATCCGATAACATACGATGTCAAGCATATCTCTACCTTAACATTCATCAAGATTCTACTACTCACAAAATTCATGAACACATGATATATTAACTAGGTCTAGATTTGAATATCCTCTCTCGATTCCATACAAATCCACATAGAATTGTTGATCAGGCAATTCATAAATTCAAGCTCAAATCAATATAGATAAGCTGGAAATAAATTATTAAACTGGAAATCAAAGTCTACAAAATCATCGATTCACTCAAAGATCCATAATAAGCCTAAAAAGTGAATTAGTTCATCATAAATGAAATAAATATTAAATAAATCATAGAAAATATTCTTCCAATTACAAATAATAGCCTAAGATGATGAATATTGAAAAACACCCTTCACGTGGCCTAGAATTGCAATCGTCTTGAAAATCTCCTCGAAATACTCCTCCAAAGATTGCTTAGAAAAACTGAGAGTAATCTTCGCAATATGCCTTGTGTCTGGTTGAATTCGTTGTTAATTGAGTAGTAGATGTCCAACACATAAAGACCCATTCGAATTCTCCGCTAAATAGAGTCCATGTGAAATCCAATAAGCTAGAATCCATGCCCAAAAAGATGTTTCAAACATAACAAAAGACTGCTGAATTCGACACCCCCCGTCCCGGCGGGGGTGTATGTGTGACGCCCCCAAAATAGGTATATATCACCCATCTTGAGTCGCCAGATATCATGGTACATAATACAACTATAAACTTCTTTTATACAATTGTTGTGTAAAATACGACAAAACATAGCTGAGAGTTTAAACAAGAATATTGTCTTCTAGGCAATATCCACACTCAATGGAGTCCTCATTATAATTATTATCACACTATTTTATAAAAATTGTAAGGACTGCTAAAACAACCATCTTGGACCATCACTCCGTTCTCCGATTCGTCCCAGCTATGTTCTCATTTCCTGAAGAGAACAATGAAAGCAAAAGGGTGAGCTCAACTAGTCCAGTAAGAAATATTATGACTAAGATAATGCAGAATAAATTATCCTTAGCCTTCAACAGTATAACAACTGATAGAATACAATAGACAACAAGATTTAGATCAACAACTGCAGCGGAACAACAATCCATTAGAAGAGTCAAGTAGAGCATAATGTCTATTATCTCCTCTAGATTAAAAGTCCATCGTTAATATTTCATTCTTGTAATACATATCAACAATTCTTTGTTATACACAAGACAAAAAGAACTCTCATTACCTGTCTTCACCTGAACCACCAAAGATTATAGTTAAATCCACAATTCATATTTATAATCATGTAAATCAACAGTTTTTCCTTGCCACAAAGGCTTAATAGAACGTTTACTCAATATCCTTACCCCAAAGGCTAAAGATATTGAAATGTAATAACAATGATCATACCAATCAGTTGTCTACCTTTGCACTACGGGCCAAAGATATCAACTATAAAACCAATGGTCATGATCATACCAATCAATTGTCTGTCAGTGCACTACGGCCAAAGACATTCAACTGTTAACTAATGCTCATGATTTTGCAAATCACATTATCGAATTATTCATGCACTACGGCCAAGGATATTCGTTAGTATCACCAGTGGTCATGATCATGTCATACACCTATTCATCTTTGCACTACGGGCCAAAGCTTTCAATCAACAGTTCGTCTTTGTACGTAAGCTAAAGATATATAATTGTAAAATTAATAATCAACAGTCCATCTTTGCACGTAAGCCAAAGATATACAATCATAAAACCAATAATCAACAATCCATCTATGCACGTAAGCCAAAGATGACTTTCATCACAATATAAGCATGAGGATGATGACAATGATATAAGAATTAATCAAACGCAATCAAGGATAAATATAAAGACTTTAAATTTATTCAGAGTTTAAAAATACTCAAATTGTCAACATGATACTGCTTTGTAGAGTAAAATTCAAGAATAATATTCATGTACCAAAAATAATTTGGACAGAAAAGAAATATATTTTTTGGGTAAATAGTACCCCGTAAATAGTACCCTGTGAATAGTACCCTAGGAATAGTACCCCGTAATAGTACCCCGGCATGAAAAGTGTCCTGAATACCTGAGTGAATAATACTAGAGTGAATAGTAATCGGGTGAATAGTAACATGTGAATAGTAACTCGTGAATAGTACTCTGACACAAAAAGTGCCCGAATACCCGAGTGAATAATACTAGAGTGAATAGTAATTGGGTGAATAGTAACCCATGAATAGTAACTCGTGAATAGTACTCCGGCATAAAAAGTTCCCCGAATACTAGAGTGAATAGTAACCAGGTGAATAATACTCTGGCACGAAAAGTTCCCCAAATACCCGAGTGAATAATACTAGAGTAAATAGTAACCTCGACACAAAAAGGTAGAAATTCCACAATAAAATTCATATCAATATTCCGGCATAATGATATTAAAAGAAATAATATCATTTACGAAGAAAATAACATCCCTTGAACGGAAATAATATTCCAACGAATATTTAACGAAGATAATATTCCTACGAATATTGAACGAAGATAATATTCTGAACGAAAATAATATTCATACGAATACGAAAATAATATCTCTTCAGAATATGAAATAAATAATACCTCTTACCACAATAATAATATCCTTACGAATATTGAACGAAAATAATATTCCTTACGAATATTAAACAAAAATAATATTCCTTACGAATATTAAACAAAAACAATGAATATTGAACGATAATAATATTCATATGAATATGAAAAATAATTTCTCTTCAGAATATGAAAAACATAATAACCCTTACCTCAGAAAAGACTGGATACTGGAGTAGTGAAGTATCAGACTGCTCTTCTTCTTTCTCTCTATTACTTCTCTCTCTATAATTGCTCTTGTGAGTCTTAGTGAATTGGTAAGAAATGAAGGAAGAATGAGCTTCTATTTATAGGAAAATATAGTTTCAATAATTGCATGTTTTGAGGCTCAAAATATTACAGTATAATACCTTCCTCTTTTTCTTTATTTTTAATTTAGTCCTGCAAGTATTATCAAACTTGCACCACCTCCCCTAATAGTATATCATGTGAATCAATATTAAATCATGTGACTCAATAGTTCTAAACATGTGAAAAAATTAATTATAGTATAGTACCTTCAACTATACCTCCATTTTGAGCTTAGTCATGCAAGTATTATCAATCTTGCACCAACTCCCCTAATAATAAATTATGTGAATCAATAGTACACACATGTGAACAAATAGTTATAATCATGTGAAATAATAGCAATTAATTGCTCATTTATCCAGTTAATTA
Source organism: Panax japonicus (assembly GCA_020205505.1). NCBI lineage: Eukaryota > Viridiplantae > Streptophyta > Magnoliopsida > Apiales > Araliaceae > Panax > Panax japonicus. The sequence continues at coordinate 26,327,843 of CM035099.1, forward strand.
CCCGATTGGTCAATATAACCCCCAGCCATCAATTATTATCGAAATAAATGTCGATTTTCACTAACACTAATAATTTCCACACAATGGAACTATCAATTTCATCTATAATCAACATGGACTTATTCATCATTAATATTATAACTCTCAATATTTAACAACCAGGTCGTTCCCAGGAAAGACGGGGCTTTTCGATAAGGATTTCTCCTTATTGACACGCAATTAGGTGACAAAACATCTCCTTGACAGAACTTTTAAACATTTTCAATATTGCAAATAATAATATAAATAACTTTGTCGTCTCAATTATTGATTTAATAATATAACATATTATGTAGATGATATTGTGACAACAATTGAATCAATAATATGAGAGATATGATGCAGCAATTACTGTAGCAATAATTGAGTATAACTGAGTGATTTCTCATGTAAGCATCAATAATTAATACTGTGTGCTACTATGCAACCACACGTATTACTATACTTTTACTACCGGTTATTTTATGACAACTTGCTTACTTTGAAAAATTTTCACATATCACCCTTAACTTTAAAATTTTATCAATTTAATTATTTACCAAAATAGAAAAATTAAATATTTTTATTTCATAAAATTTGGGATCTCACAGTATGTGCTAAATAGGCCCGCCGCCCTGGCGGGGGTATACACGGCAAACATGCCCGCCCCGGCGGGGGTATGTTCTGCTAGAATTCTGGCTGAGCTTCATGATTTAATCCAAACTTGCACCAATTGACTCCAATCACCCCAATTGACTCCAAATACATGTTAAATGCCGCAACAACTATCCTACACATAAAATAACTTAAAACAAATGAAAATGAACATGAACACAAGAATTTAGCAACAAATAAGCATGAAATGGACACTGATTCGCGTATATAAAATCCACTTATCAGTGCCTGAGCTCCCAGGGTTATCTTCGGGATTGGAACTGAGTGCCTCGGGGTTATCTCTGAGGTTAAAGCTGACTGTAAGGGGTTAAAATGAGCTTTTTTGGGGTTATCTCTGGAATTACAACTGCATTCCTCGGGGTTGTCTCTGGGACTAAAACTGGGTATCTCGGGAATGTCTCTGAGATGGCGAAACCGATAATTCCGGGGTTATCTCCAGAATTAGACCTACATTCCTCGAAGGTTTTCTCCGAGGTTGGAACTGAAACTCCTGGGGTTGTCTCTGGGATTGAAACTGGGTATCTCGGGGTTATTTCTAAGATGGAAACTGATAATTCCAGGGTTGTCTCTGGAATTAGAACTGCTTTATCCTCCAAGGTTATCTTTGAAAGACGATTCTGCCCTTCTGCAATGTCAGTAATAGAAATGCAAAAAAATTTCGAGTGTCTACATCTGTAATAGTTCTGAAGAAGCGTATCAACTTTGGAGTTATCCTGCTTGATCAAATGTCCAAATGGCTGGATAAGGCAACGAAGAAATGGTTAATAGGAAAACCCCTCACGAAGGTTTTCCGTGGAAGGTTCTTGAGTATCATTTTAAAGAAGAAGCTGAAGAATAAAATTAAGGATGATGAAGGTGAAGTCCTTAATAGCCATACAGTGATGACTACACATCTGTTTTCAAATTGGAAGAAGAACCCAATGGCGAACAAAAATCTAACAATATATGGCAGCACCAACAAAAGCACTATGAAGAAAAGGAAGGCAAGTGCTAAAAAAGAGGATAAGTTGTCATTCACTAAAGATTTAGACATCCTTGAGTCCAAATTTGTGGAACCAACGAAGAAGAAAACTAAGGTGATAAAGAAATTCAAACCAGTTCCCCAAAGAAGTCTATCTATTAAAGAAGAAAACGTAGAGTCAGAAGATGAGAAAGGAATTGAGAGCTTCAAGGATGAATCCTCAAGGAACAAGTCCACGATAGATGTAGAAGTTGAATCCAAGAAGGAGAAAGCTGAACCTATGAAAGGAATTACTAAATCTGGTGATTAAGAAAAATGTACAAGTCTTATAGGTAACACTCAGAGTAGCCACTCTGCTGTTGAAAAAAGTTTGAAAGCTGAAATAAGTGGATCTCCTACTGCTAAAGCCCTAACAAGTTCATTTGATGGTTCAAAAGACGTTGAGTCTAAAGAAGTTCATCTGATGATTTAGAGGCTTCAAATTTTGAAGAAAGAGAAGAGTTTGAAACTCCTGAAGCTGAACCCCCAAGAAGAAGGAAGAGCAACAGACTAATTGCTCAAATAGTTTTAAAAAGGGGAGAATTGTTTCCATAGATAATTGAAATCAGTGATGATGAGGCCGAATTTAAGGGAGGAGATGCTAAGGGAAAAAGGAAGAAAATATCAGCAAAAGCTAGCAATAAAAGGCTCAAGACTGCAGAGCTAGAAGAGTCTAGTAAGTCTGCAAAGACTAGCCCTGATAAGAAGAATGATGATCAAATGAAGGAACAAATTGATGAGGCTGTTGAACGAATTCTACACAGGTCTAACTCCAGTTCAGGACAGAAAGAAGTTGGAAAAGACTCCAGTTCTGCATAAGAAGAGCCATAAGATTCTCACATTCCTTACCTTGTTCATCGTAAGAGAAGAATTATAGTGGAAGTTGATGAAGAACCATTAGATGTGTTCCCGAAAAATGTGTTAATCATGGAAATGAAAGGCTAAATGTGGTGATGATGACCTCAAAATTTTTCTCAATAATCGTAAGGCTATGAAGCTGGATACTTCAACTGTGATATATGAGCCTAAAGTTAAGAATCATGTAATAAGGTGGTTTTACTCACATATGCCATGGGTAAAGGCATTCCTCACTGAAGACAACAACTATCTCTCATGGGTCTTCTCTCAACTTTCCAACCTAGAGTTGTTGGCACATAACTTCCCAAGAGTAAAGAAGTTTGAAAATTAGATGATCAAGGACCAGTCTTACTTCAAAATCTATCGACATACTGGAAATCATTACATTCCCTACGATTGTCGAGTAGGATCAGATGGTAGACGGATTATACCCAAGTCTATTATTGTAGAGTCCTCTCACTCTACCAATGAAGATGACCATGTTGAATTTGAGAAATTCTATGCTAGTCCAAAAGTGTTGAATGACATTTCTTAATCCTTCAACAACGATTGGTACTCAGTGATTTATCATATTTTCACTACCTTTGAGTGTCTGTTCAAAAGTGAGAATTGTACCCCTGCCGGGGTGGGTGGTCTCGACAGCTGAGAATCCTGTTGTGCTTACAACTCTATTGGAACATGATGTGTTATCATTCAAATGGCAAGTGATTAACCATAAAAATGTGTGTTGGATGTAGATTGCTCAATTAACAACGAATAAAATACATACAAGGCATATTACAGAGATCAATTTCCAAATTTTTCATAGCAACCTTTGGAGGGAGATTTTGAAGAGATTTTCATTAGGATTGCATATTTAGGCTACGTGAAGGGTGTTTTTCATTATTCTTTTTCTTAGTCTTTTATTTGTAATTGAAATAATGTTATCTTTGAATTATTCAGTTATTAATTCATCTATGATGAACTAATTAACTTGTTGGGCTTATGATGGATCCTTAAGTGAAATGATGATTTTGTAAACTTTGATTTCCAGTTCAATAAGCTATTTTCCAGTTTATCTATATTAATTTGAGCTTGAATTTATGAATTTACTGATCAACAATTCTTTGTGGATTTGTATGGAATCGAGAGAGGATATTCGAATCTAGACTTAGTTAATATAATATATGTTCATGACTTTTGTGAATAGCAGAATCTTGATGAATGTTAAGGTAGAGATATGTTTGACATCATATGTAATCGGATAAAGAACTTAATCTTAAACCTTCTTTAATTATAATTCATATAGATATATAGTGAGTTAGTTGATTAAGGTGTTTAACTAATTGTTTCTATCTAATTTGTGGATTTAAGTTAATACGGTATTAGTGCATCGAGAGGTGGCTAGTGCTACATTCGTGTTCTTGATTAATTAACTAGGATATCAAGTTGAATTGGAATAAAAGTGTAGAAATTAGAGTGAAGTTTAGGGTAAAATCATAAGTCTAATTCTCCGTTAATTGTTTAAAATTTCAGATTTTGATATTTGTGATTACTTTGTGATAGTCTATTTATTTATTAATTAGTTTCCATAATTTTAAATATTAAGGTTAATAGTTTAATAAAATTAGGATTAATAGAAAATTGATAATTGTAAGGTTAAAGTTCTTAATAAAATTGTCTATGTGGGAACGATTTTCCACTCATTACTATTTTACTTATTGACCACGTATACTTGCGTGTTGTGCATAACTAGATTTTATCCAAAAAGTTTTTGGCGCCATTGTCGGGGATAAATTTAGTATAGATTTTAAGATTTTTACAATATCAATTTAATTAGTCCAGTTTTACTTAAACATTTTTTTTGTTTTGTTTTTCTTATTTCAGGTTTTTGAAGTGGTATATGGAAACTCGGTCCAAAAATCCAGACTTGCTGCCTTTTGAGGATGACATTGAGAAACGGTTCTAGAGGTTAAGTAAGTGGATCAAGGAAACGAGGCAAGACTTTGAAAATTCTGAGACACACCCAAGGTGACTGAACTTCAATCGAGCATCACCAGGCCTGCAATTGATGCGAACACATTCGAAATCAAGCCTGGAACAATTCAGATGATCCAGAATTCAGTCCAGTTTGGGGGATTGGCAAATGACGATCCAAATGAACATCTAGTCAGCTTTCTGGATATTTATGACACCTTCAGGTATAACGGGGTGTCGGATGATGCGATGAGACTTCTCTTGTTCCCATTCACCTTAAAGGACAAGGCGAAGAGTTGGTTACACTCTTTACTGCCGGGATAGATAACTACGTGGGAAGACTTAGCTCAGAAATTCCTTGCCAAATTTTTCCCACTGGCGAAAACTGCAAAAATGAGGAATGAGATAACGATGTTTGAGCAGCAACATGGGGAGTCATTATATGAGGCATGGGAGAGATATAAGGAGTTGTTCAAAAAGTGCCCGCATCATGGATTACCTAAGTGGCTGCAAATGAATACTTTCTATAACGGACTACATGGGAATCTCAGGACTAGTATTGATGCAGCGTCGGGTGGAGCATTCATGGCTAAGAGTTATGAGGAGGCCTACAATTTGATTGAGACAATGGCGGCTAACAACTACCAGTGGCCCATAGCAAGAATGACACAGGTAAAGGCGGCTGGAGTGTTAGAGGTAGATGGGGTGACAGCAATACAAGCGCAAATTTCTGCGCTTTTCCAAGAAGTTGGATGCTATGACACGGGCTCAAGTACAGCAGGTTGCGGTCATGTGTGAATTGTACGTGGGTGACCATCCTACAGATCAATGTGCAATCAATCCAGCGTCTGTCCAATTTGTAGGTAGCTACAACAGGGGTCCACTGAATATGTACCAAAATACCTATAATCAGGGGAATAGGAATCACCCAAATTTATCATGGACCAATAATCAGCAACATCAAGCTCCACAACCATCATATCCCCCAGGTTTTCAGAATCACCAACAACCAGCTCAACATCAAGAAATAAAATAAGATTTAGAAGAGTTGTTGTCAAAATACATAACTAACAATGAGGCAGCAATGAAAAACCAAGCAATGGCCATCAAGAATTTGGAAAATCAGATGGGACAAATTGTCTTAGCTTTGAATAACAGGCCACAAGGAACTCTACCGAGTGATACCGAGAGAAATCTGAAGGGAAACCACGAACAGTGTCAAGCCATTACGTTGAGGAGTGGAAAACATCTCGTTGGTAAAGATGCATAAAATTCAGCTATATCGGATAAAAAAATTGATGACAGCAAAGTGATTGAAGGAAACAAGGGTGAGGATAAGCAAAGTGAGAAAACAAAGTTAGATGACAAGCCAGTTGTGTATCCTCCACCACCGTTTTAGCAGAGGGTCCAAAAATAGAAATTAGATAAGTAGTTCGGGAAGTTTTTGGAAGTTTTTAAGAAACTTCAGTTTAACATTCTGTGCACAGAATGCCCTAGAGCAGATGCCGAGTTATGTGAAGTTCAGTGAAAGGGATTCTATCAAGGAAAAAGAAATTAGAAGACTTCAAAACAGTGGCATTAACAGAGGAAGTGTAGTACGGTGTTACAGCGAAAATTTCCACCAAAGATGAAAGACCCGGGGAGTTTCACTATTCCATGCACGATCGGGAACATGTCATTTAATAAGTGTTTATATGATTTGGAGGCGAGTGTGAACCTTATGCCATTATCAGTGTACACATAATTGGGTTTGCCCGCACCAAAGCCTACAAATATTTTATTGCAGTTGGCGGATAGGTCAGTCACATATCCGAGAGGCATAGTAGAGGACATATTAATTAAGGTGGAAAAGTTTATATTCCCCGCAGATTTTATTATTCTAGATTTTGGGGAGGACAAGAACATCTCGATTATCCTAGGGAGACCTTTCTTGGCTACGGTAGGACACTCATCGACGTACAAAAAGGAGAACTTACTATGAGGGTCCAAGATCAGGAAATAAAATTCAAAATGTTCAAGGCCATGAAATTCCATACGGATGAAGAAGAATGTTTTAGGATGGATATAATTGAGTAGATAATCAGTGAAGACATGGGAAAGAGTTTGGTCAACGATCAATTGGAAACTACATTATTGGGTGATGAAGAGTTCGATGACCCAGAATTCATGGATTACTTGCAGCTGTTAGACTCATTTCCCTGAGTTAGCTGATTCAGAGCACCATTTGAACCATTGCACACGGAGGAGATAGCCATAGAAAATTGAAATTGTCATTGGAGGAGCCACCAACTCTAGAACTTAAGCCACTCCTTAAACACCTCAGGTATGCGTACTTAGGCAATTCAAATTCTTTACCTGATATTATTTCTGCTGCACTTAACAATTTGCAGGAAGAAAAGTTGTTGAGGGTGCTTAGTGAACATAAATCAGTGATAGGATGGACAATAGCGGATATCAAGGGAATCATCCCTTCTTTTTGCATGCACAAGATTCTGATGGAAGACAATATAAAACCGACAGTGGAGCAACAACAACGACTCAACCCAATTATGAAGGAAGTGATAAAGAAGGAAATTCTAAAATTGTTGGATGTCGGTATCATCTACCCAATTTTTGATAATAAGTGGGTTAGTCCGGTTCAGTGTGTGCCAAAAAAGGGAGGAATGACTGTGGTACAGAATGAGGACAACAAGCTAATTCCAACAAGGACAGTGACAGGTTGGATGATTTGCATGGACTATAGGAAGTTGAATAAGGCAACCCGCAAAGATCATTTTTCGTTGTCCTTTATCGATCAAATGTTGGACAAATTGGAGGGACATGAGTACTACTATTTATTAGATGGATACTCGGGCTATAATCAGATCGTCCATCGCTCCTGAGGATCAAGTGAAAACTACATTTACATGCCCATACGGCACATTCGTATTCAGGAGAATATCGTTCGATTTGTTTAATGCACCTGCTACCTTCCAACGGTGTATGATGGCTATCTTCTCAGACTTGGTGGAGAAAAACGTGGAAGTCTTCATGGACGACTTTTCTGTCTATGGGGACAATTTTGATATTTGCCTAGGGAATTTGGTAATGGTGTTATAGAGATGCAAGGACACGAACCTTTTACTTAACTGGGAAAAATGCCACTTCATGGTAGAGGATGGCATAATTTTGGGTCATAAGGTTTCGGCTCAAGGACTGGAGGTTGATAAGGCGAAGATGGAAATAATTGAGAAACTACCTCTACCGAGTTCAGTAAATGGAATTAGAAGTTTTCTAGGACATGTTGGGTTCTATAGGAGATTCATAAAGGACTTCTCTAAAATTGTAAAACCTTTATGCAGTCTTTTAGAGAAGGATTCTGTTTTCAATTTTGAAGAGGAGTGTAAGTTGGCTTTTCGAGTTGTTGAAGAAGAAGTTGGCTACAGCCCTCGTGATCGTCGCACCGGATTAGAATATGCCTTTCGAGCTGATGTGTGATGCCAGTGACTATACAGTTGGGGCTATTTTGGGTCAACATCGAGAGAAGGTATTTCACGCCATATATTATGCAAGTAACACACTCGTGGAGACTCAAATGAATTACACAACTATGAAAAAGGAATTGCTTGCAGTAGTAAATGTGTTCGACAAATTTAGGGCATACTTGATCGGGACTAAGGTGATAGTCTACACGGATCATTTGGCTATTCAATATCTAATTGTGAAAAAAGATGCTAAGACATGCCTTATCCAATGGAATCTCCTTCTACAAGATTTTGATTTAGAAATAAAGGATAGAAAGGGGACGGAGAATCAAGTCGTCGATCATTTGTCTAGACTGGAAAATCAAGATAAACTGAAAGAGGACAAGTGTGCAATCAACGAGTCATTTCTGGATGAGTAATTGTTTAGGATAAATACAGAATTCTCTTGGTAACGCGAATTATGCGAATTATCTAGTGAGCAACATTCTTCCACCTGATCTTACAACGCAGCAGAAAAAGAAGTTTCTTCATGACGTAAAATGGTACATGTGGGATAAACCTTATCTATTCAAGCAGTGCACCGATAAGATGATTAGAAGGTGTGTGCCCTACAGTGAAGTGAAGAATATACTACTTGAGTGTCACTCATCTGAGTATGGCGGACATTATGGTAGTGAGAGGACAGCAGCAAAGGTGATTCAATCCTGGGTTTTATTGGTTTACACTATTTAAGGACGCCCACCATTTTGTCAAAACATGTGATAGATGTCAAAGGGTGGACAATATTTCAAAAAGGAATGAGATGCCTCTACAAACAATTCTAGAAGTTGAGATTTTTGATGTATAGGGCATCGATTTTATGGGGCCATTCCCTTCATCACTTAACAATCAGTACATTCTACTCGCAGTGGATTACGTCTCAAAGTGGGTTGAAGTTGTAGCACTCCCATTTAACGATGCCAAGGTGGTTCTTAAATTCCTATAGAAGAACATTTTTACGAGGTTTGGCACGCCGAGAGCAATTATAAGTGATGTAGGTAGTCACTTTTGTAACAAATCGTTTACGGCTCTATTGGCAAAGTATGGGGTCAACCACAAGGTGGCGACGGCTTATCATCCCCAAACCAGTGGGCAAGATGAGGTTTCGAACAAGGAAGTCAAGAGAATCTTGGAAAAAAGTGGTGAACCCGAATCGAAAGGATTGGTCGCTCAAGTTGGATGATGCATTATGGGCCTACCGGACTACATATAAATAACCGATCGGGATGTCACCATATCTACTATTGTACAAAAAGGCTTGTCACTTACCAGTCGGGTTACAACATAAGGCTTATTGGACGATTTAGAAACTTATTTTCGATCAAGCAGTTGTAGGGGAAAAGTGATTACTGCAATTAAACGAGCTCAACGAATTTCACCTTCAAGCCTACGAGAACTCCAAGTTATACAAGGAAAAGGTCAAGAGATGGCACGAACAGAAAATTATGCACAAAAAATTCGAGTCAGGGCAATCAGTCCTTTTGTTCAACTCACGGTTGAGATTGTTCCCAGGCAAGCTTAAGTCAAGATGGTCGGGACCATTCACCATAAAAAAGGGTGTTCTCTCATAGCGCCATGAACTTTACAGTCTGAATCCTTTAGAAACTTTCAAAGTCAACTATCAATGATTAAAGCACTATTGGGGTGGCGAGTCCAACACAGATGTCATCGCCTTCACATTATTCGACGTACCATAAACAGGAGTAGTCAGGCTGAACGACTTAAAATCAAGCAGTTAATTGGGAGGCAACCCAATTAAACTTTTATTTTTAGTATTTTCATTCATAACTGGTAGACTATAGTTTGTAATACGTTCATTAGGTAGGTATTATATAGTAAAAGTCTTGTTAATCTCTCAATCATACTCCAAGTGATCAACAATCTAATAACTTGTACGTTTCATGGCTTGCAGGATGGGGAAATGGACGTTAAGTGGCATAGCATGAAGAAAAGAAGAGCCAAAAAGTCAGTTAGCAGAAGGCACCCCCGCCGGGGAGAGCCCCTAATGAGCTATACCCCCCGTCGGGGCGGAGGTCTCCCCAGGAAAACTAACAGTAATAATGCTCATCGGGGCGTGCTATATTGGCTTTGTACCCCCGCCGGGGCAGGGGTCCTCCAACTCGATTAACAGAACATATGCCCGCCGGGGCGGGCTTCCTAAGCCTAATACCCCCCGTCGGGGTGGGGGTCTTGAATACGAAGTAGTTGCTCGCCAGTTACATGTTCAACTCTCATCTAACTCCTCCTCCCATTACTTCTTCCTCAATTGAAGGTCCAACCTCCATCCATTACACCCACTGCATCCCCATGATTCCCACTACTCCATTACTTCTCCCCACAACTCCAATCCACTACTTCACATCACCATCTATATATATAGCCACACCCTCACAACCCAAACTCCTCACAAAAATTCATCAACAACTTACAAGGCTACGAATTAGGGCTTCCATAGAGGTGAGTATAGAGTAATTTATAGTGAGTACCTTGTGTTCTAATTCCTCAACTCCAAGTACCATAATAGATCAAAGTTTCAAGTTTTTTGGAGGTCAAATCACTGTGCACACCAAGTGTTTGACGGTTTGCGTGAACCAAGTTTGGGGTAGATACTGTTCTTAAGGCATTCGAGAGTAAATGGATTCGCAACCCACATCGAAATGCCAAAGGGGAGAAAGTTCAAGGCCCGCACAACCGACACGGACCTTCGATCGTCGGAAATTTATAAGTACCGCCGCCGCCAACTGGTATGATTATATGATGACAAAAGCCCTTACACCGGAGCGGGGGTTGGCACCGGATCATTTTGATGGGGAAATGATGCAGCAAATCTATCAGAAGGGTTGGAACAAATTCACCGAAGAATTGGAACCCACCGTGGTCAACATAGTCAAGGAGTTCTATGCGAACACCGAGGACAAAGCCCTCTTTAACGCTTATGTACGGGGTCGCTTAGTCCCATTCAGTGCTGATGCCATAAACACCTATTATCAACTACGCGTGCCTCGACAATGCCATTATGCCCACCTACATGATTTTGATATGGACTATGAGGCAATACTTAAGGAAATGACTAAGCCGAGAACACCATGGATCAAAGGTCGGAAGGGAGGCACGATTTTTCATAGCAAAGATCTCAATCGGTACGGTAATATTTGGTACGCATTCTTATGTGCTAAATTGTATCCATCCCAACAAACATCGGACGTGACCAAAGAGAAGGCATTACTGCTATATGCAATGTTGCAAGATTTCATCATTGACATCAGAGCCATTATTTGTTTTTTCGTCCGCTAGTGCTTACGAGGAAACTTTTCAGGTGGCTTGCCTCACTCATCACTCATATGTGGGTTGTGTCACCAAGCGGGTGTGAGATGGTCTGACGATGAACCCACACAGATGTCGCTACAGTTGTTAGACTCCAGAATGATAGCGCTGGTATTCAGTATGGGCCGGGGGCGATTCCCATCCTCGAGGTCTAGGGTTTATTTTTCCATCAGCTTCGGAGGACGAAGTTGATGTTGTAGACACCTCGGAGGATGAGGATAAGGCTATGGGAGATCAAGGAATCGGGAAGGTACCGCAGTCTGAGGCATTATCCAGTCCTCAATTTCTTGACTTTTAACTTCAAAGGATGCGCACAATAAGGCAGCACGTCGGGAGATGCAGCGACTCGCATTGAGGCAAGACCATATATTTGATGCTATGAACACGTCTTTCGCTTCACTCAACACAACACTTTAGAGCTTCAATCCAGCTGCGTAATTTCTATATCAGCAGCCTATGCCAATGCCAAGGTTTTCACCAAGTGATTCAGAGGAAGAAGATCAACCACCATCTCCCCCGACTTAGGCGATTGCAGGGAAGTCATCACACACTTAATTGCGATTATTCATCCAATGAGGGAATTGTATTACTTAAGTTTGGGGGATTTGAATTCTTGAATGCATGCATAATGTCATTAGTTAGGCTTACATTTGTCATTGCATTCTAGTTTTGCATATTAGTTCATAGTAGTTTAGCTCACTTTTGTTATTGCATTTTTATTTTTGTTTTTGTTATTGCATTACGTCATGTTATGTTTGATTTTCAATCTAAAAAAATGAAAAATAGAAGAAAAAAAAATTAATTTAGTTACATATTGTGTTTGCATATGTCCAGCAGTGTTGCAGTTCATGTTATTTTGGGCCAATGATGAGATTGAGAATAAGTTAACCAATACAGTATTGATTATTAGAACTATGATATAATTTTTGTTATAAATCGAATCTTGTGCTTGTTTGAAACTGGTATAAAAAGGTTAGCACGGTAATAACATCTGTGTCGACTGGTTAGTTCAAACTGTTACATAAATAATTTTGAAGGATAATGCTAGGTAAATAAGAAAATGACAAGGATAGGCAGTAAAGGCGAAAATTAGGCAAGAACCTAAGTTTGGGGGATTGTATGTGGGGTATATAAGCATTATATAAAAAAGAAAAAAAGGATTATATGTCGTGACTAGTCTTGTTTCGGGGCCTTTGTTACTTGAGCAAGTACGCCCGAGGGGATTGTCTTTACACCTAGCGCCCTAAGGTCTTTTATAGTCTGGGAGTCGTTGGTCGAAAGCTCGCTAAGGGGTATCACTATTAGCCTAATGGGATGAGACATTGCACAGTCTTGTATATATCTAAAAAAACAATAAAACGGGAAAAGAACAAAAAGCCCCCGTGTGAAGAAAAAAAGAAAAAAAGAAAAAAATAATATAAATAAAGTATAAGTACCCTGTATGAACCCTTGAATATGGTACTGCTTAGTTTTAGTTGGAAATTGCCTATTTTTGAAATTTTTAAGTTTGCGCTGTATGACTCCTTCTAAGAAATTAGTTATGTATTAAATTTGAGTCAGTATCAGTTATCATGGATGTTGAACACACACGCACACTATACCAGTGATAATGGTTTAAGATTTGAGAACTAATAAGGAATTGTTGATTGGTTTTGTCGATTAATATTGTAGAGTTTGCTTGTTTTCTCTAAGGCCAGTGAGATAATTTTGATTTTGTGATACTGTTGGACTCGTGATTATTTAGATTATAAACATTATATTTCATTGCATTGCATAGTATGTAGTTTATTTTGTGCTCGAGGACTAGCATGGTTTAAGTTTGGGGGATTTTGATAAGTGGATTTTATATCCACGAATCGTTGTCCATTTCAAGCTTAATCGTTGTTACTTTCTTGTTTTCATGTTCGTTTTTACTCGTTTTGTGTTCTTTTATGTTTAGGGTGATTGTTGTGGCAATTAGCGAAGAATTGAAGTTATTTGGATCATTTATGGAAACAAACATGAAGTTAGCATCATAGTTTAGCAGAATAGATCCCCGCCGGGGTGGGCCCTTTTTTGGTTATACACCCCCGCCGGGGCGGGGGGTCTTCAACATCAACTAACAGAAAGGATGCCCGTCGGGGTAGGACTTATTTAGGCTTAAACCCCCACCGGGGCAGGGGGTCTCGACAGTTGAGAATCCTGTTGTGCTTACAACTCTGCTGGAACATGATGTGTTAGCATTTGGATGGCAAGTGATTAACCAGAAAAATGTGAGTTGGATGTAGATTGCTCAATTAACAACGAATAAAAGCCACACAAGGCATATTATAGAGATCAATTTCCAGATTTTTCACAGCAAGCTTTGGAGGGAGATTTTGAAGAGATTTTCGTGATGATTGCAGATTTAGGCTACGTGAAGGGTGTTTTTCACTATTCTTCTTCTTAGTCTTTTACTTGTAATTAAAAGAATGTTATCTTTGAATTATTTAGTTATTAATTCATCTATGATGAACTAATTCACTTGTTAGGCTTATGATGGATCCTTAAGTGAAACGATGATTTTGTAAACTTTGATTTCCAGTTCAATAAGCTATTTTCCAGTTTATCTATATTAATTTGAGCTTGAATTTATGAATTGCCTGATAAACGATTCTTTGTAGATTTGTATGGAATCGAGAGAGGATATTCGAATCTAGACGTAGTTAATATAGCATGTGTTCATGAATTTTGTGAATAACAGAATCTTGATGAATGTTATGGTAGAGATATGCTTGACATCACATGTAATCAGATAGAGAACTTAATCTTAAACCTTCTTTAATTATAATTTGTATAGATATATAGTGAGTTAGTTGATTAAGGTGTTTAACTAATTGTTTCTATCTAAATTGTGGATTTAAGTTAATACGGTATTAGTGCATCGAGAGGTGGCTAGTGCGACATTCGTGTTCTTGATTAATTAACTGGGATAGCAAGTTGAATTGGAATAAAGGTATAGAAATTAGAGTGAAGCTTAGGGTGAAATCATAAGTCTAATTCTCCATTAATTGTTTGAAATTTCAAATTTTGATATTTGTGATTGTTTTGTGATAGTCTATTTATTTATTAATTAGTTTCCATAATTTTAATCATTAAGTTGAATAGTTTTATAAAATTATGATTAATATGAAATTGATAATTGTAAGGTTAAAGTTCTTACTAAAATTGTCTCTGTGGGAACGATACTCTACTCATTACTATATTACTTGTTGACCACGTATACTTGCGTGTTGTGCATAACTAGATTTTACCTAACATAGTGTCCAACCAGATGTTTAGCAGGAGGCTGACCAAATAGCTGGTCAGACATAGAATGAACAACCTGATGCCAGATCGTCTCAAGAGCAAGAGTTGATAAAGATTTCTAAAGAATTGATTGAGGATATCTCTCTCATTGGTGCAGAAGTCAAGGATATGTCAACATGAGAAGACAATGAGCTATCTAAAAGGCTTCAATCCAGACTCTTAGATATATCCCTCAAGCTTCAACTAAGGGATCAAGTTTTTTTGAAGGCTATGAATGATTAGAAGGAAAAGCTTTACGAGCTCAGAAGGCTAATGAAGAGAAAAATCTATCTCTCTCTGACTAGATTGACAATCTGAATCAATCTTTTTCCCTACAACCTGAGCTAAGCCAACAAGAACTCAAGATTGAGGTTGGTAACTCATCTCATCTGATGGAGCAGCTTCTGTCAAACTTGGAGCACCTCTCACAAGTGATTAATGACAAAAAGGGGAAGAAAAAGAGACATAGAAAGATGCACTCAAGGAGGAGCAAGGAGAAAAGAATGAAGGAAGAAAAGAAAGTGAAGAGCAGAAAGGTAAAGGAGGAGGAGAAGAAGACAACAACAGTAAAAGCAGAGTCATCATTTAAAGGGGAGCCAAAGGATGATGATCCCATGAACACAAAGTCTGAGGGGGAGCCAGATAAAGAAGAAGAGTATGCACCAAAACCAAACTTAGAGCAACACGAAACAATTGAGCATAAATCTGAAGGGGAGTAAAGAAAAGAAGAAAAAGAAGAAAAGAAATATGAGTAGCTGAGTAGCTGATCAACAGCCATCCAGGAAACACACATGGAGCCAAAACAGTACATCTCTATCTAGTTAGGTATGTTCTGGATCCAGGATATAGAGTGTCATAGTTTATGTAATTTCATATTATCATCAATGACATTCATGTTTATCTGTTTTAGAAATATAGTTTCTCACTGCATATAAGATTCATTCATCATATGCATATGCACTAATTGTTTTTGTCATAATCAAATAGGGGGAGATTGTTAGGAATATACATGATAATGTTATTCCTATTTATATATGATTTGATTATGATATAAATGAATGAATATGCAAGTATGCTTGCATTAAGGAAAGTTATAAAGTCCTTTGATATATAATAGGAATATATGCACAAGGACTTAAAATGAATTGATCAAATATGTTAGGTTGATCCTACATAAGCAAAATAGCTTTGTTAAGTCCTTAAAAAGAAACGATGTAAAAGCACTATAAATATAGAAAGATCAAGCTTGTTAGGCTGATCTTATAATGTAATAGATAGGCATGTCTGATCGTCGAACACTGCACCTGTATCATAGTCTGCCAGGGGAGTCAAGAAAAACTCGAGAACTATCAAGGCTGAATTGTAGTCTACAAGATAGTAGATCTCGGAGTTCTTAGTCTGCCAAGAGAAACGAGGCAGGATCGTAGTGTGTCGAGAAGAACTTTCTCAAAGTCGTAGTCTGCTGAGGAAGTCATATTCAGAATCATAGAGATAGCCTGTCTAAGAGCCAACCGAGCATCTGCGAGAGCCAAGTCAAGAATCGTAGACCACACTTGAAGTAGTGGAGTCTACTGATCATATCAGAGGCAAAAATCGTAGTCGAGCCAGATCAGACGAGGGCAACAAGCATAAAGACAGAAATCGAGGTATGTCAAGATCTGATCTCGGAGTCGTAGTATCAGTAGAACCAAAACTAAATTGCAGTCTGCGGTACTATGGCTTCAACAGAGGTGCTTATAAAGCCAAGGCAGAATTGTAGAGTCAACACGATTCTCAACAAATAAGCACTCCCAGAATATCTAAAGTATGAGGCCTCTGGTCTGAGCTAAAAAGATACATTCCACCTGGAAGAAACCAGAGAGCACTCAACAAATGGCATGCAATCTAACAGAAGATCTAAGCACCAACAAAATCAACATCCAGATTGAGTTGTGAAGCCATTCAAGATGAAGTCTTCCACAAGTCGATCAGAAGAAGACTTCAGTAAAAGTGAATGACTAAAGAAAGTCAGCAAGTGCAGTAGCTGTCAAAAGAACAAAAGACAATGATCTTGGGATTAACCTGGATCATATTGTTTGCCAAACAAAGCAGGAACTGATGTAGTTTACACAGAGATACTAGCCAACTTATTAGGAATAAGGCAAAAGTTATTAAGCATAGGTTCAAACCAGTGAGGATTAGTGAACGGGAGATCACAAGTAGAATGGGAGCTGGGTATGCCACAAATTGATGTGTCTTACAATTCAGACAAGGCCATAATAAGAAGCCAAGCTATCAGTTCTTGAGATCAGTTGTGGCAAACAGAAGTTTTTAAGCACTGCACAAGAGAAGGAAGAGGTGTTCTACATTGAAGATCCAATGAACACTCTTTAGAATTGTAGTGTTGTCTCAACTAGTCAATGAGCAACATTCAACAAGACACACTACGATCAGGTCCAAGAACATCTGCATCAGAATCGTAGAGTTCGGTTATCTAAAGATTGAAGCATTAGCAACGGTGTTATCTGAAGACTGATATTTAAACATTGCTAATTGAGAGCATTAATGCAAAAGGACAACTCCTGATGTTCTAATCGAGGAATCAGAAAGAAGAAATAAAGGTGACTACCAGCCTGACGTGCTAAAGTGACATTTCTGATGGGGTGGGTGAAATAGTAGACTGTAGTGTCAGAAAAGTGTAAAAGGGGCTTTCATATCACATCTGTAGTTTGCGCCAAATAACTCGAGATCTGCTAAGCAATTCAAATAACTCCCAATGGCTATATTCCAACAGAATGATTGTGAATAAGTATATATCAGTTAGAGCTTCAAAGATCAAGATTAACTGAGTTAAAGAATCATTGTGTTGTTGGAATGTTATATTGTTGACTCTACGAGTTCCACCAGAGCTGAACAGAACAAGTCTCAGTGCTAGTAAGACTACGAAGGTGGAAGTGAAGCATATTTGAAGAAGGACTTAAACAGACTAAAGCTTCACTTAACAAGGATGAAAATGCCACTAAAGATGGCAGCTAAACTAAGAGTCGAGAAGGCCAAGAAGATATCATTCAGAAAAGTGGCAGAGCACAAAGAAGATCTAGAGAGCCACTCTACGAATCATCATGAACCAAAAGCTAAAACAGAACATATGCAGAACCTTGTATGCATACCATTCAAGAAGGGTTCAGGGAATGCTAAGTGCCAGACGAAGTCTACTAACAGCTCAAAGACTTAGCAAACCTAAATGGTGATGGTGCACAACTGACAATCGGATAAAGATTAGATGAACAGTATGAAGATCAAGTACACCAGAGAAGAGGTGGTCTAGACTCTACGCAGAATGCAAAGAGAATCACGTCAAGCTGCTAAGTACAAAAGATGTTCAAGCTTCAAGATATCTTAGCAGCAAAGCACCAACAACAACTATAACAACAACAAGTAGCCAGGGTCTGAGGGGTCCTTATCCAGAGGGAATAAATAAAGATCCAAGCCTATTGGGCTTGAAGAGTTCATAGAGAACTAGATTTACAAGGTTACTGGCCTTGAAGAGTTCTTAGTGAACTAGAGGAGTTCCAAGCCTGCTGGGCTTGAAGAGTTCTTAGTGAACTAAAGTTCCAAGGCTGCTGGCCTTGAAGGAATCGTAGTGATTCAGAGTGCTGCCCTTCTTATTGGAATTCCTGCTTGTTGAAATAGAAGAGTGGGGTAGGATCTTGAGTCTCTGAACCACTTAAAATCCCTTATATCTTTTACATTCAGTCATTTACTTTCTGTTATTTACATTATGTACCTAACTGCTATAAATGCTATGTATGTATTAACTACTTGCAACTACACTAAGTCCACGAACAATGTATGGATGTTTATGAATATATCAATGAAGGGGATATTTTACTTATTCTACTGTGCTTGAAAAGATTCTTATATTTTTCATATGCTAATTCATTAGCAATACAAAATAAATAGGAAAAGTATTTAAAATCAAAAAGGATCTATTCAACCCCCCTTCCAGATCTATTGTGTGCCTACTGGAAACTAACAGGTTGATAGTGAGTGTTGCTTTACCTCAAGGGCTTGGAAGGTGACATGTTTAACTTCTATATTGAAACTGATAATTGGTATATCACCTTGAACAAGACATTCTAGATAAGCACTGATAGTGAACAAACTATTATTGATGATATACTTGAGTTGCTGATGAAGAAAGGATGGGACAACTCCTGCCATATGAATCAAAGGTCTTCCTTATAGCAAATTATCTCCTGTAGTGATCTTAAGCACTTGGAAGGATATGTAGAATGTATGCGGACCGATTTCCACTTGCAATTCAATCTCTCTGATAGCATTTCACTGAGATCCATCAAAGGCTTTGATGACTGTATGGCTACTTCGAATCCTGTTGAGATTTATGTTATTTTTCTCTAATGTGGCATAGGGGCAGATGTTTAGGAACAATCCTCCATCTATCAGTACCCCTCCAACCATATATCCAGAAGACATAACCGCTATGTGTAACAGTTTGTAATAACCCATCCCTTCGGGAGGTATGTCATCATCGGTGAAGGATATCATGTTGCTGTTGAAGATATGATCAACCTAGATGATGGAATTTTTCAACGTCCACTATTTTTGGTAATTGGGCTTCTTGTAATACTTTCAGTAAGACCTTCCGGTGATCTTCTGAAGAGAAAATGAAGTCCAGAATAGAAATTTGTTTTGGAGCTTCTTTCACGCTTAGAACTACCTTGGCTTTATTGTGTCCCATAGTACGGAGGAATTCTTCGATCTTCTACATGGGAACTTTCAATCTTTAATCTGATGATAGGCTTCATCACCCGTTGAGGAAGATACAGTGGATTTTCTTTAAACACTGTAGCAGTTGTATTGGATATAGATCCTTCAGCCTCTCCATAGTTCCATGGAACTTTCTTGAGGCTGACAATAGGATACTATGGCCTGAACGGCAATATGATTGGCTTTATTGAAACAACTTTCAAAAGGTTTTCAACGCCTCTAAGCTGAATTGGTGGAATTGTAAGTGGTATGGCAGCCAAATCTCCTTCAGATGATATAACTACTACGACTCCCTTCTATTCTGGAGGGAATGTGTCCCCACTCTCAAATGATATATCATTGTTATCTACCATCCGCAGGTCACCACTATCTATCATGTTCTGAATAAGATGGCAAAGTTCCCAGCATTTATCAGTGAAGTGACTGCGAGAGTGGGAGTGGTATTGACATACTCCATTACTATCAAACCGTCTTAAACGTGAATTGACTGGAGGTAGCAATGCTGTGATTTTTCCCTCATTAATCAGCATCTGCAATATCTCTTCCATCGGTTGGCCTAAATAGGTGAATTCCCTTTTGTTGGCAAAATCCCGACGGGCTTTAGCTTTTGCTCTTTTTGCAATTTTTTCCTCCAGTGTTTCACTTTCTTGAGCAAGTGGTGAAGTACTTGTAATAAGTGTAAGGAGGCTAGCATGCTCCTGACTCAATAATTGACATGTGACATGGTGCTGATGAATCACCAGTTCTGCCAATTGACTGACTTGTTCGCTAAGAGACTTTACTTCCTGTTCCATCATGAATTGGAATTATGAATAATCACATCTGTCAGAATTATCCTTGCTGATTTGGGATGATCCTCCCACATACTTGAGGTACTTGGAGGTCTCTCCACTGCTTCCATGAAACATATTAGCCTCCTCTTCCTTCTGTTGAGGGAGAGGTTTGCCTTGAATATGGGGCTAGTCGGGCTTGGTTACCACAATCTCATTATTGTCAATTAAATCTTGGATCTTATACTTAAGGGCCTAACAATCATGAGTGTCACGGCCTGGAGCTCTAGCATGGTAAGCACATTTCTTGCTTTCATTGAAACCTTTTCCACTCGGGTTGGCTGGTGGAATGAGATAAGTAATTTTCTTCTGAGTTGTCAGAAGTTTAAGAATGTTTTCGAATGAATCCCCTAAGGGTGTGAATACTTTTGTACGTTTAACTTCTCCACCTTTTAGCAAGGGAGGATTTGAAGACTGAGCTTGAAAAGGGGAATAGTTTCTCCTCTGAATAGGCAAGTTTTGATTACCTTTTTATCCTTACAGTATGAAGGAAACATCCTCTTCTTTCTTCTTATAGACCCTCCGGGGGTTGTTTCCATAACTTCCAGACTGGATGTGCTCAGCTACAGCTTTTAAAGCGGTAAGGTCTTGAATCTTCCTTGATTTCAATCCCATTTCAGCCATTTCTCCATGTTTAATCATTTCAGAGAATGGCTTGCCTATGCCAGCCAGTACCCTCATATAAAAGGGAGTTTCTTGAATGTCTATAAAGGTCATTACCATTTCAGACTCGGTCATAGACAGGATAACTTAAGCAGTCAGACGCTTCCATCTTAGGGCATACTCTCTGAATGACTCATTGACTTGTTTCTTGACTTTGGTAATTTGATACCGGTCTGGATTTATTTGAGTTTGGAAGCTTTATTGGCTAAGGAAAGCATGAGACAACTCCTCCCAGCTATGAATGTTGGAGTTGTCCAATCCGGTATACCATGCTCTAGCTTCTCCAGTCAGACTTTTTTGAAATAGCTGCATTCTGAGCTTTTCATTCTCGGCATAAGATCCGAGCTCTCCAATGAACACCTTGAAATGGGTATAAGGATCTCCCAATCCATCATATTTCTCAAAATTGAGAGTCTTGAATTTTTTTGGATAATGAACCCCAGGGAAAGTACAAAGGTATAAATATAAAACACTCCCGTGTGCTCCAACCTCTTTGATAGACCGAATGGTCTCTTCCGTTTGTAGAAATTTCTTCTGAATATCATCGGTGTCTTGATCTTATTTGAGATGGGTGATTTTAGGGGTTTTGTTGGTCTTATCAGACTAAGACTGAGGTGCTGGAATTTCTTTATCCGGACCCTGGATTCCTCCATGGCAGAGAGTTCTATTTGTATAGGTATTTATGGACCCTGAGTTAACTTGTGTAATTCTTTGAGAAGAATAACCAACTCTGTAATTTGATTGCTTAATCCTTTGAACTCCTCGTGAGAGACTGGAGCAAGATTAGACTACCCAGATATAGCCATTCTTAGCTGTAGGCTTAATGCCTTTTTGGACTTTGAACGGGTAACATGACCAATTATTTCCCTACAAAAAAACTTATGTAGTTTAATCTTATGGAAAGGTGGAAATGTTACATGTTATGTGTCCGTTTTTAGGATTATTACCCTGCAAAATGGATGTTAGTTATTTTGATGACAAGATAGCATAACAGGTTTGATATGAAAAGGAATGCATGTTCACATAATCCTTTATTTTTCCATTACATTCGAGATTGACATGGAAATGAAATTACGAGTAATTGAAATTACAAGTAATTGAAATGGGAAGGTATGAAGAGACTTCCCTCAGTGTTTGGTTTATCAAAGGCTGACATATCTTTGGTTACTCTCGTGGATTTTTTGCATGAAGGTTCCCAGATAATCACAATTTACTTGATGGGAAGTTAATCTGATCTTTCAACTAGGAGCAAATCTGGTGGTGCCTTTCCTGAGCCTCGTTGGAATTAGTCTCCCTAGGAGTCCAGTAATCAAACATAAATAGGATAACCTCCTGGTGGAGGGACCACGCAACATATATTCACATACATCGCGTCTCACCGTATGGAAATGATGACATGTGAAAAGCACTAATATCACAGGCATACATGGTTCAAAACACTAAGTTCAATAAATAAATGCATTAGTACACATTCATTCAAATGTAAATGCAACATCCACACACAAGCAGATAAAAGTTTTGAAAAGTTTTGTAAATAGCGGCTTAAGCCCTCTTACTGGAGTCCCCAAAGAGTTGCTACTTGTCGACGTCGGGATTTTTATTTGTCCCTTTCTATTCTTGTCTTTTGGGGTTCTTGTAAAAACCCAAAACCCTAGTAAGACTCGTATGTGTAAAATCCCATTATATAAATAAAATTTCTCTGTTCTGAATGTGTTATGTTAATATATACTTTGTTTAACAAATTTGACCAAATAAATTGTTGTCAAAAAAATGTCATGCTTGACACCTCGTGCTTAAATTATTTTATATTTTTTTTCGTAATCGGACTTTTCGGTAAAATTATTTTGACAATGTTGCTTTGTCGTGCTTACACTGACAAAATGCCTTGTCGTGCTTGTGCTTGTTAGGATTAGTGAGAAATTTAGGTTAACAGCCCTAGATTAACAAACCATAACCCTAAATTGTAAACCTAACCCTAATTAGCTAATCTAACCCTAATTAGCTTATGTTAACACCTAATTATGGTTAGTAAACTTTATTTAGGTACTAATAAACATCATTTAACATTCCTAATCATTAAAAACAAAACTCTAATCAAGATTAGTGAAGATTAGGGCATAATTAAGCTACTAAACAAACCTAACTAGCTCACAAGTAGGTTAGGAGTCAGCATTCAAGTCCCTAGGCTGTACATGACATGCTTGTAACTCCCAAGCATGACAATTGTCATCAAATCATATATTTGTAGAGGCAAGTTGCACAAAAATGACCAAAAAGCCAAGTTGAAGAATGCTATAAATAGGAACCTTAGGGCTGAGCAAAGTCACAAAATTCCTAATCAAGCCTGGGTGTTAGCAGCAACAACATCAAAAGCTAGAATCAAAAATCATTTAAGAAAAGGTACAAACCCTAGTTCATAGCTAGCTCTTTGATCCTTTGTTAATTTTGTTGTTTAGATGTTTAGAAATATGTATTAGTATGTTATAAAGTATGTTAGATTGGTAGAACACATTTTCATAACATCTAGAAGCCTTAATTAAGTGTTTTTATAAATCTAAAAATTTTGAAAAACCAAGTCTGACTAGTCCGAATGTCAGGGCTTGTATATTCAATTGTGTTTATGTTTTGGTCTGTTAATTGTTTGGTATTTGTAGCCTGATAGTAGGTCTTAAATCTGGAAAAGAAAACAGGTTCATTTGAACCATAGATTTCAAGTTATAAGTAGTCAAAGTGGATTGTAGTCAAAGTGGGTTACCCAGAAAACTCAAGAACAGTCGAACCAGCCACTTTGACCAACCTTTTTAATCGTGTTCTATTTTTTTATTTTTGTAAGGTTTTGTTATAGATCAATACCCTATTATATTTACTACATATCTATGATCTAAAGTTTCTTAAACAACTAATAGGATTACTGGAATTAATGGTCAAAAGTCGTTGACCGAGCTTGACCAAGTTTTCTGGGTTGCCCAGAAAACTGAAGAACACGAAGAACAACGTTTGGCTGTACTTTAACCAGCATAATTAGAGACCTTAGAGTTATGCTTTTATGCTTTGTTCATGTTAATGTTATACATATGTACCCTGACATATATACTACATGTTACAACAAACACAACACACATCTAATACACAAAATCAAATATATTCAAGCCACAAAACCGTTGACCGGCCATGACTACTGTTCTGGGTTACCCAGAAACTCAAGAACAGCTCTGACAGTGACTTTGAGCGTCTATAACTTCTTGTTATATATAGGTTAAAACCTAAAGTTTTGTTCATGTTATACTATTGTAAGAGTACTATAACATCAACACTTTACCAAATCCAAAATCATAACCAGTAGCAAGATAATTCGTGGTCAAACTGGTCACTCGACCATGACCGAACTGTTGTCCAGAAACTCAAGAACACCTACAGCGACACTTTCTGTCACTGAAGGGCTTTAGCGACAGACATAAATTGTTTTTCTAAAAATAAATTATAAAAATTAAAAATAATTCATAAATAAATATAAAAATAGTTTTAAAAATTATACTAAATAATTATAATTAAATTCTGATATTTTTACATAAATTTAATAATTCTTTTATTTAGATATGATTAATAATTAACTTATTAATAAAAAAATTAGAATATTTATTAATAAATATTAAATAATTATGGAAAGATAATATTAATGATATAAAAATTATAATAAATGATTATAAATTATTTAATAATAATAATCAATGTTTTTATAAAATTTTAAGTAAATATTAATTACTTATAAATAAAAATAAATGATTTAAAAATCATTTAAAGGATAAATAAATGTTTTAAAACTATTTTAAACTTCTAAAAATTATTATAATGGATATATAAATTATCTAAAATTATAGTAAATAAAATTTAGTCCATTTGTCAACTTATTCAATATTCGACAAGGTATTAAACACCGAAACCCTATTAAATCTAACCCGATATTATATAAATGTTATATTTGAGTATTGTTATCAATACTAACGTGTTAGATTTATATATATATATGAACATCGTAGGTATTTATTAACGATTGAATAGCATAACTTGACTGATCTACGCTTAGGCAAGTTTTCCTAAGCCCTACACTTATATCTTGAATTGCTTTTGATATGTTATACCAAACCTAATCTTGAATTGCCAATTGTTGTAAAGTTATTGCTATAGTTTCAGCATAACTCAAAAATGAATTGAATAATTTATTCATATGATAATGTTTATTGAGCATAAACTGTTGAGTCAAAAACCAAATTGTTTTGGTAAGACATCATATACTGAAGTTGGGTATCCCGTAAGGGATCGAAATATGGTCAATGAATATATTGACTACTAATGTTGGGTGCGTTTGAACACTAGGAAGGATGAGATGCATACTCCTAAGATGTTGACTATGCTGATCCCCTATCTCATATCTGAACAAAATTTCTAAGTCTATGTGACTGACAGAAATAAAGAAAAATTCCAGAAATGGTTGATATAAATAGAAATCCCGAAATGGTAACAACTATCAGTCAAAATTTAAAATTGTTGTGTTTCTTCAAATCATATATTGTTATAAATACAAAACTTGTTGAGCATGTCATAGCTCACCCTTGCAAATTATTCCCTTTGCAGTTTTAGGTGGTAATCCTGGAACATCTGGAGTAGATAAAGGGAAGCGTCCCTACATAGATTAGATTATATTCTTGTTTGTTTGAATACCTTGTAATAAGAACTCGTTATGAGAATCATGTAATCGAATCTTAATATTATGATATATATATATATATAACATCTTTTAATTCCGCAACCGTGTTTTCTTACATATATAGATGTAAAATTAGACTTCTTCAAATCTAGTTGAGATCCTTGGGAACTATTTATCTGAGTGAGGGTATTAATAGCATGGATTGTTCATGTTGTTATTGATACTCTGGATTTTAGGATAGATAGTTACTATCGATACGATAGTATAAATTTGCTTGACTTAAACTATACATCTGGGTGAGGGTATTAGTAATATGGATTGTTCATGTTATTACTGGTACTCTGGATTTCGGATAAATAGACTCAAAGTCACAGATACAGTTCATATATCCAAGTGAGGGTATCCAAACACAGTAATAGTTCTCTAATGAATTACCATCTATTATGGGATACTGTGAATCTTGGATCTATGAGAATTATATCTGGTAGTCCCTCTTTTAATGTAATATTTTAATCAGATACCATAGGTGTATAGATTTAAACGCATTATGTTGATTCTCTGTAAACACCATATTAGATACCATGGGAGTATAGATATGGGGCTGTTAAAATTTTGGTATCAAAGCTACAAGGTTATAGATATAAGGAAGAGAAATCTTAGTATATAGTCTTCGAGTCCGTAAAAAAATTTAAAAGTACATATAAAATATAACATTAAAAATATTATGTTGTGTAAATTTCTATACAGTATTTAAGGAGTTTTCTTTTATAGATGGCCAACTCCAATGCTGAAGAAATGGTAATAGTAATCAATCCACAGCAAATCGAGTCATTTATTGCTAGTGATGCAGAAGAGGAAGAACTGCTTCATGATCAACAACTGTTAGATACTGAGGAAGAAGAAGATTCAGTAGCAGGACAATTAATGAGAATTGAAGAACATGATGAGGCAATGGCATCACTGATGAAGACATCAGAATATGAGAACAATAAAATGAAGTTTAGGGCTGATATGGCTGAGGGAATGCTGCAGCATGAGAGGGGACATAGTCAACGACTAAAAGTACAACTGCACCATGCACAAAGGGCAGGAAGGAAATTCAGTCCAGGCAGCTTAAAACATCTCTGGGTGTTCGAGATACTTTTAATGATTTGCAACGCTATGTAGTTCGATATCCGGTAGAGAAGAAGAAAATGGCTTATCTCATTGATCTATTTGTGGTTTGTCACAAGATTCAGGATTCCTTTGATGATATCAATGAACTCTAGAGAGTAGCATAGGTGGTTGAATGCTTTATATTAGTATAATAAAGAAGCATTCAAAGTTTGTATTGTAATTAGTACTTTGTAGGATAGTAGTATGTTTAACTATGAAGTTGTTGTGTAAGACTGTTGTGATATATAAAATAAATGATATGTTGTGTTATTCAAATTCTTATGTGAATTTTGGTTATTGTTTTATATAGAATCATGACACCAACCAAAAGACCCCAAAGAGAAATGAATGATGATAATTCTACCCAGCAGTTAGTAAACCTTATGCTAGGAGTTGTAAATAGACCTGTGAACCAAAACACATCTTTTAAAGACTTTAAAATAGTTGGACCACCTGAGTTTAAAGGTACATCAGAACCTGTAGATGCATAAATTTGGATTTCTGAAATAGATAAATTCTTCCTAGTAACCAATGTTAATAATAACCAAAAGATAACTTTTGCAACCTTTTTCTTGAAGGGTGAGGCTAATTATTGGTGGGAATCAACCAAAGGTCGGGTAGAAACTGAAATTGTTCCATGGGATAGATTCAAAGAGTTGTTCTTTGAAAACTATTTTTCCCAATCCCTGAAAGATCGAATGGAAATAAAATTTCTAAACTTAAAACAATGAGATCTTACTTTAACCTAGTATACAGCTAAGTTTAATGACCTGTCCAGGTTTTCTACTCATCAAGTAACCATTGAACTTAGAAAGACTCGTAGGTTTCAAGAGGGTTTAAAACCTCAGATTCAGGAGTAAGTTGTCAGTACTACAAATTAAGACTTTCTCTGAAATACTGGAGAAAGCCACTATAGCTGAATGTGAGAATGAGAGTCTTGCTAAATTTCACCAGGACAAGAAAAGTCAGAATGAAAAAGGGAAAATTAGAACAGAACCCAGTTCAGGTGGGTTTAATAACAAGCGTAAATGGGATAATACTTTTTCTAACAACTCAGGCAAAAAGATAGGAAATACTAATAATAACTTTAGTAATAATATTATTAAACCTTGTCCTACTTGTGGTAAGAAACATAAAGGAGAATGCTATCGTAACAAATGTTTTAATTGTTGACAATTGGGACATTTTTCTCCACAGTGTCCTCTTCCAAATAAAAATAGATGTTTTAATTATGGTTCGTTGGACCATTTTTCTAAGAATTATCCTAAACCCAAGAACCAAGGAGGAAAGGGGAATAGAGTACCAGAGAATAATCAATCAACTATAGTTGCACTTGGAGTTCATAATTGACCTACCGCGAGAACATTTAATATGTCGGTGAGGGATGCTATTGCTTCACAGGACGTGGTGACAGGTATCATCCCTATCAACACTTTAAATGCATTAGTGTTATTCGATTCTGGTGCTACATGTTCTTTTGTGTCTAACCATTTTTCTACAAATTTGAATATACCTTGTGAAAATTTAGACAAACCATTTTGTGTAGAAATTGCTAATATTGAAAGAATTCCAGTTAAAACTATATACAAGAATTGTAGTGTGGTAATAAAAGGACATAACTTTGCGATAGATCTTTTACCAATCCAGTTGGGAGAATTTGATGTA
Source organism: Panax japonicus (assembly GCA_020205505.1). Lineage (NCBI taxonomy): Eukaryota > Viridiplantae > Streptophyta > Magnoliopsida > Apiales > Araliaceae > Panax > Panax japonicus. The sequence continues at coordinate 26,356,271 of CM035099.1, forward strand.
ATTTTAGGAATGGATTGGTTAGTTAACCATAACTCGATGATTGATTGTCATCAAAAGCGTATAAACCTTTTGACTGCTTTGAAGTCAAAGGTAGTGTTCAATGGTAGTTGTTCACCTAAACAATCAAGATGTTTGACTATAATTCAGGCAGAAAGATTACTTAGAAAGGGTTGTTTAGGAATATTTGGCGTATATAGTTGATACTCGACAGGAAGGATTAAAACTAGATCAAATACCTATAGTTAAGGATTTTCCCGATGTATTTCCAGATGACTTACCAGGTTTGCCTCCAGATAGGGAAATTGAGTTCGTCATTGATCTTGCACTGGGAACGGCACCAGTTTCTAAGGCACCATATAGAATGGCACCTATAGAACTGAAAGAGTTACTTATACAATTATAAGAACTCTTAGATAAAAAGTACATACAACCTAGTGTTTCACCCTGGGGAGCACCAGTATTGTTTGTAAAGAAGAAAGATGGAACTATGAGGCTATGTATAGATTATAGAGAGCTAAATAAGTTAACTATTAAGAATAAATATCCTTTACCAAGGATTGATGATTTGTTTGACCAATTAAAGGGGGCTGAACATTTTTTAAAAAATTGACCTTAGAATAGGTTATCATCAGTTAAAGGTAAGAAAGGAGGATGTGCCAAAAACAGCGTTTAGGACACGCTATGGACATTATGAGTTTCTTGTAATGTCTTTTGGATTGACAAATGCATCGGTGGCATTTATGGATTTAATGAATCGAGTGTTTAAACCATGCTTTAAAAATTCGTTGTAGTGTTTATCGAAGATATTCTGGTATACTCGAAAACACGGGAAGAGCATACTGAACACTTGAGAGTCATTTTGGAGATATTATGAAAGGAACAACTTTATGTAAAGTTTTCTAAGTGTGAATTCTGGTTAAAGAGAGTTCAATTTTTAGGTCATGTAATTGACAAGGATGGAATATCTGTAGATCCAACTAAGATCGAAACGGTTGTGAATTGGGAGCAACCAACAACTCCAACAGAAGTACGAAGTTTTCTGGGTTTAGCCGGTTATTATCGACGGTTTATAAAAGATTTTTCAAAAATAGCAACCCCATTAACCAATTTAACTCGAAAGACGGTGAAATACGTCTGGACAGATAAATGTGAGGAAAGCTTCCAAGAGTTAAAAGAAACGACTAAGCATGGCTCCAGTGTTAACCTTACCAGATGATACAAGAGGCCTTGTAGTATATAGTGACGCATCACACAGAGGTTTAGGGTGTGTCTTGATGAAACATGGGAAAGTGATAGCTTATGCATCACGACAACTCAAAGATTATGAGAAGAGGTATCCTACTCATGATTTAGAGTTAGCCGTTACTTGTACGGGGAGAAGTGCGAAATATATATAGATCATAAAAGTCAGAAATATATTTTTACACAAGAGGAATTAAATTTAAGACAGAGACGGTGGTTAGAACTGATAAAGGATTTTGACTGTGAAATCTTATATCATCCCGGTAAAGCCAATGACGTAGCTGATGCGTTAAGTAGAAAGAATCAAAAGAAATTGAATGTATTAACCACCAATGATAGGTTAATAAAAGACTTTGAAAATTTAGAAATTGAGGTGGAATGTCCAACTACCTCTACCTAAAAAATATAAATTTTAGAAGGAGTTTCATCTTTGCTTAACAAAGTCAAAGAGATACAGGAGAAGGGTGAAGAGTGTCAGAAATACAAGTCTAATGTAACTCATGACAAGTATAACAAATTCAGAATAGACAAAGATGGGATAATAAGATATGAAGATAGAATCTGGGTTCCGTTAAACCAAGCTTTAAAAGTTGAAATTTTGAATGAAGCTCATAATTCTAAATTTGCCATACATCCTGGCAGTACTAAAATGTACAAGGATTTAAGTCAACATTTTTGGTGGTCAAATATGAAAAGAGAAATAGCTGATCGGGTAAGCAAATGTCTCACGTGTCATAGGGTTAAGGCTGAGCATCAAAAGCCGAGTGGTTTACGTCAACCCTTACCAATTCCTGAGGTAGAAGTGAGAACATATAACTATGGATTCTGTTGTTCGTCTTCCAGCTACACAAAAAGGCCATAATACCATATGGGTAATATGTGACGCCCCCAAAATAGGTATACATCACCCATCTTGAGTCGCCAAATACATGGTACAAAATTCAAATACAACTTAATTATACAACTGTCGTATAAAATACAACAAAACATATGTTGTAAGTTTTAATACAAATATTGTCATCTAGATAATATCAACACTCAATTGAGTCCTCATTACATTTATTATCACACTATTTAACAGAATAGTGAGGACTACTAATGCTATTATCTGGACCATCACTCCGTTTCATTACTAGTCCCTGCTACGTTCTCATTTCCTGAAGATAACAATGAAAGTAAAAGGCTGAGTTCAACTAGCCCAGTAAGAAATATTATCATTAAGATAATACAGAATAAATTATCGTTAGCCTTCAACAGTGTTAAACTGATACAATATAAAAAACATCAAGTTTAACTGCAGCGGAACAAGCAATCCATTAAAAGAGTCAAGTAGAGAATAAAATCTACTATCTTTTATGATTTAAAAGGTTTTTCATCACTTTTATCGCTGGGACTCAGCTTAATAAATAATCCACATCATCACTGCACTACGGCCAAGGATATTAATTAGTATCACAACCACAAATTATCCATGCACTAAGGGCCAAGGATATTCGTGTATTCATCAATGGTCATAATCATTCTAACAACTGTCCATCAATGCACTACAGGCCAATGAGGACTTTTACCACATCATTTGTAACATTACGGTCATGATTATACCGATTAATCCCTGGTCATAATAATACCAAGTCCATCTATGCACTACAGGCCACAGATGACTTTCAACATAATATAAACATGAGGATGATGACAATGATATAAGAATTCAATAAAAAAAAGTTCAAGAATTAATTTATCCAGGAACTAATAACGTCCAAATTATCAACATGATCCTACTTTGTAGAGTAAAATTCAAGAATGCTCAGAAGAATATTTTCATGAAAAGATACTGGACGAAGCGCAAATATCAAGGATATTCCACTAATTTCATTGAGTATAGAAGTCAAAACTTTAACCAACTAGGTATAATAAAGAATGGAATAACAAAAGAAATCACCAGGCATGCGATAGACCGCACAGACAGGTTATTCCAACAGAATAATAAATAACAGAACCAGATCATGCTGTAAACGCACAGACAGGATATTCCAACAGAATAATAAATAACGGAACCAGGTCAGGCAAAATTCGCACCGACAGGATGTTCCAACAGAATAATAAATAACGGAACCAGGTCATGCGTAAACGCACAGACAGGATGTTCCAACAGGATAATAAAGAAAGGAATAACAGAAGAATTTCACCATGTATGCAGGTACTTTACATAGACAGATTATTCCAACATAATAATAAAGAATGGAATAACAAAAGAATTTCACCAAGTATAGGGTAGACCACGTATACAGGTTATTCCAACAGAATAATAAAAAATGGAATAACAGAAGTTCTCTTCATGAATATGAAAGAAATAATACCCCTTATCTTAGAACAAACTGGATATAGGAGTAGTGAAGTAGTAGAATACTTTTCTTTTTCTCTCTATAGTTTCTCTCTCTAGAGTTTCAGTGAATTCGTAAGAAATAATGAAGGAATGAGCTTCTATTTACAGGAAAATGGACTGAATAGTAACTAATTCCTGAACGGTCCAGATTGATTTACTTTTAAACGGACGATCCAGATTGGTTTACTATAAAATATTCTAATAAAACAAAATCTTTTAAATAAAATATAATATATTCTATTTATAATCAAATAAAACGATTAACTTTATAAAAGTATTCTATTTTATATAAAAAAATTTACTATGCAGAACACTATGCATGAACTATACAAACACTATGCATAATAAAATATAATATATTCTATTTATAGTCTAATAAAACGAATAACTTTATAAAAGTATTTTGTTTTATATAAAAAGATTTTACTACGCAAAACACTATGCATAATAGAATATAATATATTCTATTTATAGTCTAATAAAACGAATAACTTTATAAAAGTATTCTATTTTATATAAAAAGTTTTCTGTTTTATTACATTTATAATACTAATAAAACAAAACTTCATCATCATTATTATAATTCACACTATTAATCAACCAGGTCGTTCCCAGGAAAGAGGAGGCTTTCCAACAAGGATTTCTCCCTATTGGCGCGCAATTAGGTGACCAAACCTCTCCTTGGTAGAACTTCTAGACATCATTAATATTGCAAATAATAATATTAATAACTTCGTCATCTCAATTATTAATTTAATAATATATAAAATATCGACAATAATTGAATCAATTAATGTGAGATACTATGCAACAATTACTGAAGCAATAATTGAACAAAACTAAGTGACTTCTCACGTAAGCATCAATAATCAATACCGTGTGCTACTATACAACGACGTGTATTCCTGTACTTTTAACATCGGGTGTTTCAACAATTAACGATAAAACTTTTGTCATTATTTTCATAAAATATTTTTGTCATTTTCTCAATCTGACAATAATTCCATTGTGGGGTCCACCAATGATTGTGACGTCGTACGATTATTCCCTGTTAAAATGAATATTTCCTGACCAATAGAATAATATATAACAACTTGCGTACTTTGCAAAATTTATAACTATTACCCACAACTATAACATTATATCAAATTCATTCCATAATATTCAAAAAATGATAATTATAGAAAATTCATCTTTATTCATAAAAGTTGGGGTCTTACAATCTCCCATTCTTATAAACTTTCGCCCTCAAAATTAGGATACGTACCTGGTATGTCGAAGAGGTAGGATACCTTGATTTCATTTCAGATTCTAACTCCCAGGTCATTTCCTCAACATCGTGGTTCCTCCATAAAACTTTGACTTGAGGTATAACCTTGGAGCATAGAATATGTTCCTTCTTATCCAAGATTTGAACAGAAACCTCTTCATACGTTAAATCTTCCGCTATTTCGTACGGTTCTAACTCAATAATGTGGTTCGGGTCTTTCACATATTTACGTAACATGGATATATGAAAAAAGTTATGAACACGAGACATACTTGGCGGTAAAGCGAGTCTATAGGTTACAGTCCCTACTCGGTCGAGGATTAAAAATGGATCCAATGAATCGAGGTTTGAGCTTTCCTCTCTTTTTAAATCTCGTAAATCCTTTCCATGGAGCAACACGTAACAACACATGATCTCCAATATTGAATTCCACGTCCTTTCAATGAAGATCAGCATAATTCTTTTATCGGTCTTGTGAGGTTTTTATACGTTGTCGGATCATTTGAATCTTTTTCGTAGTCATACGTACCAACTTCGATCCCAACAACATTGCTTCACCCACCTCATCCCAGCATACTGGAGAACGACACTTTCTTCTATGCAACGCCTCGAATGGAGCCATGCCAATACTTGTTTGATAACTGTTGTTGTAAAAAACTCCACCAATGGTAAGAACTTGTCCTAACATCCCTTGAAGTCAAGGACACAAAGTCTTAATAAATCTTCAAGAGTTTGAATAGTCCTCTCTGATTGTCCGTCCGTCTGAGGATGATATGCCGAACTAAATCGTAAATCCGTGCCTGTTGATCGATTTCGCAATCAATGAATATGTGCAAGTATACACGATCAACAAGTAATAAAGTGAAAGTAGAGTATCGTTCCCACGAGGAATTATTTAATAAAAATTACCAAATACTAACTCTTAACTAAATCAATTTTATTTAAACAATTGCAAATTGTGAATTTTCTAATTAAGAAAATTAAATTAAACAATTAAAAGAGATTAGTCTAAAAGAAACTAAATAAACAAAACTAAGATTTGATTGGATTCAGGTAAATAAGGATTAAGACTCCAATATCCCCAATTATGAACTATAAATCAATTATCCAATTATCCCAATTATTATATCTACTGAATTGTTAACAGGAATTCTCAACTTCCAAAAGCCCTTTTCCAAGTGATCAATTGCCTTCTATTTAATCCAAATTAATTTTACTACATTCTTATGTAAAACAATTGAATTAAACTCGTTACAATCCTAATTCCTTATGTGTTTCATGCGGCGAATAGATATTTTAATTCTATTCACAAACCTAATTATTCACCGTGAAAAAACTAAGTCATATGATATCATGCCCAGTTCTAATCCTAGAATTCCCCTTCCAGTTCCTTTTAGAGTAACAAAGTAATTACTGATCAGATAATTAATCAATAAGCATATGGCAAGATAAACAACTCACTTTGAAACAAATAATTGGAATAAATTAAATAACTAATTTATAGTCATAAAAGGTTCAATTGAAATCTTAATAAAAGAGTTAGTTCAAAATTAATGAATTAAAACCAAGAATCCACAACTGAATTGATATTAAAAGATAAGAGTATGATAAGAGAAGAGAATAGAATCTGTTGTCAGCAAATCTGATGCTCCCCTCTTGCTCTTGCTCTTGATCTTCAGTGTTCTTCAATTTGCTTCAATCTTCAATGGCTAATTAAGAACTAGGGTTTAGATTCTAATTTAATGGAGTGTTTAATCTAGTCTAATCTATGTATTCTCCCTTTATTTTATGCCTTACATCATGTATTTATAGGTTACAAGTCCAATTTTTAGCTTAGGAACAAACTCAATCTAATTTTGAGTCAAAAAGGTGTCAAAATTCACCCAAAAACGCGTCCAGGCCTAACCAACCTCTTCCCCAGCACCTCAGCGCTGGGCACGGCGCTGCAACCCAGCCCCCTAGCGCCTCGGCGCTGGGCATAGGCCTATTTTGGGTGCCCCGGCGCTGCCACATGTTCTGACATTTTCTGTTCCGACGTCCTTTGGGAAAATAGTCATAACGTCTTCGTCTGAACTCCGATTTTGATGATTCAAGATGATCCGGAAAGAGGAGACGTAGATCTACAACTTTCATTCTTTAAGGTTTTCGAAATAAGGTCCGGAACAATACTTAAATTGGCTCTGAAGTAACTGATTTGTAAATGGCAAGCCGAAAACTGCGAATCTAGCCACCCCAAACGTTGATCCAAGAAACTTTTGTCCCAATTCCTATAAAAAAACATAAAACATGCTTGAATCGACACAAACACTTAAAAACTATTCTAAAAAACTTGAGAACAACAATAAATTAAGCCCGAATGTATCCAATTCATGGGTATATTACCCATTCATCAGTGCCCATAGCTTTTTGTAAACTAACCCAAAATTGTGAAGTGTATCTTGGGTCTCGATCAGAAACTATGGATACTAGCATACCATGCAGTCTTACAATCTTGTTTATGTACATACGAGCAAGACGTTCAAGTGTATAAGTTTCTCGTATTGGTAAGAAATGAGCAGACTTGGTCAATCTATCAACAATGACCCAAATTGCATTTATGCCTTGAGAAACCTTGGAAAGACCAGTAACGAAATCCATGATAATATGCTCCCACTTCCATTCTAGAATTTCAAGTGGTTGCAATGGACCTTTTGGTACTTGATGCTTTATCTTAACTCGTTGACAAGTTAAGCACCTTGAGATAAACAGCGATATCTCTCTCTTCATATTGCCCCAGCAAAATGTTTGTCGAAGATCATGATACATTTTGGTACTCCCGGGATGAATAGTAAACGGTGTGTTATGCACCTCCATCATGATTTTATACTTTAACTCAGGATCGTTAGGAACACAAAGTCTGGAGTTGACTCAAAGTATTCCTTCTTCATCGATTCTTGCTTCCGGCATAGCACCTTCTTGTACTTTCTTCCTCATATGCATCAGCTCCAGGTCTGTAGCTTGAGCATCTTTAACTTTATCGATTAAAGTCGGTTCTATTCGTATATTCTTCATCATCATGTGGGTCTCTGGAGTCTTTATCTCTATCTCCATCCTTTGCAAGTTATACAAAATGGGCCTCGGCGTTGACAATATCGCACGCGTACCCGCATATGATCTTCTACTCAATGTGTCAGCTACCACGTTTGCTTTTCCAGGATGGTATTGGATGGTATGATCATAATCTTTCAACAGTTCAAGCCAACGTCGTTTTCGCATGTTGAGTTCCTTTTGAGTGAAGAAATATTTGAGGCTTTTATGATCCGTAAAGATCTCCACTTTCTCCCCATACAAGTAATGCCTCCAAATTTTAAGTGCGAAGACAACAGCTGCCAACTCTAGATCATGAGTAGGATAATTCCTCTCATATTCTTTGAGTTGTCGAGAGGCATAGGCTATGGCTTTCCCATGTTGCATGAGAACACATCCTAACCCTTTGCCTGAAGCATCACTGTAGATGACAAATCCCTCTGAAGCCAGATGGTATTGTCAGAACAGGTGCTGAAATGAGTCTCCTCTTGAGTTATTGAAAACTCTTCTCACATTCCTCGTTCCAACTGAATTTTGTATCTTTCTGAGTCAGCTGAGTTAAGGGAGTAGAGATTCAAGAAAACCCTTCTACGAATCTCTGATAATAACCAGCTAAGCCGAGAAATCTACATACTTCGGTCATTGATTTAGGTTTCTCCCAGCTTTGAATAGCTTCAATCTTTGCTGGGTCAACAGATATTCCATGACTTGATACCACGTGCCCAAGGAATGCTACTTCCTCAAGCCAGAACTCGTATTTCTTCAACTTGGCATAAAGCTTATATTCACGAAGCTTTTAAAGTATTAACCTCAAGTGTTGCTCATGATCTTCACGGCTTTTGAAATAAATAAGGATGTCATCAATAAAGACGACCACAAAATGATCCAAATATTCCTTGAATACTCAGTTCATCATATCCATAAAGGCAGCAGGAGCATTACTCAATCCAAAAGATACGAATAGGAATTCATAATGCCCGTACCGAGTTCTGAAAGTCGTCTTTAGAATGTTATCAGTTCTAATCTTCTATTGGTGATATCCGGAACGAAGATCAATCTTTGAAAAATATTTGGCGCCTTGCAACTGGTCAAATAGATCTTCAATGTGAGGCAATGGATATCTATTTTGATAGTGACATGGTTCAACTCCCGATAATCAATACAAAGTCACATAATCCCATCTTTCTTCTTCACGAATAGAACAGGAGCACCTCAAGGAGACGTACTAGGATGAATGAAACTGATGTCTAACAATTCCTGCAGTTGGGTCTTTAACTCCCGAAGTTCAATAGGAGTCATTCGATATGGGGCTTTGGAAATGGGTTTTGTACTAGGTTTAAGGTCGATACAAAATTCAAATTCACGCTCTGGGGGTAGGCCAAGAAGTTCTTCAAGGAATACGTCAGGAAATTCATTAACAATAGAAATATCATTCAAAATTGACGTATTTTTGTTTAGATGCGTGACATGAGCTAAGAAAGCTTGACATCCGTTTTTCAATAAATGAATAACTTTATGGCTTGAGATGATAGTGATTGATTTTAATGGTTTAGTTGCTTGAATTCGCATAATAGGTTTGTTAGCGATATGAATGCTAACAACCTTACGAAAATAATCAATTTTTGCATGATGAGTAGTTAACCAATCAATCCCTAGAATTAAGTCAAATACAAGTATTTTCAATGAAATAAGATCGACAGGTAATGTGAGGGTACCGATTTGAACCAAACAAGACTTATAAACAGTTGATGTAATGAAGGTTTCTCCCAATGGAGTTTCAACAGATAAGTCAAAGTCTAATTTCTCTGGAGTCAAATTTAAACGTTGAGTACAAATAAGAGAAATAAAAGAATGGGTAGAACCGGTTTCAAATAAGGTATAAACTTTGCTAGAGTTTATGATAAGATTACTCGTGATGACCTCATTCGGGTTCCTTGCTTTCTGGGAGGTCACGACAAACACTCTCCCTTGCACTACTGGCTTTGACTTTTCTGGGACTTCCTTTGGTGCCTCCATCCTAGCTGAACTTGTCTTCGGTGAATGATAAAATCGGGCTAGGTGACCTTCTCTTCCATAATTATAACATGCTTTGGACGACATCACACGGTTTGGACTGATGTGTCCCTCCCCTCCGTATTTGAAGCATATGATAGGTGGTCGTTCTCCTTCCTTAACAACGGGTGCTGACGTCTTTTCATCATTATTGAATCTCCTCTTCTTGAAATGTCCATTCTTATTGTTTTGGCCATGATTACCACCGAAGTGATTACCATTCCTGGCATGTTGATTCCCTCCATGCTTATTGTCACCGCTTCGATGACTGCTATCACTAGTATTATCATTTTAGTCGGCTGCTCTCTTTTGGTTGGGTTGACTCATTATCACGCTCCAATATTTGAGCCCTATTAACAACATCTGAATACAAACACAGTTTATGAGAGATAAGATATTGACGTATCTCGGGTTTCAAACCTCTTAGAAACATTCGCGTCATTCTCTCCTCATTATCAACCAAATGGGACGCAAACCGGGATAACTCGGCAAACTTGGATTCGTACTGCGACACGGTCATGTTGTTTTGCTCCAGCTTAATGAACTCTACCTCTTTCATCTGACGAATACTTTCGGGAAAGTACTTGTTGTTGAACAATTCTTGGAACTTCTCCCAAGTCATCTTCAGTGCAGCAGGTTGAGTATGTTTTACAGATTCCCACCAGTAATCAGCCTCTGCACGCAACATGAAGGTGGAAAAGGGAACCTTTTGCTCCTCGGAGCATCCCAAGACATCAAATATCTTGCAGATCTGCTTTATCCATGTCTCCGCCTTAAGTGGTTTTGGTTCTCCAAAAAACTCTTGTGGTCCCAGTTCCTTGAACTGCTTAGCGGTGACCGTCCTAGAGTTGCCAGTGTTTCCACCTGTATTTTGTACAGGAGCCGCTCTTGCCTGATGTTGCATGAATTGCATAAAGCATATGAACATTCCATCGTTCATCATCTGGTCAGTGTTGTTTTTTACCTGAGGATTGTCGCCTTCCTGATGCACATTATCCTGATTATTGATCTGTGGAGACTCAACGGTCTCCTGTGCTCAATTGATGTTATCAACATTTTCGGATGTCATTTTCAAATACTCTGACTCTGACTGATGTTCTCAACATTGATGTAAAAGGGTGAGCTCAACTCGGATGTCATTTCCCCGACTAGTCCCTGTTACGTTCTCATTTCCTGAAGAGAACAATGAAAGTAAAAGGGTGAGCTCAACTAGCCAGTAAGAAATATTATGACTAAGATAATACAGAATAAATTATCATTAGCCTTCAACAGTGTTAAATTGATACAATATAACAATCATCAAGTTTAACTGTAGTGGAACAAGCAATCCTATTAAAAGAGTCAAGTATAGAATAAAATCTACTATCTTTTATGATTTAAAAGGTTTTTTATCACTTTTATCGCTGGGACTCAACTTAATAAATAATCCACATCATTCCTGCACTACGGCCAAGGATATTCATTAGTATCACAACAACAAATTATCCCTGCACTACGGGCCAAGGATATTCGTGTATTCATCAATGGTCATGATCATGCCAACAACTGTCCATCAATGCACTACGGGCCAATGAGGACTTTTAACATATCATTTGTAACATTACAGTACATGATTATACCGATTAAACCTGGTCATAATCATACCAAGTCCATCTATGCCCTACAGGCCACAGATGACTTTCAACATAATATAAACATGATGATGATGACAATGATATAAAAATTCAATAAAACAAGTTCAAGAATTAATTTATCCAGGAACTAATAACGTCCAAATTGTCAACATGATACTTCTTTGTAGAGTAAAATTCAAGAATTCTTAGAAGAATATTTCCATGAAAAGATATTGGATGAAGCTGCAAATATCAAGGATATTCCACTAATTTTATGGAGTACAAAAGTCAAAACTTTAACCAACTAGGTATAATAAATAATGGAATAACAAAAGAAATCACCAGGCATAGCGATAGACCTCACAGACAGGTTATTCCAACAGAATAATAAATAACGGAACCAGGTCATGCATAAACGCACAGACAGGATATTCCAACAGAATAATAAATAACGGAACCAGGTCAGGCGAAATTCGCACCAATAGGATGTTCCAACAGAATAATAAATAACGGAACCAGGTCATGCGTAAACGCACAGACAGGATGTTCCAACAGAATAATAAAGAAAGGAATAACAGAAGAATTTCACCATGTATGCGGTACTTTACATAGACAGGTTATTCCAACATAATAATAAAGAATGGAATAACAGAAGAATTTCACCAAGTATAGGGTAGACCGCGTATACAGGTTATTCCAACAGAATAATAAAGAAAGGAATAACAAAAGTTCTCTTCATGAATATGAAAGAAATAACACCCCTTACCTTAGAACAAACTGGATATAGGAGTAGTGAAGTAGTAGAATACTTTTCTTCTTTCTCTCTAAAGTTTCTCTCTCTAGAGTTTCAGTGAATTCATAAGAAATAATGAAGGAATGAGCTTCTATTTATAGTAGAATAGACTGAATATTAACTAATTCCTGAACGGTCCAGATTGATTTACTTTTAAACGGACGATCCAGATTGGTTTACTATAAAATATTCTAATAAACCAAAATCTTTTAAATAAAATATAATATATTCTATTTATAATCAAATAAAACGATTAACTTTATAAAAGTATTCTATTTTATATAAAAAGATTTTACTATGCAAAACACTATGCAGGCACTATGTAAACACTATGCATAATAAAATATAATATATTCTATTTATAGTCTAATAAAACGAATAACTTTAAAAAAGTATTCTGTTTATATAAAAAGATTTTACTATGCAAAACACTATGCATAATAGAATATAATATATTCTATTTATAGTCTAATAAAACGAATAACTTTATAAAAGTATTCTATTTTATATAAAAAGCTTTTCTGTTTTATTACATTAATAATACTAATAAAATAAAACTTCATCATCATTGTTATAATTCGCACTATTAATTGACCAGGTCGTTCCCAGGAAAGAGGGGGCTTTCCAATAAGGATTTCTCCCTATTGGCGCGCAATTAGGTGACCAAACATCTCCTTGGCAGAACTTCTAGACACCGTTAATATTGTAAATAATAATATTAATAACTTTATCGTCTCAATTATTGATTTAATAATATATAAAATATCGACAATAATTGAATCAATTAACGTGAGATACTATGCAACAATTACTGAAGCAATAATTGAACAAAACTGAGTGACTTCTCACGTAAGCATCAATAATCAATACTGTGTATTACTATACAACCACGTGTATTCTTGTACTTTTAACACCGGGTATTTCAACAGTTAACGATAAACTTCCGCCGTTATTTTCATAAAATATTTTTGTCATTTTCTCAATCTGACAATAATTCTGTTATGGGATCCACCAATGATTGTTCCGTCGTACGAATATTCCCTGTTAAAACGAATATTCCCTGATAAATCGAATATTATATAACAACTTGCGTACTTTGCAAAATTTATAACTATTACCCACAACTATAACATTATATCAAATTCATTCCATAATATTCAAAAAATGATAATTATAGAAAATTCATCTTTATTCATTAAAGTTGTGGTCTTACATAATACCATATGGGTAATAGTTGACCGTTTAACAAAATCAGCTCACTTTTTACCTATTAAAATTACTCATAACTTAGATCACCTTGCCAAACTGTACATCAATGAAATTATTTCTAGGCATGGAGTACCTGTTTCAATAGTATCAAATCGAAATCCACTGTTTTACCTCTATTTTTTGGAAAAGCCTTCAGAAACACTTAGGAACACAATTAAGATTAAGTACAGCTTATCATCCTCAGACTGATGGACAGAGTGAGAGAACCATACAAACCTTAGAGGATATATTGAGAACTTGTATCATAGACTTCAAAGGAAGTTGGGAAGATCAGTTACCTTTAGTTGAATTTTCCTATAACAATAGTTATCATGCTAGCATAGGTATGCCACCCTATGAAGCCTTATATGGGAGAAAGTGTAGAACACCTTTATGTTGGGATGAAGTCGGGGAAAGACAAATGTTAGGACCTGAGATAATTCAACAAACAACGGAAACTATCAGAATTATTCATCAACGATTACAAGCATCTCAAGATCGACAAAGAAAGTATGTCGATCCACATCGTCAACAACGAAACTTTAATGTAGGAAGTCACGTATTCTTGAAAGTATCTCCTTGGAAGAACAAGATATGTTTCGGCAAGAAAGGAAAACTAAGTCCTAGATTCATTAGACCTTTTGAAATTTTGAGGAGGGTGGGTTAAGTTGCTTATGAAATAGCACTACCTCCTGAGTTGAATCATATACATAATGTTTTTCATGTGTCTATATTACGACCATATAAACCTGATTATAAACACGTTATACAATATGAGCCAATCCAAATAGAAGAAGATCTTTCTTATGTAGAAGAACCTGTGTAGATCATCGACCGTAAAGAGCAAGTCCTGAGAAATAAAGTGATAGCATCGGTTAAAGTGATCTAGAAAAATCAGAACGTCGAAGAAGCTACATGGGAGCTTGAAGATAAAATGCGCGAGAACTATCCTCAATTATTTACATGACATGAACTGTAATTTCGAGGACGAAATTCTTATTAACCCAAAACCCTAATAATACTTGTGTGTGTGAAATCCCATTATATAAATAAATGTTCTCCATTCTGAATGTGTTATCTGTTAATATATACTTTGTTTAATCAAATTTGACCAAATAAATTTTTGTCCAAAAAACATCGTGTTTGACACCTCGTGCTTAATTTTTTTTTCCCGTAATCGGACTTTTCGGTAAAATTATTTTGACAAGTTGCTTTGTCGTGCATACACTGACAAAACGCCTTGTCGTGCTTGTTAGTATTAGTGAGAAATTTAGGTTAACAACCGATTTATCTAAAATATTTTTTTACACAAAAGGAATTAAATTTAAGACAGAGACGGTGGTTAGAACTGATAAAGGATTTTGACTGTGAAATCTTATATCATCCCGGTAAAGCCAATGTCGTAGCTGATGCATTAAGTAGAAAGAATCAGAAGAAATTGAATGTATTAACCACCAATGATAGGTTAATAAAAGACTTTGAAAATTTGGAAATTGAGGTGGAATGTCCAACTACCTCTACCCAAAAATTATATATTTTAGAAGGAGTTTCATCTCTACTTAACAAAGTCAAAGAGATACAGGAGAAGGATGAAGAGTGTCAGAAATACAAGTCTAATGTAACTCATGACAAGTATAACAAATTCAGAATAGACAAAGATGGGATAATAAGATATGAAGATAAAATTTAGGGTTCCGTTAAACCAAGCTTTAAAAGATGAAATTTTGAATGAAGCTCATAATTCTAAATTTGCCATACATCCTGGC
This sequence comes from Panax japonicus, assembly GCA_020205505.1. Taxonomy (NCBI): domain Eukaryota; kingdom Viridiplantae; phylum Streptophyta; class Magnoliopsida; order Apiales; family Araliaceae; genus Panax; species Panax japonicus. The sequence continues at coordinate 26,371,704 of CM035099.1, forward strand.
AGTACTAACATGTACAAGGATTTAAGACAACATTTTTTATGGTTAAATATGAAAAGAAAAATAGTTAAATGGGTAAGCAAATGTCTCACGTGTCAAATGGTTAAGGCTGAGCATCAAAAGCCGAGTGGTTTACTTCAACCATTACCAATTCCTGAGTGGAAGTGGGAACATATAACTATGGATTTTGTTGTTGGTCTTCCAGCTACACAAAAAGGCCATAATACCATATGGGTAATAGTTGACCGTTTAACAAAATCAGCTCACTTTTTACCTATTAAAATTACTCATAACTTAGATCACCTTGCCAAACTATACATCAATGAAATTATTTTTAGGCATGGAGTACCTGTTTCAATAGTATCAGATCGAGATCCACGTTTTACCTCTAATTTTTGGAAAAGCCTTCAGAAACACTTAGGAACACAATTAAGATTAAGTACAGCTTATCATCCTCAGACTGATGGATAGAGTGAGAGAACCATACAAACCTTAGAGGATATGTTGAGAACTTGTATCATAGACTTCAAAGAAAGTTGGGAAGATCAGTTACCTTTAGTTGTATTTGCCTATAAAAATAGTTATCATGCTTGCATAAGTATGCCACCCTATGAAGCCTTACATGGGAGAAAGTGTAGAACACCTTTATATTGGGATGAAGTTAGGGAAAGACAAATGTTAGGACCTCAGATAATTCAAAAAATAACTGAAACTATCAGAATTATTCGTCAACGATTACAAGCATCTCAAGATCGACAAAGAAAGTACGCCGATCCACATCGTCAACAATGAAACATTAATGTAGGAAGTCACGTATTCTTGAAAGTATCTCATTGGAAGGGCAAGATACATTTTGACAAGAAAGGAAAACTAAGTCCTAGATTCATTGGACCTTTTGAAATTTTGAGGAGGGTGGGTGAAGTTGCTTATGAAATAGCACTACCTCCTGAGTTGAATCATATACATAATGTGTTTTATGTGTCCGTATTACGGTCATATAAACCTGATTATAAACACGTTATACTATATGAGCCAATCCAAATAGAAGAAGATCTTTCTTATGTAGAAGAACATGTGCAGATCGTCGACCGTAAAGAGCAAGTCCTGAGAAATAAAGTGATAGCATCGGTTAAAGTGATCTGGAAAAATCAGAACATTGAAGAAGCTACATGGGAGCTTGAAGATAAAATGTGCGAGAATTATCCTCAATTATTTACTTGACATGTACTGTAATTTCGAGGACGAAATTCTTATTAGTGGGGGTGAATGTAAAACCCCAAAACCCTAATAAGACTCGTATGTGTAAAATCCCATTATATAAATAAAATTTCTCCATTCTAAATGTGTTATATGTTAATATATACTTTGTTTAAAAAATTTGACCAAATATATTTTTGTCCGAAAAACGTCATGCTTGACACCTCGTGCTTAAATTTTTTTCCCGTAATTGGACTTTTCGGTAAAATTATTTTGACAAGTTGTTTTGTCGTGCTTACACTGACAAAACGCCTTGTTGTGCTTGTTAGGATTAGTGAGAAATTTTGGTTAACAACCCTAGATTAACAAACCCTAACCCTAATTATTAAAACCCTAACCCTTAATTATAAACCAAACCCTAATTAGCTAATCTAACCTTAAATAGCTTATGTTAACACCTAATCATGGTTAGTAAACTTTATTTAGGGGCTAATAAACATCATTTAACATTCCTAATCATTAAAAATAAAACCCTAATCAAGATTAGTGAAGATTAGGGCATAATTAAGCTACTAAACAAACCTAACTAGCTCATAAGTAGGTTAAGAGTCACCATTCAAGTCCCTAGGCTGAAATGACATGCTTGTAACTCCCAAGCATGATAATAGTCATCAGATCAGATATTTGTAGAGGCAAGTTGCACAAAAATGACCAAAAAGCCAAGTTAAAGAATGCTATAAATAGGAACCTTAGGGCTGAGCAAACTCACAAAATTCTTAAGCATAGATACACTTATAAACTTACCAAATCAAGCCTGGGTGTTAGCAGCAACAACATCAGAAGCTAGAATCAAAAATCATTCAAGAAAAGGTACAAACCCTAGTTCATAGGTAGCTCTTTGATCCTTTGTTAATTTTGTTGTTTAGATGTTTAGAAATATGTATTAGTATGTTATAAAGTATGTTAGATTGGTAGAACACATTTTCATAACATCTAGAAGCCTTAATTAAGTGTTTTTAAAAATCTGGAAATTTTTAAAAACCCAGTCTGACAGCCGAATGTCAGGGCTTGTATATTCAATTGTGTTTATGTTTTGGTCTGTTAATTGTTTGGTATTTATAGCCTGATAGTAGGTCTTAAATCTGGAAAAGAAAAAGGTTCATTTAAACCATAGATTTAGAGTTATAATTAGTCAAAGTGGGTTGACCATTGACGGATTGCAGTTTTCTGGGTTACCCAAAAAACTCAAGAACAGTCGAACCGGCCACTTTGACCAACCTTTTTAATCGTGTTCTGTTTGTTATTTTTATAAGGTTTTGTTATAGATCAATATCCTATTATATTTACTACATATTTATGATCTCAAATTTCTAAAACAACTAATAGGATTACTGAAATTAATGGTCAAAAGTCATTGACCGAGCTTGACCAAGTTTTTTGGGTTGCCTAGAAAACTGAAGAACACGAAGAACAGCATTTGGCTGTACTTTGACCAGCATAATTAGAAACCTTAAAGTTATGCTTTGTTCATGTTAATGTTATATATATGTACCTTGATATATATACTACATGTTACAACAAACACAACACACATCTAATACACAGAATCAAACATATTCAAGCCACAAAATCATTGACCGACCATGACTACTGTTCTGGGTTACCTAGAAACTCAAGAACAGCTCTGACAGTGACTTTGAGCCTCTATAACTTTTTGTTATATGTAGGTTAAAACCTAAAGTTTGGTTCATGTTATACTATTGTAAGAGTACTATAACATCAACACTTTACCAAATCCAAAATCATAACCAGTAGCAAGATAATTCGTGGTCAAACTGGTCACTCAACCATGACTCGAACTGTTGTCCAAAAACTCAAGAACACCTACAGCGACACTTTTTGTCACTGAAGGGCTTTAGCGACTGACAGAAATTATTTTTCTAAAAATAAATTAGAAATAATTAATAAATAAATATAAAAATAGTTTTAAAAATTATATTAAATAATTATAATTAAATTCTGATATTTTTATATAAATTTAATAATTATTTTATTTTATTTAGATATTATTGATAATTAACTTATTAATAAAGAAATTAGAATATTTATTTATAAATATTAAATAATTATGGAAAAATAATATTAATGATATAAAAATTATAATAAATGATTATAAATTATTTAATAATAATAATCAATGTTTTTATAAAATTTTAAGTAAATATTAATTACTTATAAATAGAAATAAATGATTTAAAAATCATTTAAAGGATAAATAAATGTTTTAAAACTATTTTAAACTTTTAAAATTATTATAATGGATATATAAATTATCTAAAATTATAGTAAATAAAATCTAGTCCCTTTGTCAACTTATTCAATATTCGGCAAGGTATTAAACACCGAAACCCTATTAAATCTAACCCGATATTATATAAAAGTTATATTTGAATATTGTTATCAATACTAACGTGTTAGATTTATATATATAAACATCGTAGGTATTTCTTAATGATTGAATAGCATAACTTGACTGATCTATGCTCAGGCAAGTTTTTTCTAAACCCTACACTTATATCTTGAATTGCTTTTGATATGTTATACCAAACCTAAACTTGAATTGCCAATTGTTGTAAAGTTATTGCTATAGTTTCAGCATAACTCAAAAATGAATTGAATAATTTATTCATATGATAATGTTTATTGAGCATAAACTGTTGAGTCAAACTAAATTGTTTTGGTAAGACAGCCTATACTGAAGTTGGGTATCCCGTATGGGGTCGAGATATGGTCAATGAATATATTAATACTAATGTTGGGTGCGTTTGAGCACTGGTAGGATGAGATGCATACTCCTAAGATGTTGAATAGGCTGATCCCCTATCTCATATCTGAACAAAATTTCTAAGTCTGTGTGACTGACATAAATAAAGAAAAATTCCAGAAATGGATGAAATAAATAGAAATCCAGAAATGGTAACAACTATCAGTCAAAATTTTGAATTGTTGTGTTTCTTCAAATCATATATTGTTATAAATACAAAACTTATTGAGCATATCATAGCTCACTCTTGTAAATTATTCCCTTTGCAGTTTTAGATGGTAATCCTGGAACATCTAGAGTAGATAAAGGGAAGCATCCCTACATAGATTAGATTATATTCTTGTCTGTTTGAATATCTTGTAATAAGAACTCGTTATGAGAATCATGTAATCGAATCTTAATATAATGATATATATATATATATATAACATCTTTTAATTTTGCAACCGTATTTTCTTACATATATAGATGTAAAATTAGACTTCTTCAAATCTAGTTGAGATCCTTGGAACTATTTATCTGAGTGAGGGTATTAATAGCATGGATTGTTCATGTTGTTATTGATACTCTGGATTTCGGATAGATAGTTACTATCGATACAATAGTATAAATTTACTTGGCTTAAACTATACATCTGGGTGAGGGTATTAGTAATATGGACTGTTCATGTTATTACTGGTACTCTGGATTTCGGATAAATAGACTCAAATTCACATATACAGTTCATATATCCAAGTGAGGGTATCCAAACACAGTAATAGTTCTCTAATGAATTACCATCTATTATGGGATATTGTGAATCTTGGATCTATGAGAATTATATCTGTTAGTCTCTCTATTTAATGTAATATTTTAATCAGATACCATGGGTGTATAGATTTAAACGCATTATGTTGATTCTCTGCAAACACCATATTAGATACCATGGGAGTATAGATATGGGGGTGTTACAAGTATCATGTTGACAATTTGGACATTATGGAATTCTGGATAAATTGAATTATAAATCTTTAAAATTTATCCTTTGCTTTCTTTTAATTAAATTCTTATATCATTGTCATCATCCTCATGCTTATATTATGATGAAAGTCATCTTTAGCTTACGTGCATAGATGGACTGTTGATTAGTATAATTAGGACTAGGAATCATTCGGTATAATCATGACCTGTAATATTACAAATGATGTGGTAAAAGTCCTTATTGGCCTGTAGTGCATTGATTGACAGTTGTTGAGATGAACATGACCATTGGTGATAATAATGAATATCATTGGCCCGTAGTGCATGGATAATTCAGTGATGTGGATAATTTATTACGATGAGTCTCAGCGATAAAATTGTTGATAACTTTAAATCATAGAAGATAGTAGATATCATGTTCTACTTAACTCTTCTAATGGATTACTTTTTTCTGTTGCAGTTAAACTTGATGTCTATTGTATTTTATCAGTTTAACAGTGTTGAAGGCTAACGATAATTTATTCTGCATTATCTTAGTCATAATATTTCTTATTGGGATAGTTGAGCTCACCCCTTGCTTTCATTGTTATCTTCAGGAAATGAGAATATAACTGGGACTAGTCGGGGAACGGAGTGACGGTCCAGATGTTTACATTAGTAGTCCTCACTATTCTGTGAACTAGTGTGATAATAAATGTATTAAGGACGTATTTTGAGTTTGAAGACTGTCTAGAAGACAATATTTGTATTAAAACTCACAGCTCATGATGTATACTTAAGTTTGTATTTGTATTCTGTATCATGTATTTGGCGACTCATAATGGGTGATGTATACCTATGTTGGGGGCGTCACACCCTTAGGGTATATTAGAGGGTATGCTTGGGTATAATAAGTTGTACATGGAGATAATGTATGATCAATAAAAAATCTACCACTTCTAGTAAAAGAAGAGAAATGTCCTATGTGATTCGATAAATGACAACTCAGTAGTCCTTGGCCAAGGCAGAATAAAATTAGAAAGGAGTTTCTAATTTGCATTATTTGAGTTGTGCATTTAAGAGTCGAAATAAATATAATTAAATAAAATAAGACTTGATAGTAATTTCGTGGCTTATATTTAATTGGGGCATTGTATGGTGAAAGGATTGAATTATACGGTAACTATTTACTCAAAGATTTTTTTATGATTAATATTGAAATCTATATTATCTGAAAAGTCGTTAATCGTTAGGGAGGCTTATCCTTATTTAATTTATTTATTTAAATAAGATTAAAATTATTCTAATTGATTTATTCACAACCGGTTTAATATGGAGAACCTAAAGGGTCACACCATAAAAGGAAGAATAATTATTTAAGAAGTTAATGGTATAATCGTAATAATAAGTTAAGTATATTTAATTTAATCTATGGTGATAGAATAAATTAAATAGCTTAATATTTATTATTTAATATTTTGAAAATATTAAATATAAATTAATAAGAAGAATCTTATTATTATTATTATTATTACTATTATTATTATTTAATTCCTAAAGGAGTTTTAGAATTAATTAATAAAAGTACTCTCATATATTCCTAATAAGATTAGGAGGTTAAATTAATTAAAATAGTTTAATTAATTATCCCTATTAAGATTAGGGAGCTTAATTAATTAAAGGAATTTAATTAATTAAATAATACCATATTTTATAATTATATTAGAAGAGATAACAAATATCTTTATAAGAGAAGTCTTATATCAGATATCTATGTACGTGATTCCAATAGTTGGATAGTATGCTCTTTTTCTATAGAGATAGAAAACTAGGGTTTAGCCAACCACCCTTCTTCTTGAATATTTCTTCTTCCTTGGTGGATCACCTCTAGAGGCCAAACACTTGGGTGGCTAACGTTGATCAAAGGAAGGAACCAAACCCGGTGAATTTAAGTTGAACGCGAAAGAATTTGGAGGTGAACTTGTACCTGAGGAAGCTCGAATCTTCAAGGGTATGATTCTTGTTCTTTATCTTTTTGTTTAATTAATAATTGTGCATAAAGGATGATCCGGATATATGGTTTGTAAAATTTAAAAACTCTATTTTATCACGTTTCCGCTTACTTTGTGCAATTTGATTGTGTTCATGAATATTACAAACCTAATAGTGGTATCAAAGCCAAACCTTTATGCGAGTTATTAATTATTTTAGATTTGATATGTATGTTGATATGTGTTTAGAACAATTTAATTGGGCATAAATTGTTGTATAAAATTTTAAAATATATATATATATAAATTTCTGAAAGCCTGTTGCGAACTATTTTTGTTTTTTAAACTCATCCGCGTTGAATGTTGATTGTTACGTCTGCAACATGTTTATATATGATAGTATATATATAAAATTCCAGCGTGAATGTCCCTTGAAATAACATACTTACATGAATCTTAAGGGGGCAGCAAATCCGTACATTTGAAAAGATATCCTGGTAACTTTAGTTTATATATATATATATATATATATATATATATTCTTAATTATTTTATAATTAAAATTAAAATATTTATTTTAATATTAAAATAAAAGTTTATTTTAATTTTAAAATTGGATTTCATGCTAACTAATTAGAGTTGGAATTGGATTCTAACGTAACTAATTGGAGTTGAAATTGGATTCCATGTTTCTTTAAATAAAGGAGTTTATTTAGATATGAAATAAGATTTCATATTATTTAAAATAAAGGAGTTTATTTGTGAATAAGAAAGAGAATCTGTATTTTCTTAAATAAAGGAGTTTATTTAGATATGAAATAAGATTTCATATTATTCAAAATAAAAGAGTTTATTTGTGAATAGGAAAAAGAATATGTGTTTCCTTTAAATAAAGGAGTTTTTTTTTTTGGAATTGGATTCCATAATTAATTAAAATAAATGAGTTTATTTTGATTAAATATTTTGATTAAAATAAAATAGTTTATTTTATTCAAAAATGGATAAATTAAAATAAAAGAGGTTTATTTTGATTTAAATTTGGATTAAAATAAAGGAGTTTATTTTGATTTAAAATTAGATTTTATACTAACTAAATTTGCCCATTAAATGATATCAATATATATATTGAATGTTTATTATTTATAAGATGAATGTTATTTATTAATGCATATGGTGATGTGTATGCTAATAAATGAGATTGATTATGGACTGTTGACTAATGTGATTGAATTTTATTTTAGTTGGATGCATGAATGTATGGATTTTATTAAATGGGGTCTGCGTACCTCGTCTTCTCTAATTTTTCTTATGTAAATTATATCTTCCTCCTATGTACTTCCCCTTGACTGCTGATCAAGGTTTCTATTTATTTTAAATAGTTTTGTAATAGGAATATTTAGAATTAATTTTGAAGAATTGGAGATCACGGAACAAGGAGCGCTTGAAGACCCGTTTATAATGGAGCTTGGATTTAAATGTAATAGTTATATTTAAATATTAATTCTTGCACCCCTAAGGTTTGACCTTTTGGTTCATTTGGTGGCTCTAGTGAACCAAACTAAAATAAAAGTCCATAATCAATCCGGGTAGAATATACTATTCTATATGTGCATGCTGATACTATATATATTATATATTATGCAAACATGCTTCGCGTGTTCATTAATATGACACGTATTTTATATATATGTGTGCATGCTCGCTAAATAAGATAAGACAAATTAATAGCAAGTCCCTCAAAGATTTTATATTAAGTCCTAAGCGTTCAAAGATATTTAGAATATCGAACGTCGCCTTCTAGCATGATAAAAAATAATAGAGTATCAATTAATTATTATAAGTTTGTTGTGTCACCACAAGACTTATCTTAATTCTTTGAGATGCTAATTTTATCACATTTAATGCTTATAAAGAAAATTGAACAATGTTGTTTTGTTGTGTCACCATAAGGACAATGTTTTTCTTTTTTTGAATATATGGAGTGCTAGGTTGGACTTAACTTGGATAATTTTGATTCAGATGTGCCACCACTTGATCAAAATAATCTAGGAGGCAAAATACAAAGAGTTGCATAGTTGATGTAATTGACAAGAGTTGTCTACCTATTTATTTATATATAGTTTGTTGTGTCACCACAAGGCTATATACATTTGAAATGGGATCCTTATTCTCACTAGAAAATCTTTAATTAGATTTTACCGAACTATATAAGTGAGGGTAATATAGTTTGATGAAAATAGTGGGAGATACCAATTTAAAACAAGACTTAACTTATTTTGGTAATTAATAAAGGGATGTATGCTAAAATGTTGTTAATTACAAATTCATATACAGAATTTTACAATGTCTGAATCACTATCACTGCGAAGCATATTAGATGTTATTTAATCGGACCAAATTAAATGGATCGGTTAAGGAATTTGAGAATAGTTCTCATGACTGAAAAGTTATCTTATGTCCTTAATACGTCTATCCTTGCAATGGTTGCAAACAATTCTTCTGTGAAAGAGATTGCTACTTTTAGAAAGTGACAAGATGATGCATAGTTGGCTGAACGCATCATTCTCGCATCCATGAGTAATGTGCTTCAGCGTCAGCATGAAACTATGGATGCGCCTACTATATTCCTGCACATCAAGTAATTGATGGTGAGGAAAGTAGAACTGATAGATATCAGATACCTAACGAGCTTTTCTGATCTAGAATGACTGATGTCACTATAGTACAGATAAAAGTCCTTAACATTATCAATTTGATTGATCAATTAGGACAACAAGTTTTGTCATGGATGGAGAGTTGAGCCAAGATTTAATCTTGCACTCACTCTCGGACTCCTTTCACAATTGTTGTGAATTTTTCATATGAACAAGCTAGATATCAGCTTCGTTGATTTGCTTAACATGTTGAAAAATGTTGAGAGTCACTTTCCAACCAAGAAGACCATGTCTTACAGGTAGGGGTCAAAGGATCTTCTGAAAAGAAGAACGATTCAAAGAAGGTAAATAGAAAGGCAAAAACAAAGGATAATAAGAATAAAATTGATACGGATAGCAAAGGAGTTTGCTTCCACTACAATAAGCCTGGACACTGGAAAGAAACTACGAGAAGCATCTTGCGGAGGCTAATCAAAGAAGCTTAGTGAAGTTTCGATTACAAATACAAATTTGTTCATGATTTAAAATAAATTTTTCTTTAAGTCAAGGTTCTACTTGGGTATTGGATACCGACTTTGGTTATCATAAATATAGATTTATGAAGGGACCAAATAGAAATAGAAAGCTAAACAAATATAAGTAATCCTATGTGTGGGAAATGAAGCAAAGGTTGCCATATTAGCCATAGAAACTTATAGTTTAACAATGCCTACGGGCAAATCTATTAAGTTAATAAGTTGTTATTGTATTCCAGTTCTTGTTAGAAACATTATTTCTATTTTATTGTTGGACAATAAAATCTTTGATATTATATTTAAGAACAATTATTGTTCTATTTATAATAATAATATTTGTATAGAACTGAAATATTACTTAATGAATTTTGTATACTTGACTTACGTGAAAAATTATTTTGTAAATTAAACAAACTAGTATAAGAAAAAGAGATGATCATTTAAAGAGTTGAATGTGTGTATTTGTTGAAATATAAGTGTGAATTATTTGAAAGGTTTAAAGAATTCAGAAGTGAAACAAATTGGCAAAGTATTAATATACTTTGATTATATCAAGGAATAAATACTTGTGCAATAAGTTTCTAGATCATCTCAAATGGTTTTTTCATAATGGACGCCTCCTGATACGCAATAATTGATTGATATACCTGAAAGGAAAAAATCATACCTTGTTGGACATGGTGCGGTCCATAATGATTTTACCGATATTCCAGTATCCCTCTAGGGTCATGTCCTAGAAATGGTTGTATATCTACAAAAAGGTAATCTCAAAATCCAGCCACGAGACTCCATAAAAGTTATGGACAGGGAGGATTCCTAATCTTAAGTATGTTAAGATAAGGGGTTGTCCAACTTATGTGAAAAGGTTTCAAAGGATAAGCTTGGGACAAGATTTGATAAGTGTCGATTTGTGGGACATCCTAAAGTAAGTTTAGGGTATATGTTCTATAATCTTACTTAGCAAAAGGTGTTTGTTGTGAAACACACTGCCTTCTAAGATAAAGGTGTTTATCATTGAAGGGGCTAGTGGGAGGATAATAGAATCTTGAAAAGTTCAAGAACCATAAAATACTATAAGTCAAATAAGAGGAACTTGTAGATAGACATATTGTACCACAACCGAATCGTAAATCTGGAATAGTACCGAAGATACCTTGGAGGTATGAATTCATCATGGATGATGATGATGATGATGATGATGAGGTACGTATCATAGAAGATGATGATCCAGTTACATACGATAAGGTAAGAGTTATAGACACTCAGATAAATGGATTGAAGCGAGCTTCTCAAATATGAAACATACGTTTTGATGAGACAATCAAAAGAGTTTAATTTTATCAAAAAACAAGAATGAACCTAATGTGTACAAAAGGGTCAGTGGGAGCGTCGTGCCATTCCTAGTATTATGTGTTGATATACTAAGGATATGGAATGACATGGCAATGCTATAATCAGTAAAGATAAATTGTCTAAATATTCCTCCATGAATGATTTGGGAAGAGCATTTTAATTGAGGATACAAATCTATATATATAGATTTAAAATGATGCTCGACTTAACCCAAGGAACGTGTAATGATCCGGAATTTCAAATTCTAATATTAAATATTTATTGAATAATATAAGTATTTATTTGATGTGTCTATTATTGAATTGATGAAATAAATATTTTATTGATGTGACAGTTGTTAGAAAATATTTTTGAATATAAATTTATTAGATAATATTCTAAATTAAATTAATTTATAATTTAGAGAATTGTAATATAACATGAGATGTTATATTTATAATGAAAATTATAATTTTGTGATATTTGATAAAATACTATATTTAATTAAAATATAGTATGTGATTAATGTAATGGATTAATGTTGGACATGAAAATCCAAATAAATAATATGTGATTATAAATTAAAAACTAAAGTTTTTATTAAAATAAATTAAAAAAGGGTTAATTTAGTTTTTGCCAGACAAGGCTTAAGTATTTTAATTCTTTAAAATTAAAGGGTTTTTGCCAAACAAAGCCTTATGGCTTTTGAGTTTCTAATTTTTTTTAAATTTAAACAAAATAAATAAAACAATAAATATAGTATATACGTTATTTTGATAACTGATGATAGCTATTAAGGCCATATAAGTTTTGTATTTTGTTATTACGCATACTGGCTATCAGAGTTTTCATTCTAGTTTTGCTAGCCTAAAGATAACTAGAGAGAATTGAGTGAATTTGAGAGTGAAACCTGAGAAAATTGTCTGTAATTGCAAGGTTGTGCAAGCTAATTTGAAGGTATGTTCATAACTGTGATAATATATATGTATTTATGTTGAACGGCAAGAATTTTCTCATGATTCTGTAATAAGCAATAGTTGAATTGTGGATTTATATAGTTGTTAATTACAATTGTATATGTTTATAATGCTAGAGTTTATGTCAAACAAGGAAATCGCATGTTAACTTTTGGATAACAGTAGAAATTTTGTCTGTGTATATATTTTCTTATGTAGCTATGTAAGTATCAATTTTGATGATCAAATTACATGCTAAGATGTTAATTGAGTTTTGTTTATGCTAGTTTGTTTAGAAACGAACATAACGTAATTTGAATGAAGTGATATGGCCAAGTATAGAGATTACAGTGATGAATTTTGTAAAGGATGTCAAGAAAATTGAGTTTTTCATGAAAATATGAAAATTGAGAAATTAAAATAGTTTTAGTTGTTGTTAAATTGTGCTAAGTGGTTGAATATGTTAGCAATCATGTTTATGATAGTTGTATATTTATTTTGCGTGTTAATTTCAGTGCTTGGTGGGTGAAATTCATGTTAGTTGGCTTAAGAAAAGTGTCGTAGCTCTGTTCTGCAAACTAGAGTCTGTGCGTAGCGCGGCCACGCAGTCCCTTCAGGGCGAGCACAAAAATATCGCGCGGGCGCGCTGCTACCCAGTATAAAACTGGCACGGCCGTGCCAGTGCCCAATTTCAGACAATGAAGTCTGTTAATTATGCAGACTTTGGTCGTTCAATGTAGCTTAGCTTAAGGTTGTGGTAATGTGTCAAACATGTAACAACAAGGCTAAAACAGAGTTGTGTTATGTGGTTAGTGAATTCAAAGTTGTAAAAATGATTAGTAAATTTCGAACGCATTATGTGATAACTTAGTATGCACAATAAATGTTAGGCAAGTATTGTGAAGTAAACACTTGGGAATTCTAAAATATATAAGGTAGCATGAGATTGGTGCTAAAATAACAAGTTTAGTTAGTAATGTGTTTTATATTGAAAGGTAAATATTAGTATGTCTAATAGATGTTGTGATTTTAATATTGTGTATAGGAGAACGTGAGTTTAATTTTATAGCTTACGCTCAAGGCAAGTTTTTAAACCCTAACTTTTTACATTGAGAAAGTTTTCTAACTCTACACTTTCGTTGAGTTAGTTCTATTATTACATTGTGTAACTTTATTCTTTTTATTGAGCAAGCTTTTTATCTTTACTGTTATTGAATAAGTCAATTGTTCCTAAAATTTCATTTCAGCAAACTTTAACCCTAATGTTATTTGAAATTCTTATTTGGTTGATTCATTCTAACTTGTTTATAGTTAAGTAAGTTTCTTAAGTTCTATTCTTATATAATAAACGCATTTTCTGAACTCTTGTCTCTATTATTGAACTATTTTAATTCTTTGCATGAGTTAATACCATGTTGGGCAAGTTTTTAGTTTCCAGCTTGCTATCAGTGAATGTACGTTCAGTAATTTCATTTCTAATGTTATAAAACTCTAACCTTAGCTTATTTACTGTTAAAGCAAAGGTTAACTGTTTTATTCATTTTGCTGAATACTTATGCTCTATAGTTATTTCAAGCATAAGTTTAATATATATAAATAATTCACTATGATTCTCAATTGTTCTATGTTATGTTATTATTAATCAACTGTTGTGTTATCAAACATTATTGATTCAACTAATCCTCTAGTTGATGTTCGTTAAACTTCAAATTACCCTTGAAAGCTTATCCAAAACAAACTTTCTTTGGTGCGGACTTGTACTCTAACCACTGAGATGAACAACCTTATTATTAGTAGGGGATAATTTACGTTTAGCGTTGAAATGTTTGTGCACAATACATTGTACGAAGGGCTGATCCCCGTAAGTATGAGGAGTCCTTATATTCTTATGACTGTTAAAGTTGGAGTTGAAAGATTACTCACAATTGTGGACATAGTTCATGGTCTTATGACCCTCAGTTAGATATATTCCATATTTTGGATTCCAGATTTTGATTAATATTGTTAGAGTACTATCCAGTTTTGATGAGCCTATTCGTTGGCAGTTATTATTGTTATACTCCTATTGATTCATTATTATATCCAGTGAGCAATTGTTTTGCTCACTCTTGCACTCACTCTTGCATATTTATATACTCATTACAGCTAAAGTTCAGAAGGTAGATGAGCCTTCAACAAACAAAGGAAATGGAAAATTGTACAAGTGATGCTGATTTGTACTTTTATTTATTATGATGATTTTAGATTTCCAAATAATGATGTGATGTAATAAATTTTATTTCCGCACTTGAATGATGTTTAAAGTTTAGACAACCTAGGATATTTTTGGATAAAAATGATGTAACCCTATTTAAAGGGAGGATTATGGTTTAAATATTATTTATTTGGGTAGATAGTATGAATGTATGGATAGTGAGCACCAAATCTTGTGGGAATGAAGTACCTAGATTTGGGGGTGTCACAGGTTGGTATCAAAGCTTTAGGTTATGAACCTTAGGTGGGGGAAAAGCCTTAGGAAGTAACCTTTGAAAAGATAGTGATGATAAACTCTTATCGAGTTTTAGGAAAAAGGAAGTAATAAAATACTTATGTGCTTATGTGATTATAACTTATGTGCTCGTGAGTATCAAGTAGTAATGATTAGTAATTAAAACTTAAAATTTGGTTGACTAGGATGGGTAATGTAGGAGGATCCAGTCAGGCTAGAGAGGAGGAGCCTCGATATATTCAGGTGATTTGGGAACAACTACTGCTACGGGAAACAGTTCCGTCGGTCATAGTAGTTGAGCAGCAGAAAGTACCTGATGAGGAGGATGAGATAGAGACGGATGAGGAGGACCCTGTGGAGCTGCCACAGTCGGGGGATGAGGAGAGCGAGGAGGAAGAGCTTCCACTTAATTCGATTGATGCCCATATGTACGACGAGGTGTATGACTGCAATATGGAACTTCAAGACACCGTTGTGGAGTTACAGGAGATAGTAGCTGAGCAACAGACCTCGATGGAACAGAAAGGCGATGAAATCCAGGATCGAGAAGAACGACTGAACAACATTGAAGAGAAAGCTGGTCCACACTGAAGGAGAGAACGAGCGAATGATAGTAGAGATTGCAGAGTTGAGTAACAAGTTAAAAGAAGAATCTATAAAGAGGGTAAGAGCTGAAGACACGTAGAATGAAGCTTATCAACAAGCCGGAATGGCAGAGAGAGACGCACAAGCAAAGAGGATGAATGTGAGACCCCGAATTTTATGAAATGAAAGTATTCAATTTTCTTATAATTATTCTATTTAGTAAATGGTTAAATTGATAAAAGTTTAAAGTTAAGGGTGATATTTGAAAAAATTTTCGAAGTAAGCAAGTTGTCATAAAATAATCGGTGATAAAAGTATAGTAATACGCGTGGTTGCATAGTAGCATACAGTATTGATTATTGATGCTTATATAAGAAGTCACTCAGTTATACTCAATTATTGCTACAGTAATTGTTGCATCATATCTCTCATATTATTGATTCAATTATTATCACAGTATCATCTGCGTAATATTTTATATTATTAAATCAATAATTGAGACGACCAAGTTATTCATATTATTATTTACAATATTGACAATGTCTAGAAGTTCTGTCAAGGAGAGGTTTGGTCACCTAATTGCGTGCCAATAAAGAGAAATCCTTATCGAAAAGCCACCTCTTTCCTGGGAACGACCTAGTTGTTAAATATTTTGAGTTATAATATTAATGATGAATAAGTTTGTGTTGATTAAAGATGGATTTGATATTATATTGGGATTATTAGTGTTAGTGGAAATTAACATTTATTTCGATAATAATTGATGTCTAGAAGTTATATTGACCAATCGGGTAATTAACCGGATAAATAAGCAATTAATTGCTATTAATTCACATGCTTAATACTATGTGTTCACATGTGTGTACTATTGATTCACATGATTTACTATTAGGGGAGTTGGTGCAAGATTGATAATACTTGAATAACTAAATTAAAAATGGAGGTATAGATGAAGGTATTATACTGTAATTATTTTTTTTACCTGTTTAGAACTATTGAGTTACATGATTTACTATTGATTCACATAATTTACTATTAGGGGAGGTGGTGCAAGTTTGATAATACTTGCAGGACTAAATTAAAAATGAAAAAAAAAGAGGGAGGTATTATACTGTAATATTTTGAGCCCCAAAACTGTGCAATTAACGAAACTATATTTTTCTATAAATAGAAGCTCATTCTTCCTTCATTTCTCACCAATTCACTAAAGCTATAGAACAATTATTATAGAGAGAAAGAAGAAGAGAAGTCTGCTACCTCACTATTCCAGTATCCAGTGTCTTCTAAGGTAAGGGGTAATTATTCTTTTGTACTCATGAAGAGAGTTATTTTCTTTCAATACTCGTAAGGGTTGTTATTCCATTCTTTATTATTATGTTGGAATAACCTGTCTATGCGAAGTATCGCATACATGGTGAAATTCTTCTATTATTCCATTCCTTATTATTCTATTGAGAATAACCTGTCTGTGTGGTCTATCGTATGCTTGGTGAATTCTGTTGTTATTCCATTCTTTATTATTCTGTTGGAATATCATGTCTGTGCAGATTACGCATGACCTGGTTACATTCTTTATTATTCTGTTGGAATATCCTATTTGTTCAGATTACGCATGACCTGGTTCCATTCTTTATTATTCTGTTGGGAATAACCTGTCTGTGTGGTCTATTGCATACACGGTGAATTCTTCTGTTATTCCATTCTTTATTATTCTGTTGGAATAACATGTCTATGTGGATTACCGCATGCATGGTGAATGATTCTTTGTATTCATTCTTTATTAAATTGTGGAAATGATCTGTTTACGTGGATTACCGCATGGCGGGTGAAAATCCATTTGCAGTTTCGTATATTCTATTATACTCATCTGGGAGTACATCTATATAACAGTAGTATACCCTGTAAATTTCGGAATTTTTGGACAAAAGTACAGTTTTTGATAAATATCTAAATATTCGGCAGTTTTAGCCATATGAAAAATAGTAAATGAATTTTAAAAATTCTGCGAGTAATATATGTTCAATATGGGACTATATTCTGCTAAATCCCAGAAAAGAAAATTTGTTTGTACTGATTTGGTATTTTTTATGAAAATGGACTAGTTATGAGTAAATGAATTAAATATGTTATGTGAAGTAAGAAAATTGGAAAATATGATTTTATGGCTTGAGAATCATATATAAGGTATATGTAGATTTTTTTTATGAGAGTTTTGGTTATTGGTGATGAAATCTTATGAGTTTGACATTTTAGGATGATTAAATGCATTAATTAGTAAAGTGTAAATAATTAAAATAAATTATTTATAAGTTTAAAAAATGATTAAAATATTGTGGGAATATTAATAATATTATATTATGAGATTATTAAGTGGTTTATAACATTTGGATTAAAGTATTATAAATATTGATATAGATTTTATTGTGAAACTTTATCATTTTGTGTCGGGGTTACTATTCACGTATACGACACTATTCACGTATACGACACTATTTATGTATATGGCACTATTTACATATATGACATTATTTATATATACGGTACTATGTACGAATACGGAGTACTATTTACGATTTACTATTAATGAGTTACTATTCACGAGTTACTATTCATGAGTTATTATTCATGAGTTACTATTCACGAGTTACTATTCACGGGGTACTATTTACCCGAAAAATATATTTCTTTTTTGTCCAAATTATTTTTGGTACGTGAATATTATTCTTGAATTTTACTCCACAAAGCAGTATCATGTTGACAGTTTGGATATTTTTAAACTCTGGATAAATTTAAAGTCTTTAATATTTATCCTTGATTTCGTTTGATTAATGTTTATATCATTGTCATCATCCTCATGCTTATATTGTGATAAAAGTCATCTTTGGCTTACGTGTAAAGATGGACTATTGATTATTGGTTTTTGGCTTACGTGCAAAGATGGATAGGTGTATGACATGATCACAACCACTGGTGATAATAACGAATATCATTGGCCCGTAGTGCATGGATAATTTGATTATGTGATTGGAAGGATCATGACCATTAGTTAACAGTTGAATGTCTTTGGCCGTAGTGCACTGACAGACAATTGATTAGTATGATCATGACCATAGGTTTTATAGTTGAATATCTTTGGCCCGTAGTGCAAAGATAGACAACTGATTGGTATGATCATTGTTATTACATTTGAATATCTTTAGCCTTTGGGGTAAGGATATTGAGTAAATGTTCTATTAAGCCTTTGTGGCAAGAAGAAACTATTGATTTACATGATTATAAATATGAATTGTGAATTTAACTATAATCTTTGGTGGTTTAGGTGAAGACAGGTGATGATAGTTCTTTTTGTCTTGGGTATAACAAAGAATTGTTGTTGAGTATTACAGGAATGAAACATTAATGATGGACTTTTAATCTAGAGGAGATAGTAGACATTATATTCTAATTGACTCTTCTAATGGATTGCTTATTCCGCTGCAGTTGTTGATCTAAAACTTGTTGTCTATTACATTCTATCAGTTGTTATACTATTGAAGGCTAATGATAATTTATTCTGCATTATCTTAGTAATAATATTTCTTACTGGGCTAGTTGATCTCACCCTTTTCTTTCACTGTTCTCTTCAGGAAATGAGAATATAGTTGGGACGAGTCGGGGAACGGAGTGATGGTCCAGGATAAGTGGCTATAGTAGTCCTCACTATTTTTATAAAATAGTGTGATAATAATTGTAATGAGGACTCCATTGAGTGTGGATATTGTCTAGAAGATAATATTCTTGTTTAAACTCTCATCTGTGTTTTGTCGTATATTACCCGACATTTGTATAAAAGAAGTTTGTAGTTGAGTTATGTAATGTGGTATCTGGCGACTCAAGATGGGTGATGTATACTTGTTTTGGGGGCGTCACAATGAAGATGGAAGAGATGAACAACGTATTCAACACCGTGATCAATCGAGCTCAAGATCGAGTCATAGGTTATCCGATTCAGTTCAAGACGCTACCATCATACATATTGGATCGCCGAACAATGATTCCGAATTATGGAGGAAGAGCGTCGCAGTATCTTAACACGACATCATAGTGATATGTAATTATTATGTGATTAGTGGGTAAATAAGATGTAAATCCCGGGTATGAAATAACCAAATGGATAGATGATGATAATGTTGTCCTGTAACTGTTATAGTTCAGGAAAGTAATGGAAATAGTGATGCTATTGTTTTGATGTTTTTTAAAGATGATGAATGAATAAAAGTTATTATTTTATTCAAAGTGTTAAGTGTTATGTGATAAACTTTTATGATGTGCAACTTAAGTATATAATACTTAAAAGGTTGAATAAAAGCTAATGGATGTATTTTAACAAAAAAATGCCTCCAAGACGTCAACCACCATGACAGAGAACCACTGAGGAAACCAATAACAACAACAATGTGGAAGGAAACCCTGTTCAGCAACTAGTGACGTTACTGACGGGTGCTTTGCAGAATCAACCTCAGAATCAAGGTACAACGTTTAAGGACATCAAGGCGGTTGGACCACCAGAATTTCGTGGAACCATGAACCCGGTTGAGGCACAGACCTGGGTCATGGAGATGGGGAAAGTGTTAGATGTTGCGAGAGTAGGGGAGGATCAGAAGACTGCTTTTGCAATATTTATGTTGAAAGCAGAGGCTAGTTATTGGTGGCAGGCCAAAAAAACCCGAGGAGGTCAAGGGATTATGTCTTGGGAAAGGTTTAAGGAGATGTTCTTCGAGACTTATTTTCCAGAAAGTTCGTAGAGTCAGCTAGAAGTGCAGTTTTTGGAATTGAAGCAGGGAACGATGTCAGTGTCTGAGTATGCCGCAAGATTCAACGAGTTGGCGAGGTTTGTGCCATATCAAGTCAACATAGACGAACGCAAGGTGAAGAGGTTTGAACAAGGACTGAAGGCCTGGTTGTACAGTAGGGTTTCCTTGTTCCAACTAAAGACGTTTGCAGCGATAATGGAGAAAGA
Source organism: Panax japonicus (assembly GCA_020205505.1). Classification (NCBI taxonomy): domain Eukaryota; kingdom Viridiplantae; phylum Streptophyta; class Magnoliopsida; order Apiales; family Araliaceae; genus Panax; species Panax japonicus. The sequence goes on from CM035099.1 coordinate 26,392,181, forward strand.
AATTCTCACTGAAAGTGGAGGCGAGGCTGTAAAAAAACACAATCAAAAGTAGAGGAAGAACAAAAGTGAAGGTGAAGCTAAGAATGGTGGTGGTGGTAACGGCGAAAATGGCAACAACATTTTGAAGAGGAAGTGGAATGTGAATGTGGGAGCTGGAAATCAGCAAATAAACCAGTAAAATAAGAAGTTCGAAGCATGTGCTACGTGCGAAAAGTTTCAAAAGGTTGTGTGCTTGATGGGGAAATGAGTATACTTCAATTGTGGCCAGGAGGGTCACATCGCCCCAAATTGCACTCAAGCTAAGAAGAACGTTTGCTTCACGTGCACGTCCAAGGATCACTTTGCTCGTGAATGCCCTAAGAAGAGATCTGGTGATACAAATGGGAGCAAGGGAAATGCTAGTGGAGGTGCACTGGCTATTGCAAGACCAACATCAACAAATAAGCCCACAGCCAGAACCTTCAATATGACGGTGCAGGACGCGGTGCAATCAAAAGATGTCATGTCAGGTATTATCCTAATCAATGATATAAATGCATATGTATTATTTGATTCGGGTGCTACTTGCTCGTTTATATCTGATGCGTTTGCTAAGAAGTTAGAAATACCTAGTGAAAAGCTGAAATTCCCTTTAAACATAGAAATTGCGAATAGGGAAGTGATTCTTGTTAGGTTCATGTACAAGGACTGTAGGATGAACATAAAGGAGAATGTTATGAAAGTAGATTTAATCCCTATAAAACTCAGAGAGTTCGATGTTATTTTGGGAATGGATTGGCTATTTAATTATGGAGTGATAATTGACTACCAAAAGAAGTGTGTAAACCTTATAACTCCAGTCAAAGGTAGTTTTTTATGGTAGCAAATCGCCTAGACAAATGAAATGTCTGACAATGATGCAGGTCAAAAAGTTATTGAGTCAGGGCTGTGTAGGATATTTAGATTACATAGTCGATACTCAAAAGGAGAAGGGTGTGAAATTGGAAGAAATACCAGTGGTTAGGGAATTCGTGGACGTGTTTCCGGAGGATTTGCTAGGACTTCCGCCTGACCGAGAAATTGAGTTCGTGACCGACTTAGCGCCAGGAACCGCTCCTATATCAAAGGCTCCGTACAAAATGGCTCCGGTGGAGATGAAAGAACTAATGGTGCAACTGCAAGAACTGTTAGACAAGAGTACATTCAGCGAATGTGTCACCGTGGGGAGCTTCAGTGTTGTTTGTGAAGAAAAAGATGGTTCAATGCGTCTTTGCATTGATTATAGGGAATTGAATAAAGTCACTATTAAGAACAAATATCCATTGCCAAGAATAGATGCCTTGTTTGATCAATTGAAAAGTGCTAGATATTTCTCAAAAAATAGATTTGAGAAGTGGATATCGCCAATTGAAAGTAAGGAAGGAGGATGTACCAAAGACGGCATTCCAAACTCGGTATGGACATTACAAATTTTTAGTAATGTCTTTTGGTTTGAACAAATGCCCCTGTAGCGTTCATGGATTTGATGAACATGGTGTTTAAACTATTTTTAGACAAGTTTGTGGTGGTATTTATCGATGATATTCTGGTGTACTCTAAAACTCAAGAGGAACACTGTGGAACACCTACGTCTAACATTGGAGACGTTAAGAAAGGAAAAGTTGTACGCGAAATTTTCTAAATATGAATTTTTGGCTAGAACGTGTACAATTTCTTGGACATATAATCGATAAGGATGGGATTTCCATAGATCCATCAAAAGTCGAAGCTGTGATAAATTGGGAACAACCAAGAACTCCATTAGAAGTGAGAAGTTTCTTGGGATTGGCAGGATACTATAGGCGGTTTATCCAGGATTTTTCTAAGATTTCCACTCCGTTGACAAATTTGACGAGAAAATCTGTAAAATTTGTTTGGATGGAAAAGCGTGAGGAAAGTTTTCAAGAACTGAAAAAGAAGTTAAGTGTGGCACCTGTGTTATCGTTACCAGATAATATAGGAAATTTTGTGGTGTATAGTGATGCTTCACACAAAGGACTGGGTTGTGTCCTTATGCAGAACATCAAGGTTATTGTGTATGCATCAAGGCAACTGAAAGACTACGAGAAAGGGTATCCATCTCATGATTTAGAGTTGGCGGTGGTTGTGTTTGCACTAAAGATATGGAGGCCCTATCTCTACGGAGAGAAATGTGAGATCTACACGGACCATAAAAGTCTGAAGTATATTTTCACACAGAAAGACCTGAACATGCGACAAAGGAGATGGATGGAATTGATAAAGGATTACGATTATGAGATCTTTTATCATCCGAGAAATGCTAATGTGGTTACAGATGCCTTGAGTAGGAAAGGCAGAGAAAAGTTGATGTTGTTAATAGATAAGGATGAGCTTATTACAACAATGGCAAGGTTAGAGCTGGAAATCAAATTTCTAGAAGAATCCGATGAAAAATTATTCCAGATAGAAGTTAGTCCAACTTTGGTGGACAAAGTGAAGAACACACAACTACAGGATGAAGAATGGAAGAAAATAAAGCAGAGTGTAGTCGAGGGTAAAGAAGCTAAGTATAAGGTCGATACTAAGGGAATGCTAAGATTCGAGGGACGAATTTTGGTTCCAGTAGTATAGGATATTAAAGAAGACATCCTTGACGGAAAGCACATAGTTCAAGATATTCGATTTCATCCGGGAAGTACGAAAAATGTATCAAGATTTGTGGCGTCATTTTTGGTGGCCAAATATGAAAAGAGATGTTGCAGAATGCGTTGCAAAGTGCTTGACATGTCAGAAAGTGAAGGCCGAGCATCAACGACCAAGCGGATTACTTCAACCGTTAGAGATACTAGAATGGAAGTAGGAGCATATCACAATGGATTTTGTGGTAGGTCTTCCAACGACTTAGAAAGGATACGATGCGATATGGGTGATAGTGGATAGATTAACAAATCTACATACTTTTTGCCAATAAAGATTAGATTTAATCTTGATCAGCTAGCGAAGCTATACGTTAAGGAGATCGTCTCAAGAAATGGAGTTCCAGTGACAATTGTATCAGACAGAGATTTGAGATTCACTTCAAATTTCTGGAAGAAACTTTAAGAATGCATGGGAAAGCAACTAAATATGAGCACAGCATACCATCCGCAAACAGATGGGCAAAGCGAACGAACGATCCAGATGTTAGAAGATATGTTTAGAGCGTGTATAATGGATTTCAAAGGAAATTGGGATGATCATCTACCGTTAGTGGAATTTGCATACAACAACAGTTACCACGTAAGTATTGGTATGCCACCGTACGAGGCGTTATACGGCAGGAAATGTAGAACTCCGCTATAATGGGATGAAGTTGGTGAACGTCAATTGCTAGGACCAGAACTGGTACAGCAGACCGCTGAAGTTGTCAAACTCATCAGAGCAAGACTGGTAGCTGCTTAAGATCGACAGAAAAATTATGTTGATCAACACAGGCAGAGTCGTGAGTTTGAAGCAGGAAATTTTGTATTCCTAAAAGTTTCTCCTTGGAAGGGAAAAATTTGTTTTAGCAAGAAAGGAAAGCTCAGCCCAAGGTTTATGCCCCAAAATATGTATACATCATCCATTCTGAGTCGTCAAATACATGGTACAAAATATAAATACAAACTTAATTATACAACATGAGCTGAGAGTTTTTACACGAATATTATCTTCTAGACAATATCAAAACTCAAATGGAGTCCTCATTATAATTATTATCACACTATTTCATAGAATAGTGAGGACTACTATGACACCATCTCGGACCATCACTCCATTCCTCGACTAGACCCAGCTACGTTCTCATTTCCTGAAGAGAACATTGAAAGCAATAGGGATGAGCTCAACTAACCCAGTAAGAAATATTATGACTAAGATAATGCAGAATAAATTATCTTTATCATTCAACAGTGTTAAACTGATAAAATATAATAAACATCAAGTTTAACTGTAGCGGAACAAGCAATCCATTAGAAGAGTCAAGTAAAGCATGATATCTACTATCTTCTATGATTTAAAAACTTTTTCATCCACTTTATTGCTGAGACTCAACTTAATAAATAAACCACATCCTCGAATCATCCCTGCACTACGAGCTAAGGATATTCATGTAATCATCAATGGTCATGATTATACCGAATAATCCCTGGTTATAATCATACCAACAACTGTCCATCAATGCACTACGGGCCAATGAGGACTTTTACCACATCATTTGTAATATTACGGGTCATGATTATACCGAATGATCCCTGGTCATAATTATACCAATCAACAGTCCATCTATGCACGTAAGCCAAAGATGACTTTCATCACAATATAAGCATGAGAATGATGACAATGATATAAGCATTAATCAAACGAAATCAACGATAAATATTAAAGACTTTAAATTTTTCCAGGAGTTTAAAAATATCCAAATTGTCAACATGATACTGATTTGTGGAGTAAAATTCAAGAATAATATTCATATATCAAAAATAATTTGGACAAAAAAGAAATATATTTTTTAGGTGAATAGTACCCCATGAATAGTACCCTATGAATAGTACTTCGAGAATAGTATCTCGTGAATAGTACCCCGACATGAAAAGTGTCCCAAATATTCGAGTGAATAGTAATCGGGTGAATAGTAACTCGTGAATAGTACTCTGGCATGAAAAGTGCCCTGAATATCTGAGTGAATAATATTTGAGTGAATAGTAACTGGGTGAATAGTAACCCATAAATAGTAACTCATGAATAGTATTTTGGTATGAAAAGAAACGGGATGAAGCGCAAATATCAAGGATATTCTACTAATTTCACAGAGTATAGAAGCAATACTTTAACAGAATGAGAGTATAATCAGGAATATAAGACGAAAATAATATTACTCACATACTACAGAGTATGGAAAAAAATATTATTCCATATGAATACTGAACAAAAATAATATCCCTTACCTCAGAAGAAGACTGAATAATAGAATAGTGAAGTAGCAGACTTCTCTTCTTCTTTCTCTCTATAGCTTCTCTCTTTATAATTACTCTTGTGAGTCTTAGTGAATTGGTGAGAATGAAAAAAGAATGAACTTCTATTTATAGGAAAATATAGTTTCGATAATTGTACGTTTTGGGGCTCGATATATTACAGTATAATACCTTCATCTTTTCTTTATTTTTAATTTAGTCCTGCAAGTATTATCAAACTTGCACCACCTCCCCTAATAGTGCATGCATGTGAATCAATAGTACATTCATGTGAATCAATAGTTCTATACATGTGAAAAAAATAGTTACAGTATAGTACATTCATCTATACCTCTATTTTTAATTTAGTCATGCAAGTATTATCAATCTTGCACCACCTCCCCTAATAGTACGTGCATGTGAATTAATAGTACATGCATGTGAACAAATAGCTATAAGCATGTGAATTAATAGCAATTAATTGCTTATTTATCCGATTAATTACTTGATTAGTCAATATAACCTCCAGAAATTAATTATTATCGAAATAAATATCGATTTTCATTAACACTAATAATCTCAACACAATGAAAATATCAATTTCATCATTAATTAACACGAACTTATTCATCATTAATATTATAACTCATAATATTTAACAACCAGATCATTCTCAGGAAAGAAGGAGCTTTCCGATAAGGATTCCTCCCTATTGGTACGCAATTAGGTGACCAAACCTCTCTTCGACAGAACTTTCTAGACATCGTCAATATTGTAAATAATAATATGAATAACTTTATCATCTCAATTATTAATTTAATAATAATAAATATTATAAAGATGATATCGTGACAATAATTGAATCAATAATATGATAGATATTATGCAGCAATTATTGTAGTAATAATTGAGTATAACTAAGTGACTTCTCACGTAAGCATCAATAATCAATACCGTGTGCTACTATGCAATCACGCGTATTACTGTACTTTTACTACCGGGTAGTTCAACAGTTTAACGGTAAAACTTTCGCCGTTATTTTTATAAAAAGATATTTCTGTCGTTTTCTAACTACGACAATACTTTTGTTGTGGGTTCCATCAATGATTGTGTCGTCATATGAATATTTCCTGTTAAAATGAATATTCCCCGACCAATTGAATATTTTATAACAACTTGCTTATTTTACAAAATTTATAAATATTATCCACAACTATAACATTATATCAAATCCACACCATAATATTCAAAAATATATTTCAAAAAAATTAATCTTTATTCATAAAAGTTGGGATCTTACAGTTCTAAATAGAACCAAGAGTATAAATGGAGATAACAAATATTTTAATATCATTTTATATTTTTTATCTCCCATAAAAAAATCTCATTTATTATATTTGTAATTATTAAAGAGATATTTTGTTTTATGTTTATTTCTAAAAGTAATAAATTTTTGTTAATTTTATTATTTGTTGAAAATTATAAATTATTAGTTTAGTAATAATGACTTGATAAGAAAACGACAATGAATAATTTTAAAATCGAAATTATTATTTTATATTAATGTTAGTAGAAAATGATTTTTTTATGAAATATAAAAATGATGAAATAGGAGATTTTCTTGTAATAGACTGGGTATGATCTAATAATTCAACTTCAACAATACCTTTTATTTTAAATTAAGTTGTGACATGGTCAAAATATTTTAATATTATTTAATATCGTACTCATTTCATCTAAAATATAAGATATTTTGTTAATTTTTTAACCATTAATATAAGCTGCAAGATATATATTAGAAGTATACAAAAGTCAAAATCTTGGTAAAAAAATCTATAAAAATTTGTCACTTATTTCATAGAGTATTTAAAAATCATTTTAAAAGTTATTAAAATTCACAAATTACTTGAAAAAAATCTTAATTTTTTTTATTAATTCTTTTATAATATTTTAATGACTTGTCCCTTTCGTGCTTAAAAGAATGGAAAAATTAATTATTTTGGTCACTTTTGATCGACTTAAGAATTAATTATTTTGATTACTTTTGATCGGTTAAAAATTACTACTATTTTGAAAAGTTAGATTTGTGATGCAAGTAGATACGTTTTTAAATTTAAAGTTTTAGTGTAAATCTCACCCAAGTTTAGGGTACAATTATTTTAGTCTGCATACTTATTTCCCCAACTTCATTGGCCCAAACGTCGTTTCGTAATATATATCAGTAATCGGACGGCGACAGTACCGGTAGAGAGATGAATGCACCTGATCGGTATGAGCGGTTCGTTGTCCCCGAGGGAACCAAGAAGTAAGCTTCATTCTTCTCTGTCTACTTTCTCTTTCTACATCTTTGTGTATGTACATCTGTATAATTTCATCATTTTCACTGATGTAGAATTATTTGATTCTAGGGTTTCTTATGAAAGAGACACCAAGATTATCAATGCAGCTTCCTTCACCATCGAGAGGGAAGACCACACCATCGGCAACATAGTCCGCATGTAATTAACGAATTGACTGCTTTAATTTTTTTTTTTTGTATTTGAATTGGTTCTGTTAAACCCTAACTGTTGTTTGTTTGGTTTTTGATGAAATATTAGGCAATTGCATAGGGATGAGAATGTTCTGTTTGCTGGATACAAGCTTCCTCACCCTCTTCAGTACAAAATTATTGTCAGAGTTAGTATTTTCTAAACTCTGTTTGCTCATAATTACACTTTATTATTGCTGCTGTTTAAGAATTGTTAAGGATAAAATTATTGGAAAGTTTCAGAATTTTGTGCCAATAAATATGTTAATATTGGTTTGTGATCATGTTTCTCTAGATATAATCATAAAAGAGTTTATTGATGTATTGCTGTGATTTTATATATTATTTTATTTTTTTTAAAAATTTTGTTGACTCAAAAAAACCAAAATCAGATGGGAAACAACAATTTTGGACTCTATGCATTAATTGGAGAGAAAAAAAGGACTTAAGAAGTGTGAATTCTAATCTAAAATAGAAGGAAGACAGAAGTTGATACCTTGCAAAATCCATGAATTTAGTACAAAGAGAATGTCTGAATTGCATACATCTTAACAAATTATGTGAACTACATTTTACGCAGACTTCGAACTGCTTCTAATTGCAAGAAAGAAAAGTACAATGAAAAAAATTATGTTCACTGTTTACGTGCTTTATTATATCGGTGTCTTATGTGTTTGAACCTTAAAAATCATTTTATATGAACCCTGCATTTTTTTAGTCATATGTCAGTAACTGCTCTCTTTAAAACTTATTGTTCATAAACAGTCATAGTCTGTCACTCCAATGCCTTAGGCAATAGATTAATGATCAATGCAATGATTTTCAATATGCAGCAAGTGATATCCTTACATTTATCTTGATTTATAGGACGCTGTCACTATAATTTACAACTTCAGTTCAGTAGTTAAACCTTCAAATTGCTGATTGTCCTTAATTACTTTTTCTTGTCATGACAAAAATCATTTTATGACACTGATTACTTAAACTGTGAGATCAGTGAGAAGCCTGAACAAAGATATTGGAATAGCTCAAAATGAAGCAAAGAGAAGTGAATAGTGTGAGGCCAGAGAAACATGTGTAACATTGAGATTAAACTGTTCAATGTCCATATGATTATATGAAAGTAAAGATATTTGTGTCGTGTGTAAAATATCAACATTTATTGCTTTGGCAAGACTTGTGATAGCTTACATTTTAAATCATGAGTTAATCTCTCTATTATAAGTTGGTCAAACTATTGTAATGACATAAGAATCGTTTCAATCTGCAGCTGTCCATTATATGGAGCAGAGCTATTACTCTAGAAGGTTTAGTTTCTCTATAAAAATATTTTGAATCAGTTGCCTATATTTTTTGTAACTAACTGAATATAATTGAATCTGTGTACACAGGATATATACAGAGCAACACGAGGTACAAAAAACAACTCCAAAAATCCACAAAAGAAAAACCCTGTAACACCTCATTTTTCTTAAAAAACACAAGACTTGAGAATATAAAATAGATATGAAGAATAAGTCTTTCCTTGTCTTTGAAATATCGATTATCAGGTTATCCCTCTGTCGAAATGGTCTACCGAAGGTAATGAGGATTTAAGTCCTGTCTCCGTTTCCATTGTTTCCCCACTTTAGTACCATTTCACTTTACCAAGAACCACTTGGCCAATTTGGACATCATCCAAGCAATACCAGTCAGAAAAGACAAAGCTCCAAAAGTGCCTTGCCATCTTGCAGTTAGGAAGCAACTGTTATTGTTTCCTCTGTACCTTGACACTCGCACCAGCCCTTTTCATGGGGTTATCAATCTTGAGATTACTCCTAAGTCCTAACACTGCTGTCATGAAAAGAACACTACCTTTTGAGGTGCCCCAGCCCTCCAAATACTATGCCATGGAAAATCAAGAACCGATTTGAGGCCCTTGATTGTATATAAGATCCATTATACTTATTTATTGTTTTCATTGCTACATGTCTAAGTTTGTTATATTTCCAAGTATTTTATGCTCACAGCACCTGGTGAGTTAAGTTAGAGTGAATATGTGATGTTTTATCTTAACAACTTGCTCATTCTGGTTTCGACAACTATGATATGGTTGGCAGATTCATACTACTAGCCAGTCCTCGCCAATGCAGGCATACAATCAGGCTATCAATGATCTGGACAAGGAACTTGATCATCTGAAGAATGCATTTGAGGTGCGATTCTCGTTTTATTGTATATGCTTTGGCTATAAATTAAAAAGGTGTTCATCTAGGTAGCATATTCTGGAAGAGATATGTAAAGCCTCATCTTAACTTAAGTACTGCTTATAGCATTATTCCACGTCTAGATTTTTTAGTTTCTTAAAGTTTGACAAGTGTTCTACCTGCTGATTTAAAGTATATGTTGGAATATAGATTTATCAGGTTAATATCAAGTATCCCAAATGACAATCACACAGCTAATAGGATTGAAAAGAAATATACGAGTTATCTTTCTTTTCGTCTGAAAATGTTTGGGGAGAAGGAACTGATCTGAATTTAATCAAGCCTTATTCTAGTTTTTTTTGGGTAGTAAAATGAATCTTTTTTTTGTCATTTTGCTATATTTTAGGTGGTATCTTTTGTTAGTCAGCACAACTATCATGTCTTTCTTAACTTGGTACTATCTTTATTGAAATTCAATTTTAATTTTCTTCTACATTTATTTTATCACTTGGCATGTGCACATTAGGTGGCTGCATTTATATCTTCAATTCATTTAAGGCGACTTCTTCCAGTTTATCCTCAATTGGAAGAGCTACATCTTGTCTCATATATTGCATTCATTTTTCTTAATCTCCCTTTACCAAATGTCACTTAACATATGCATCTTGGCCACTTAATTTTTTTTATATGTAATGCTTTCTAGGCAGGAAAATCTGTATACAGAACGAGTTTGGTCTTAATACCTGTCGTATAAATTTTTAACTCACTACAATCTCCCAATTGTGTGAACATCTCCATTTTACCTATCCTGCTCTATTTTGTGCGACTTGGTTTGAATAACTACCTCCATGTGGAAAAATTAGTTTTTTATTTTTTGAGAGACCAGCTTGAAGGCTGGAAAGCTTATTAATCAACAGAAACAATATCCATGAATGAAAGAATACAAGTAAGCGCATCAGCTCGATAAACAGGGAAAGCAAAACCATTAAGCCGAGCCTTTTTTCTAAACCATGAGCTACTCTACTGCCTAAGCTAATATCCAGAAAAGAATTCTTGAGTTAATCAATATCACACACACACAACCTGATCCAAATGAGAAAGTTTTTGTCCGTACCCTTTAGTTTGGAGATGATCCTTTCATTTTCAGTCTCCACTATAACTTTATTAAAGCCCTTCTCTAAAGAGAACAAAATTCCTTTTAAGATTGTTATGGATTCAGATCACTAGAGAAATGGCCTTGTATTTTGTCGACTCCGGAACTCAAAACCGAAGATGCATAGTCACAGACTCCAATCTCAGCCATTCCACTGGGGGGGGTTGCACCAGCCAGCACGTACCTACCATGGGTACTGGGTTACCCTTACAACTACCCAATGCAGAAAATCCAAAATTCTGTAGAAGACGAAGGCAACGAGCCACCACATCCGCTGGATCAAGTTGCTGCGACCTGTACTCAAGCATTCCATTGATTCCACAATTCCTAAGCAACCATGGCAGCACACCAATTTGATTAAAATCCCATGACCTAGTGATAGATTCAACCCAATCAAAGAAAGTACCCTCTGCCACATTTCTACACCTGAGAGCAAGAGTGCTTAGAAACCACACGGTCGCAGCAAAATAGGCAAGAAAATCAGTACATGGAGAGTAGATTCTTGCCTATCCCCACATCTAGGGCAGCAGTCCTCAATACCAATTCTTCGCCTACACAAATTCACCCTCAGCAAGAAGTCTTTACATGTCCTCCATAATAAATGTCTAACCTTAGGAGGAATGCGCAAACCCCAAATTAATTTCCTATATTTCGAAGGACCCCCTGTAGCTGAAGCACCAGAATTACATCGAAGCTCTTGGAGAACAATAAAATTGCCTGTTTTAACAGAGTACAATCCATGATAAGTAAAGTGCCACATCCACACATATCCCGCAGCCGTCTTCTGGTAATTGGGATGGAGAAAATCAGTTCTAAGTCTTCATCACCTACAGCCCCTTTCAGAACATCAAACTGCCGGGATAAGATTTGCCAATTAATAAGATCAGCAACTCGAACATCAGGAGATAAGGAGCATTTATATTGAGTAATTTAAATGAAGATGGCCTGGGGATCCATCTCCTACTAACAGCTCTAAGTTGAGAACCATCAGCAATACACCACAGCAAACCTTTAAGAAGAACAAATCTGGCAATACAGATGCTTTTCCGAATAAAAGAGGAACATGTAGAGACCTTAGCAACCAAAAATGTAAAAAATATGGAGCACAAAGTAACTTGGAAACCATAGTCTGACTGGTATAAGATCCGCCACCCTGTTTGTTTAATTATTGAAATGGCTACAAGTTTCACTATCTTTTGCTTATAGCATTTCTTTCATCTACACAACTAATCTTTTTAAACTAAAAACTGTCTAGATAACTACTTTTCGAGACCGGCAAGAGAGTTATACTTCTATAATTAGACTGTCTCAGTATGTCTGCATGAGGAGTTATAATAGTTGTCACGGCGCCACGGCGAGTTATAAGTAGCCGACTACCTGAACGCCTAGGCGATAAGTCGTTTACAATGTGCAATTTATATATTATTTATTTTACTTAACAAGTATATTGACAATAAAATTTCATATATATTAAAACTCAAAACATAACACTATGGAATAATATTAAAGGCATAATTATGTAAATACTTAGTAATAACAATCTAAAATCAAAACACTTGATATTAAAAATTAGTAAAAAAAATGAAGAATTCAACAAACACCACATAGAAAATAAAGTTACAACCAACCATCACAAATATGTAGTCTGATAAAGATGTGTCGTATCCGATTACTAATAAGTTTTTTAGGGTTTTACTTTTCTTTCTCCCTGGTTTTTAATCGATGGGTCTTGGGTTTGTAATCGATTGGTCATGGGTTAATAGATCAGAACTGTAAATTACTTTGATTGAGCCAGAGCTGGTAAGGCGTGCATCATGGCGTCTCAAGGTGTCGTCAAGGCGTCCCATGGCACACGCCTTAGCAGCTCATCCTCAAGGCGCTCATCCCCGTATCATTTTTTAATCGCCTGGACGCTTAGGCGACGCCTTAACAACTATGGGAGTTATATGTACTGATGTCTTGTTATGAGGACCATGAAACTTCTGATGCTATTCTATTGAATCATTTCTTGTTAAAGACTCTGAATCTTCATATTAAACTCATGACCTCTGTTTTTCTTTGCAGGCTGAGGTGGCGAGGTTCTCATAAACAGTACTAGTATGTAACAAATGCCCTGTTTATCTTGATGGTTGTTGCACAAATGATGTATTTATTCCCGATTTAAGTGTATTCTCATTATCCCAAAACTTTTTATTAGTCGGTGGATGTTTTTATCACCAGCTACTTTTTCCTGGCAACTGACCAGTAATGATGCATTTAACTTTTTACTAGCATCTTATAAATAGCTAGCCATTGACATGTTTATGCTAACTGTGAGTGAATGCTTAAAAAACAGGTTTATTCAACGTATGCATTTCTTTTCTCTGTAAAGTGTGGGTTTTTTTCTACCGGCTTCAAACCCTCCTTCCATTGCTGCAATTAAACTTGGAGAAACTCACATTGGGCCAGGCTTAAGTTTTTGTTGGACCATTTTATTCTCTTTGAGAAATTATTTAATTCCCATATCTGTTGGCTTAAGTTTTCTTGGACCATTTTATTTTCTTTGAGAAATTATTTAATTTACATATATGTTGGCTTATGAACCCTGTAACAGGGGAATAACATAAGATTTTGTCTGCAAGTATCAGTTGGTAGACCTATGAGCCTCCCTTCTTTACTCTACTTAAGATGGTACATAACCTGAGCTTGGTGTTTTTTAAGGTTCCTAATGAGTTAAGTTTAGGTGTACTGAATTTGACTCGTTAACGAGCTATCTGATAAAATTTGCTGGAATTCGGTTTTACACTTATGGTCATTGAAGTATAGATCACTTATGTAAAATTAGGTACGCACGCAAACTGTTAAGTAAACTGATCTTGGCAAAACTTAACAAATATGAATTTAATTACAGGCTCCTGTCATCTACTTCTGTTTTCAGCTTCCAATTTCTAAAGTTACAGAAAACTGAATTCTGTGTACTATACCGGCAGAACAAGTTTCATAGCTACATGATGGAGAATTCATTCTGCAGGCCTTTAAGACTCTGCAGTGTGCAGCCTAGACCTGTTAAGCCTTGTTGATACGCTGCTCTTGTTTTTCAAATCTAACAGGAATCGTATCAATGATAGTTTCACTCCAGGATGTCGAGCCAGACGGTCGACAAACGTTAGGGCTTCCCGGTCATCTTTCACGCGGATGAAAACCAATGAGATGTTGATCTTGATCTCGAGATCGTTGATCCGAAACCTCGGTCCACTAGTATTCCAACCGAGCAAGGGGTGTAGCGTAAAACCTGTTTAACACTAACACCAACATCTAAACTTAGACTTGTTTAAAACTTATTTAGTGCAATTTCTTTTTTTTAGATTACGTTTTTGAGCTTTAAAATGGAGGGTAAAGAAAATAATGAAAAATCTGTTCTATGTTCTTTTCTTTTCGGTACAAAACCAGAAACACACAAAGGTTGCGAGACTGGGTAAAACACATTGTGCTTATGAGTTTAAAATTGGACGAAACATAATCATGAGTAATATTATCTCTCATTTCTGTCACACCTGGATCTGTCACTGTCAAGGCCTCGCCACCTTTGTCGCGAGACAGCGTGGCTCTGCTATTTTATCGGTAAGCTCGATCATGTCTGTTGTAGACACTTGAAATTTCGTTCTCCTGTTACTAACTATGTTGGAGGGTAAAAACGTCTTTTTCACACTTCAGATATAACCCTGGAAGACCACAAAATCAAATCTAACCACAGAGACATTCTCGTGGAAAATCAAATCATCCTTGGAGATCAACCCTAAGGAAAAGAAAAGTTAGCAGTAATCAAACCCTGAAGATAACCCCGAAGGAGAGCCAAAAGACTCGTCAACCTTGGAGATAACCCCCGGAAGGGCAAAATGGTCATTTTGACGAGTCAACTTTAACAAATCTAATACAGCTGCAAATAGGGTCAAAAAGTTATTGCAGCACTTCCAAGCGCAAACTACGCAGAACAACTCAACGGACTGCCTGCGAAGACCCGAATATGTCATTTCAGTCATAGACCCATCTTTTTGGATTCGGAAAAGGGCAAGCCCCTATGTCATTGTGTAGCTCTCGGAAAAAGCTTTCCGAAAATGTATAACACGCCTCCATTGAATTCTCGGATTGAAAATTATGAAAGTTTGAGCAGACAACGCGTTGGCTGGAGTGCACGAACTTCGAGACGACAAGATCCACTGGGCCTGGGCCCAACCGGACAGCTACAGGTAGACCCGCGGCTACTTTGGTCTATAAATAGACCCATCAGCTAAAATAAAAAAAGAAGAAGAAAACAAAGGGAATTTCGTCAATTTCAGCTCTTAACCTTTCCTATAATGCTTCAAACTTTGTTATTCTTCTTTGTAAACACTTTTATACATATATATTACAACATATCAAATTTTAACCGGTGGAAACGGAGTTTTCAAGCTTCAAAAGCAGTTTAAATCTCTCCTCGCTATACACTGTAAGATCCTTTCAGATCTGAAACTTTTACTCGCTTTTCTATATATATATATTAAAATCGAACTATTGAGCCTGGATTGCAAATTTGTGACTTTTTTTTGCTATCGTGTGTATATATATATATAGAAAAATGATCAGGTCCGGGAGTCCGGACCTGATCAAAATCCGGACCAATTTTTTTTTGTAGAACAACTAAAAAAAAATTATGGAGCTAAATTTTTTCCATAATATAGTGTTTTGCATGTGTTTTTAATACCTACACCAACCAATGTATGTACAGTCTGTCCAGACTGTACAGAAATGTTTTGGTATAAGCATCCAAATCACACCAAAAACACTGTATTATATAAAAAATTTAGTTCCATAAATTATTTTTTTTAGTTGTTTCAAAAAAACAAAACAAAAAAAAGGTCCGGATTTTGATCAAGTCCGAGAGTCCGGACCTGATCCGGCCTCTCTCTCTCTATATATATATAGAGAGAGAGAGAGAGTTTTGATCTAGTCAGGACTCCCTGACTAGACTTAAAATCCGAACTCACAATGCTGGCCATAGGATCCCATCCAACGGTGCAGAAAGAATTTGCTTGAAAAAAAAAACTCGTGGATCTGCTCTAGGTTAAAACAGATCTGGTCGGGTCAAAAAATAAAGTTGGTCTCCTCCCCCAAAAATCGATCGCTACCCTAACTTCTATCCAGAGCAACTCTCCCTTCTACCATCGTCGCCAGACGAAGTATCGGGTCTTCAAAATCTGCAAAATCTCTGCGGCTCTCTCTCCGGCCAGAGCCTTCGTTGTCTCTGTCTCTATTGAACATCTATTGAAAAAGAATGGGTAAGGGTTTAGGTTTTTGTACTTTCTTCCTTGAATCTTGCAGTCATTGGCTTCTAATTTTCTGTTATAATTTTATGTTCTGTTCCATCCTCCTTGCAATTAGGTTTTGATTCCATTCATTCATGTAATACAATTTCCTCTTCATTTAATACTTATTGTTCTATTACAACAAATGTTTAAACAGTTATCCAATACATGTTAAATCTATGTATTACATAGATTTAATACTTATTTTTATTTAACATGGTTCTATTATCTTCACTGAAACAGAGTATCAAGTATTAAATACCATTTCTCAACCAAATATTAAAGCATTTGATATTAAAAACAACTTCAACAAGTGACAAATAGAAATTAAAAGATACAATAAAGTCATCATGAAAAGTATCAAGTAGAATTATTTTGATTTGAGGGATCCGTATCTTATTTCTTTATAAATAACTGGAGGTGTTTGTGTAGTATGTCATATTTGACAGGCTTAGATAAAATTCTTTCATTGTTCATTGTTTATAATATACTCTGTTTTGTATTCTCTATGTAATTCTATAATAGTTGATCATATGTATGTTAAGAAAGAATAAATCATCCATATAATCAATATCATTTGACTTTGAAGATAATATTTTACTTTAATTACATAAACATTTTATAGAACTAGTCTCTTCAAAAACAATTTGGATAAATACTTTCTTCAACAATATTTTCAGTGTTATCATAGCAAATATCTTCTTCACAATTTTCTGGATTTCGTCATGAACATAATTTTTCAACTCTAAGAAAGAAAGGTCACAAGTTTCTCTATACCTTCCTTCTAGTATTTCTTTAATATCAAATGCTTTAAAATTAAATCCTGAGAATACAAAACATTACTGCGCAGCTACTTTTTATTAAAGATAGTTATGAATACAAAACAGAGCATATTATATATATATTTAAATTTTTATTCATGTGTAATGATCTGTGGATTACCAACTGTGAAATGTTTCTAAAACATTGCAATCTTATGGTGGTTTTGGCAGATAAGGTTCAACCTCCGCGTGTCTACTTCAAGCAACATGAGCATTCAAACTCATGATACCCGATATCAAAACAAGATGTGTTATTGTCGCCTGAGAGCCGCTGTGAGAATATCTGAGTCAGAGAAGAATCCTGGAAAGCTCTACTATGACATTGTGTTCTTTTGTGGGCTAGCCTTGGTAGTGTCGGTCATGGCACTTGTCAATTGATTGTAATGTCTTGCTAAGTGATTGTATTGTTATTGTGATTTATACATGAGGGTGTAATCCTGTGTAGGTGTCTGTATAAATTGAAAGAAACTCATTCTAGTTCCTTTCCACCCCATGTTAAATATTGGAAGTGACCAAGTCCTTTTTGGTTTCATTTTGTTTCTGAATATAATCTCATGTGCATGTTTAATATTTTTGGTTTCGTTAAACAATCTCTTCTAACCTATCAACACCTTGTTCTCCTATAATTTGAAGTGGGAAGTTTAGTATTGTTCTAACATATACTCTTCCATTTTAGCATGAAAACTTTTTAGCATTAATTGTGTAATTTAGTATTTTAGGGAATTCTTTTCATAAATCATTGGAGCAAAAGAAACCCATCTGCATACTGCTAATGGGGGATGCCAACAAACCCATATGCATTTTTTATTTTTGAACCTTGCTTATAGTTACTGCCAGAGATCTAAGACAAATACTATCATGAAAGCTAAGGTGGATAACATTTGAGCATAAAAATAAGTAAACAGAGACTAAACAAAGAAAAAGCTTTAATAACACCATTAGTGTCAAGTTGCTTGGCATCAAAATATTGTAAAAAATATTTCCCCTGTTTTATAGAGATAACAAAGCATAATTTTTTCCTCAGATAACAAAGCATAATTTTTTATCTCTGTAAAAATATTTCACTAATCAGGATTACAAGTCATTGCTGTCTAGTAAGACATAAGCAGAATACAGAAAAATAATGAAAGCAGGATTGCAAGTCATTACAGTCATAAGCAGTCATTGCAGTCATTGCTCTCCATATTACATTTCACATTTAAGTTTGACATCATCACACAACATAAGACATGAAACTAATTAAAATACAGAAAAAATGAAAATTCCTAAACAAACATCAAAGAAAACAATGAAAGCATCCCCTGCCACAAAGACTCCCATCCTGAAACACGAAATCCCCTTCTACACAATGCTGCATTTTGCAAACCCAACAAGTATACAACTCAAAATCAAAATCAAGCATATATCAGAAATACATATATATATATATATATATATATATATATATATGATTTTAAACAAAACACACACAATTGAACACTAACCTCTGCCAAAGCAATTTGTACAAAAAGTAAATGAAATGTAACCATATTAATTAGTGAAGACCAGCCCCAATTACAAATCTCAAATCACAAATCAAATACATTTCATTTCCATTCCTGCAAATTGACAAACAATATATACTGACAAACCTACTACTCACACTTGAACACCTGCATATATATTTACATTGCAATCAAGAGCATGGAAAAACCTTTACTTTTAGCAGTTGAAGATGGAAAAAAGAAGCATGAAGCTATTTACATTTGAATTAGAGCATATCTCTTCGACATCAAAATGGCTACAAGATTCAAGGAAGAAAGTACAAAAAGCTAAACCCTTACCCGTTCGTGTTCAACAGAGATATAGACCACGGAGAGACTGGCCGGCGACGAGAGAGCCGAGTTTTATTTTGTAGACCAGAGCTTCGAGAAACTCAGGCAATGATGGTAGAAGAGAGAGTCGAGAAGAGAGTCCAGAAGAGAGAGTAACAATCAATTTTTGGGGGAGGAGAAAACTTTATTTTTTGACCCGACCAGATCTGTTTTAACCCAGAGCAGATCCGCGAGTTTTTTTTTTCAAGCAAATTCTTTCTGCACTGTTGGATGGGATCCTATGGCCAGCATTGTGAGTTCGGATTTTAAGTCTAGCCACGGAGTCCTGACTAGATCAAAACTCTCTCTCTCTCTCTCTATATATATATATATATATATATATATATATATATATATATATATATATATATCCACGACCTGCTGATTCAAATTCGAATTATACTGTTTAATAGTGTGTGGATTGATAATCTGTGACCTTTTACTGCTTTAATATATATGTAACCATATGCTTTTACTGCTTTAATATATATATATATATATATATATATATATATATATATATATATATATATATAACCATATATATATATATTTAACAGTCATGTTTGGATTCTAAATTCGTGGCTTTTTATTGCTTTAATATATATAAGTGTGTGTGTGTGTATATATGTATATATATAATATTAAAATATCTGTTCTAACTGTTTATTCAATTTAAAGCGGTGATATTGATAATGGATTAAATTTATCTAAATCTAGTCATATCTAACTTTTAACTGGTTCAAAAGTTGTAAAACTGAAACCGTTGAGCTAGAATTGCTAAGATTTATTTAAATCTAGTTTTCTTTCTAGTGTTTTTTGTAAATATTAAGCAACCATACGTCCCTAGATCTGTATCTAGAGGAAACAGAAAGTTTGGCTACGCACATGTAGGGATTTAACTGATGAATCTTTTGTTTTGCGACGTTTAGATTAAGTATATGTTTTAGTTCAATATATTTGTTATGCAAGCTATTCATAAAACATTATGTGAGCCTAGGAGTCACGGGATCTAACATCCCGCTGATGGATCTAGATCTGGTTCCCACGATGGACCTTTTTCAGTTGTACAGTTAGCTTGTAAATCAAATTTGTGGTGCTCAGGTCACTTCGATGGCTTTCATGCCTATAAGGAGCCCGACACTTGTATGTATATTATTTTGTCAAAAATAATTCGTATCTCGAGAATAAAATCAAAATAAGTCGAATACGGAATAAAATGGAAGTATCAAAAGCCTAAATTACTCTATGAGCATAAGAGTTTGAAAACTTATTTTCAAAACACCATTTTAAATATTTTACTTAAATTGAACTTTTATACAAATAAAACCCTGTGTGTATAGGTGCAAACGAGGCATAACACTACTTCCAAATAACGCACTTAGGCTCAATTAACTGCACACACTTCAAATAAATTAGGGAATTGAAAAGATGAAGTAACTGTGTTTCACGGAAGTCGAGGGGTGCCTAACACCTTCCCCTCGCTTAAGGAAGCCCCTAAACTCCATGAATCTCGAGTTCCAGACCAATTAAATAGTCACATTTGGGTCATATTGCAAACAAACCTCTGTCAAAAATTCGATTGAGTTGGTACAACCATTTAAACTCATACCAATTGGCAACTCTGGTTAATCGGCCAAATCATTAAAATTGAATCTTTTCAAATCGTTGACATTGAAATGTCGGTCTTTTCCTGAAAATCACCCTTTAAGCAAGACAAGTTAAACCACATAGAAAATATAAAGGGTAAAAAATCAAACTCTAGGAAAAGAAAGAAAATTAACCAGAAAAGAAAAGTCGACGTCGGGATTTTTATTGTCCCTCTTCTGTTCTTGTTTTTTGGTGTTCTCATGTTAGGTGATATTTGTTTGAAAAAACAAGTTGTGAAAAGGAACGACATTTATATGTCGACGATTTGACTGTAATAGTCACCAGTTGGTTTTTTAAATGGTTGTAAGAACACAACTGAGAAAAGGTTTGCACATTGACCTAGTGATGTGACACTGCTAAATGAGTCTATGAAACCGAGATTCATTAGGATCCGGGGACTTACTTATGCGGAGGGAAGGTGTTAGGCATCCCCTGACATCCGTGTTACCACGATTACTGCCACTTTTCAATTAAACTGTTATATGAATGTGTGTGTGTGTGTGTGTGTGGGTCAATGTGCAGTTATTTGGAAGTAGTGCTATACCTCGTTCGTACCTATATACACAGGGTTTGAATTTGTATAAAAATTCAGTTTTAAACAAGATATAACAATGAGGTTTTATAAAAGAGGTTTTTCAAACCCTGAGCTCAATAATAATTGAGGCATTTGATACTTCCATTTTATTAAATGTTCAGCTTGATTGCTTTTATTTTTGAGATGCGAAGCATCTTCGAGAAAACAATATATAAAGTAGTGCAGAACTCCTCATGGGCATGAAAGACATCTAAGGAAATTCAAGCGCCGTGAATAATTTATAAGCTGTTTACAACTGAAAATGTCCATCACGGGAACCGAATCTAGATTCAGTAGACTAAATCTATGATCACATGATTCCTAGGCTCACATGATGCCGTAAATTATATGAAAGCAGTAAGAAGTTATATATATAAAACTGTAAATATATATACAGACATGATCAACCACCACGAAGCACCTCCATGGGGGATCGGAAATATAAATATATAAAAGCGGTAAATATATATATAGAGACATGATCAACCACCACGAAGCACCTCCATGGGGGATCAAAAATGTAAATAAAGCAATAAAGACTATCAACCGCCACGAAGTAAACTCCAGGCGGGACGGAATATAAATAAAGTAGTAAAAAATGATCAACCACCACGAAGTAAACTCCAGGCGGGACGGAATATAAATAAAGCAGTAAAAGGTCACGAAGTAAACTCCAAGTCTGACAGAAATGTGTATATATATATATATATATATATATATATATATATATATATATATATATATATATATATACAAAAGCAATTAAACGCTCCAGACGTGAGTCCAGGCTCAATCGAGGCATAACTCGATAATGTTAGTCCATATATATAAGGAAATAAAAGCCATAGACCAAAGTCCAGGCAAACACACGCAACACGACTCTTATTGTGAAAATCGGTGTGTGCAAAATAGAAGAGAAAGGACTTTAAAGTGTGTAAGAAGGCTTACACTGGACTGCCAAAGAAAACTTTTATAGCTTTAAATGGATGAACACTCAGCTCTCGTTGGTAAAAAATATGACTGAATATAAGCTCACAAGTGTTTAAAATGAGAAAGCACTCAGTTTAGGGTGTGTACAGAACAAATTGGACAGGGATTCCTTGTCGATTTCTCTTATAAAATGGCCACTCCAAGCCCTTTATTTATAGAGGGGGGAGCCGCAGATACACCTGCAGCAGCCCGGGGTGCCCCGGGCTCCACGGGTCCTGTCGTCTCGGAGTACGTGCACGCGTGCAACGTTTTGTCCGCTCAAACTTGTAGAACTTCAATACGAGCCTCTGATTGAGGTGTATAAGATCTTTTATGGAGTTCTGCTATTGAGAGATACACAAATGACATAGGATTAGAGGTTGTCAGAAGTCAGGAAGATGTGAGCACTCCCTTGGTCTTCAAGCTTCAAATTCCATCCGGTGTGCTGTCCTGTGTAATAGTCACTTGAGAATGCAGCTATTTGGCTCTTGTGGGACATTGTTGTGTAGAATGTATGTTGAACTATTGTTGAGATGGCGCAATGTGGAATCGAGGTGGCAAAATGATGAATTTGCCCCTCAGCCGGGGTTATCTCTGGTTTGGGCTGATAAAATAATCGTTGCTCAGGGTTATCTCTGAGATTGGGCTTCTGCAGGTATTGGATGTCCTCAAGTTTGTCTCTGAGGTGTGCCTGACCTCCCGAGGTTATCTCCGGGTTTGGAGTTGAGTGCCTCGGTGTGGTTTCCGAGGTTGAAGCTGACTGCATAGGTTGTAACGAACATCTCTGGGGTTATCTCTGGAACTGCAATTGCATTCCTCGGGGTTATCTCCAAGGTTGACATTGTCTTTCCAGGTGTTGTTTCTGGGACTGAGACTGAGTATCTTGGGGTTATCTTCGAGATGAAACGACCTTCTTCGGTGTGATTTTCGGTATTGAGCTGAGCTGTCTTCCAGGGTTATCTCTGAAAGATGATTATGCCCTCCTGCAATGTTAGTAACAGGTATGTAGAAAATTTTGAGTGTCTACAGATGCCCCTCTTTATCATATTTATGCAATGCAATGGCATGGATAGGATAAAGAATACTAGACACTTGAAATGCAACAAGATGATCATGATGTAATGTAAAACAACATGATGTAAATGTATGTGGTTTTTTGAATTGTTCTCCAATATGGTGGGATGATTGCTGGATCCCCTTGACTTCTATTGGGATTGACAGTTATTACTGACAACCCTAATGAATTGTCTTGGATGTGCAATCCAATGCTCTCAGGAGCTTCCAGGATGTTGACGTTGGGGTTATCACCAAAGTCCTTAATCCTTGATACAAACTTCACATTGAAGATGCATCTCTCATGTACAAGAAATTCTGTGGGGATAGAGCTTTGTCTGTTGAGGATGTGTATAACATATTCCATCATCGATCCTCCCCGATAAGGATGTTCTTCCCTGGTTTGTACCGCTAGGTCTTTCCGCTGCTCTGTTGAAGTTACTGCCAACAGTCGGTGTTATCAGGGTTGCCTGACCTTCATGGACATGTGCATCAACGGATGAGATCCCTGCTCGGGATAATTTCAAGGCCGCTTGACCTTCGCTAACGTGTGCATCAACGGATGATTGTATGAAAACCCGCTGGGGAAAAGGTTTTAGGGCTACGACCCTGAATTGATGGCATCGAACCTTCGTGAGGTATTACTACGTATGCAATGGCTGAGAACATTGGTAAAATTTACCCTGTGTTTGGGCGAATTCCAATGAGTGATATGTAAAGCCACTACTTGACCCGTGAAAACCAGGATTTCAGGCTATTCTGCTCAATCGCGTAGTGTTTTTATTCTTGATTTGGCCTTTTTCAGATTGTGAGAACTCCTTTGCAACTCAAATTGGACCTAGCCGGAGGGGTGGGCCCCACCCAGGGGAGCCACAGGTACACCTGTGGTAGCCGCATGTACACATGTGGCCAGCCGTGGGTGGCTTTTAAGGCTGCAAGTTGCCTTCTCAAGTCATTTCACGTTGCGCCGCGAAGGAAATCCGAGAGTTCTTCTTCTGATTTGCTGAGTTCAGGCATCATTATGAAAATTCTGTCATCGTACAAGTGTTCTACACTGTCCTGGTAACGTATACATGTCTTCTTTTCCAGTTTTTATCCGTTGAAAAATGACTTATGATATGAAATGCGTCTAAACACATAGTAAATATGCATGCTCATATGATGTGATAAAAAATATTAAAAATAGCAAATGTTAGTATTAAACCACTGCTGAACATAATGATGTGAAAAATTTGACTTTTGAAACAATCAAATTGGCACTTTTTTCTTTTATTTCTTATCCTATTTGAAGACAAATGAGCTAAGGTGAAAAAGCAAAATAATCCTGGTAATTAGGCTACCCTTACGGATTTTTTACTGTGATGTATTAATGCATGTAGGTTGTTTATGACTGTGGGCAGGTGTGCTACTGAATGGCCACCTAGTCATGCCTATGTACATGTGGATAGTCTTATTTACAAAGGGGACTATGGAAATTTTTTTCCAAAATATAGGCATTGGATAGTCATGCATTTTTAACTCTACTGTAGACGTATGTTAAAATAATGCAAGCATGCATGTAGTCATAAAACTGCATTTTGAAAAGCTCCAGGTTAGAATTTACCATACCCTTTCTGAGGTGATTTGGATACTAGTTGTCTAGATATATGGATCCAGATCAGTCGAGTAGTTCTCGCAGGACCACTTCAGGTGTGCGGAAGAGGGCTTTTGAAGTGCCTCGACCCCGTTCTATTAGACAGCCTCATCATTTAGCAGAGGCGGTCATACGTCCTGTCTGGGTTGATGTGCCGGATGTTGAGGACGAGGAGGAGGATGTTCCGATTGCGGACCCTGCTCTTGCTGCACATGTTCCCCGTAGGGATTTCCTAGGCATTTAGGTGTCGATCCCAGAGCTTCTGGGTGATTTGAGTAGACACCCCTCGATTTACTTGCATGGAAATGAGGTAAAAGCTAGATTTTGATCTTCCTTTTTTTCCTATTGATGAGGAGTAAAGGATTCTGATGTTGATCTGCTTTCTGATGTAGGTTCTTGGCTTTACATAGCCTAAAGGGAACTGGTTCAGCATTCACTCCACATACTAGGCTCTGCATCCTGATTATAGAGTGATTGTGCATGGCTAGGGCTTCAGAGCGTTCTTTTCCATTCTTCCCTGTTGTTGTCCCTGGGGTTACCTTAGGGCATTGTCTGAATGATGGTTTCACCAGACTCAGTGTGACGCCCCCAAAATCGGTAAACAACACCCATTCTGAGTCGCCAAATACACGGTACAGAAAGCAAACTACAACTTCAATAATACAATTGTCGTGCAAAATATGACAACACATACTGTGAGTTTAAATACAAATATTGTCTTCTAGACAATATCAACACTCAAATAAGTCCTTATTACAATTATTCATACACTATTTTATAGAAATAGTGAGGACTGCTAAAACATCTTTCTAGAACCATCACTCCATACCCCGACTCGATCCTACTATGTTCTCACCTCCTGAGAAGAAAAATGGAACAAAAAGGAAAAGGATGAGCTCAACTAGCCTAGTAAAGAATATTATGACTAAGATAATATACAACAAATTATCATTAATCTTCAACAGAAAAAAATCTGATAGAATATAATAGACAATAAGTTTTCGATCAACAAATGCAGCGAAAACAACAATCCATTAGAAGAGTCACGTAGAGATGAATTCTACTATCTTCTAAGATTTAAAAGTCCATCATCAATATTTTATCCCTGTAACATCAATCAATATACATCTTTAATCAAATATTCATCTTTGAACTACATGCCAAAGATATTTATTTATATCACCAGCCGGTCATGTTCATCTCAACACTTGTTCATCTTTGCACTACGGGCCAAAGATATTTATCAGTTAATCATTTATCTTTGCACTACAGGCCAAAGATATTCAATAATATCATCATTTAAGACTGAGGATGATGAAAAATATTTTAAAGAAAATGAATCCAGTGAGACAGAAGGACAAATATTAGGGATTCGTATAACAGTTTATCCAAGATCAATAATACTTCATAATAACCAATTGTGAGGCAGAATTAAAAAATAAAGATCAAAACATGAATACAATCAAAGATAGTAACCATAATAGACATCTTGGACAAAAAAGAAAAATTTAATTTTTCGGTGAATAGTGTCGTATACGTGAATAGTAACCCGGCCACAAAAAGTTCCAACTTTGATTAAAAAGTTCAAACTAATTTTTAGGCATAATGATATTGAAGAAAATAATATCATTTAAGAAGAAAATAACATCCCTTACCTCAAAATAACGGTACTTCTGATCGGAATATCGGATATAGAGTCGAAGGAAACTTGTACCGAACAACAACTCTCAAAGTATCAAAATACTCACAAAAATACGCTTGATAATCTAGAGAGAAAGAAAACTTGTTTCTGGTGTGATTTTCAATTCTAACCTAAGCGTCTATTTATAGGAAAATGCTAGAACGCCATAGGAGACTAAAATAATAAAATAATAATATTTCTTTTTAAATCATCTACGTCACCCACCATTTTGAGTCAAGCATGCCTTCTTGGACAAAAATCAGCAGCCCATGTGTATTCAACACCAACCAAAAGTGGGCCCCACCCATAATTTAATAAAAATCATTTTATTTTCCGAAACTTCAGTAATTCATAGAAAATAGCCCGTCTATCAGAAAAATATGAATTTTATGTCCATTCCACACGAAATCGAATTTTCTACAACTTTGTAGCTTTGATTTTTTCCAAAATCTAAACAGAAAATATCCGAAATCCATAAACGGATGATTTTTAATACCTCCATTCCGTGAAAATACTGATAAAACATGTTGATTTATGTCACACTCCATGTTTTGATGATGACCATATTTGTTCACTAACCATGTTATATAACATTTCAGGAACATCAAGGAAGAAGGTCCAAAGTCAAGAAGTCTTTGAAGAAAGAAAAGCTAATTTGAGTCCTAGGAATATATGTAAGATCTTGGCATTTATTACTTTCCAAATTAAGGCTCTAGGAAATGTGCATTACATACTTGCATTCATATTTGATGTTACATGTTAATTAACTAGCTCATAATATGCATGGCCAGAATTGCTCACGTAAGGAATCAAATCTTGTTAAATAGTTATATTTGGTAGAGCAAGAAATGGGCTAATCATATTACCAGAAGTTTTGCTTCATAATATTATCCCACGATTCAAGGGATCTAATTGGGTGTCCAAATATAAGGTAAGATATATGGACACAGGTCAGAAGATATAGTATGGTAAGCTCAAAACACAACATCATAGATCATGCCTCATCATGCTGCACAAATTATGCGTCATAAATTAAGGGTCGTAAATCTAGGAAATTATTTAAGGTAACAAGTTGATTGCATAAATTGCATACTCATAGCAGAAATCATGTGCCATAATCTTGTCTCACGATTTGAGCAACTTAATTGGTTAATTTTAACGGACCAATGCATGTTAAGATATATTGAAACATGCCAACAAATGTTTATGGGCATATAAGGTAATAAATTCCGGCTTTGTAATTGGGACTGTAAGTAATCTGCGTCAAGCCTTTCTCCCATGCAATGGAAATCAATTAAGCCTTAAATACTGATGGCGTGATTTCTCAGAAAATAGAATCTCTGTGATTGAAATCAAGCTGAGTAGATCATGGTTGATATAGAACGACAAGATTTGTGCAAAATGTTTTAATCAGCATATCACAGCAGTAAACCTTGCAATGGTAATATCCTGGAAGTGGTCTATATAAACTGAGCTCTTTAACATACTTACATACGAAAAACATACACAGTAATTTATCGCATACAAGCTACAAAATTATTTTTCACTGAGACAGACATTTATTGCATTAAGAACAGAATTGTAGCTACGAAAAACGTATAGAAAATATTCTGGTAATATTCTTCTTGTATATCATTTCATTTCATACTAGAGCATTAAGTTGGTGAGCGATACATTGCTTGATCATTAGACCTCTAGTGTGTATCTATATTTTGATATCTCAATCAATGCTTTATTGTGATTAATCTTGCTTAAATTGATAACTCATTACAGTCAAGTTTGGGGAAAGCATATGTGCTTAAGAGTGCACAGGTGCACAGGGAACAAAGGTGTTCGAATTGCTAGAACTTGTATTGTAATTGAAAGAGTTAATAAAAGTGAGTCTCCAATACTAGTTGGTATTGGACGTGGATTAGGCTACTATTCTAGAGGGTAGTAGTTGAACCACGTAAAAATTCTGATGTTTGTGTGATTGCTTGACTATATTATTATTCATCCAGCAGCATGCATACTATTCATATAAGTAAACTGGTTATCTCAATAATATCCTGATTTGGTAATCCAGCTTGCTGCATTAAACATCCAAAGGACTTTTTATAAGAAATAAAAATTGGACATAGTTTGTGCCTACACTTATTCAACCCCCCTTCTAAGTGTGCTTATATAAATTTCAAAACACCTCATCATTTATTCCTTATTTATAACCACATAAATAAATAAATCAATCATTTATATCCACATTAAATAAATATTTTCTTATCATATAAATCAATAATTAATTATTCACAAATAATATTATAGAATCATAATTATGATAACCAGACAGTTCCCAGGAAAGAGGAGACTTTCTAATAAGGATTTCTCCTTACTGGCACGCAATTAGGTGACCAAACCTCTCATTGACATAACTTTCTAGACATTGCCAATAATGTTATCTAATAATATTATTCAAATAATATGAATTATTGATCTGATAATGGGAAATATTGTGCAGTGATAATTATTGAAACAACAATAATATAAACTATCAACGCAACAATTATTGAATCAATAAAATATTAAACAGTAACTACTGTAACAATTATTGAGTAGTGCCTTCTTACGTAAGAATCAATAATTCCAAAAATACTGTGCAATACCGTGTGCTACTGTGCAACCACGCGTATTACTGTATTTTAACCACTAGGTATTCCAATAGTGTTAACGGTAACAATTACGCCGTTATTCATAAAAGCGCATACTTTATCGTTTTCCTTCAT
Source organism: Panax japonicus (assembly GCA_020205505.1). Lineage (NCBI taxonomy): Eukaryota > Viridiplantae > Streptophyta > Magnoliopsida > Apiales > Araliaceae > Panax > Panax japonicus. Next base: position 26,421,310 of record CM035099.1, read on the forward strand.
CCAACCGTTTTTCGTTATGGGGCCCACAAATGGTTGTGCTGTCGTACGAATATTCCCCGACAACAAGAATATTCCACGACCAAACCGAATATTCCCCAACAGAAATGAATATTTTATAACCACTTGCTTATTTTATAAAATTTGCACATTTCATCCATAACCAAAGCATTATATCAAATTAACACCTTATTAATTTAGAATAATGAATAGAGGAAAAATTCAATTTTATTTATAATAAGTTGGGGTCTTATACTCAGTGTCTCTATTTGTTGGACTGTGAGGTGATGATGATGCCGATGGATTGGCGATTTATCACCGGTATGGAGTTTGGAGGGGATCCAATGCCATGCACGACGGATATTACCCCAACTGTCGTTTAATCCTTGCTAGGAGTTCCAACTGAGGTGCTCAAGGGTAGGACCGTTTGTACAGGTCCATTGAGCATAGATTCTATAAGCGGGCTATTGAGTGAGCCCATACCCGATGATGTGAGAGTCAGAGATCGCATTCTTCGGCGATTGTTCTTGATGATCATTAGGGGCTGCTTCATAGCTGATAACTCTTCTACGGTGTCATTCGCTTTGGTGAGTGCTACACGACATGTGGACCGTATCGAAGAGTATGACTGGGGTTCCTACACCTTCGCCTATTTCCTCAGGGGTATACGCATGCGTTCGCAGGGCTTGACAGAGGCTTGGCTAGGATTTTACACATTTCTACTGGTGAGTATTTCTCTTATAATTTCCCATATACACGTTAAGAGTGTTGACTGACAACAGATGTTTGCCTTTGTGTTGGCAGTTCTGGGCCTATGAGAGGCTCCCATGTTTGCGTCCTATGAGTGTGCTAGGCTTGGAGACCTATCCACGAGGACGGCGATGACATCATTCCATACTGGTGGAGGTCCCTGTAGCTGGAGTTATTGATAGCTGATGCCATTACTTAGATTCCCTATTTTGGGGAGCATTTGGCCATCGATTTTAAGGATGGATACCTGACTGGTGTCGAGTACGTGATTTCTACCCATAGGATTCCTATCTTTACAGATGGAGGATGGGAACTCTATTTAGGAGAGCGTGCTATTAGGAGCACCACTGGAGAGATTCGTATACCGATCTTGCCTCTTCCCAGGCTTTATTGGCCTATTTCATAGTCACCCGTCATTGATATCCCCTTGATGGGTGTTGGCAGTTTTACACTGTTAGAGGGTCCACATACCCAGGCTACGTTCTAGCATTAGTGGTCCCCTCGTACCATTGGAGCCCAGACCCGCGCTACGCAGTTTTTGGGGGATATGGGTCTTGGATTCGTGATGATGACATATTGGATGGCCTGTATCAGAGATCCTACTCACTTGACAAAGATTGACAGTTTGACCCGGCACTTGGACCTGTCATATTTCTTTATCCGGCACTTGGGTAGAGCTTCGACAGAGGCAGATATATTTGATCCTTCCAGCTCAGGAGCTGGCCCCTCAGATGACCCATATGGCTTTGCCGGTGCAGATCCTCCATTGTATAAGCCTGATATCCCCGTTGATGGAGATCTAGTAACTCGAGAGGAGTTACATCAGGTGGACAAGATTGATGATATAGACATTGACACCATTATCTTCTTCTGATGTATATTCTCGTTATATCATTTTATAGGCCTCTGTTAGACACTGGGTGGATGTGCCCCATTCTTGCTATATCTTTTGATAGGCCTCTGTTAGTAGTTGGGCATCTGTGCCTCATTTCCCTGTATTTTAGCTGTACAGAGATGTATTAGATGATGATGTACTTAGAAATGTATATACTGTTATTCCCTACATCATATTGCCATCTATTATTTATTATGCATATATTATGTTATGCATATGGATGTATGTCCAGAGATATTCAGCATTGACCCCTGAATGGTTTTATGACACGACCCGTACAGATGCCTTCTTTGACAGTTAGCCATATTGATCATACCCCACCAGTATTGGTGGCATCCCGTCTGAGATAGTGGTATGATAGTATGTCACCTTCAAACAGGGTGACTGTAGATCAGTTATTATAGCATACTATGACTCTCCTGATGTTTCAGGTTCCCACAGGCTTTGTAGAGGGTATGATGGAGCATTGGATACCGAAGAGGCAGGTCTTTTGGTTCGGTATCTATGAGTTGACTCCTACCTTAGAAGAGTATGCATGGTTGATGGTGCTGCCACTGGACAGACCTTGCACGTGGATGGCTATCGGCGATATGAGCCGACAGTTTATGACCCTCACCGAGCTGAGGTGTAGAGTTGTGTAGGATGAGATCACATCCGGCCACATGGTATCCCAACATTTTCTGATTGACAGATTTGGCTCAGAGGATAGCTATACACAGCATTCTGGAGATTTTACCATGCCGGAGGATCATTGGATAGCTACTACTGTGTGTATTGTCGTATGTGTACATGTCACGGTACATAGATGAGTTGGACATTGGCGTCATTATGGTAGTGAGAGCTCTCAGGGAGGGTCACACCATTGTGCTGATGATTGTAGCAGAGACGCTGAGGTCAACCACATATTGTAGTTCCTACCCTACAGGGGTATTCATAGGTAGTTCGGTCATGTTGTACGCATGGTTTATGTCACACTTGAGACCGATTGGCACTTTCCGATGACACGAGTATTGTTTTACCCATGAGATAGCCATGTTGTACTCCTTTCAACCTACGGAGTGTACAGATCCTGCATCTTGGTCAGTTTTCCTGGCAGGGATTGGAGATCCATTTGATATATTGCCATGTACAGGGCTTTGTTCTCCCTACAGCTTCATCACTCATGCTCCGGGCATGGATTATCTCCCTTTAGCTGGTTTGAGGGGCATGACTACTTACCACCCACTAGTTGTGATGTGTCAGTTTGACCAATTCCAGGACTTCCATCCTTTTGAGGGGGCATTGAGTCAGCGTTTGACTTCTTGCCACTTGTCAGCAGAGGACAGATCTAGGGTGTATGCCTGTTGGGATCAGCGTGAGCTAGCTGTATTTTCTGTTAGCCATCCGGGCTGTTCTACAGAGTATTCCGCATGGATGGAGACAGAGACTACATCGGCTGTGGTAGTATCCACATCGCTGGGGATTGATTCTGATGATGGGGAGCCCATAGAGGACATTGATATTCCCATAGAGGAAGAGCTATTCACTGGGTTGCCAACAGCTCTTGCAGATTCTCCCAGTATGAGTGCTTCTGTGATTCAACATTCAACATAATATTTGGAAGCAGAGTCTTCATCTGATGACCTTTGAGAGAGATCAGGCTAGGGTCTTGATGTTAACAGCTCTTGATGGGAGAGATACCGCTCTATTGGAGAGAGATGAGGCCAGATCAGCTAGAGATGCATTGATTATTAAGCGGGATGCTGCCCTATCTGCCCGGGATGTGGCCATTATAGATAGTACTTCAGTGAGATCCCTTACGACTGACATACTTGCCGATATGAGTGCATATATTGATGAGCATCATGCAACCATTGATGAGTGAGATTTATACATGTGAATCAGATCCTTGTGGCTTAAGGTGTTTCCTATTTTTTGTTACTTAGTTAGCTTTTATTTATATTTTGTTGTTATTATTTTTAGTTCTATCATGCAGGGCTTCGTAATGATTTTCCAGCTTTCAGGAGCTCAATGGCCATTTTTGCTGTACTAGCGCCGCAGCGCCAGTGTAAATTGGTACATACTAGAATTCGGCGCTGCAGCGCCAAGGATCGAACAGAAAGCCGCGCAACAGCGCCTAATGTTGCTATAGTCCACTGGAAAGTGGCACCCCAGCGTTAAATCCGGCGCCCCAGCGCCATTAGCAGCACCCCACCGCCGTGTCCTTTCGCACCGCAGCGCCGAACCCTTCTTATGGAGCCGCACCGCAGCGTGACCTCCAGTCTCTTTAGCCCTACATGGCGCCGCATCGCCACTTGCTAAGCTTATGCTCGCGTCGCAGCGTGAGCTCCGGTGCCCAAATAGTAAAGAGCCTTTGATGACCTAAAGAGAGAAGGGAGTAGTATATAAGAAGAGATGAGCCGCCTGCATTCAAACATCGAAGGATATCAGATAGAAATTATTACAGATAGCTTAGACTAGGATTTCTTTTACCGTAATTAATTTTTAGAAGAGAAGGAAGCTGTGTTCAAGGGAAAGAGAGTTATTTCATTCGACAGAGCTCAGTAGCTATACAGTAAAGAGAAGATTTGGAGGAAGAACACTTCAAATTAGGGTTTTTTTTTATTCCAAATCTCCCATTTATTTGTGTTTTACTGATAATGTTGAATGTATTGAAAATGTGTGTTAGCACCATAGTTATGAACTAACTCCATTTTTAGGATTGCAATGTAACCTTTTGTTGAGCTTAATTAACTTTCTCTCCTATTTTATATAATGAATCATTTTGGAATGGGTTGTTGTATTTCTTATTTAATGACTGATTGCTTGATAAAGAAATTGGTATTGATAGTAATGGAAATTGACAAATGGATGTTATTATCTATTTTTAAATATAACAACACCTATTATGACCATGCCAATGGAATGAGTGTATAAAATGCTAATAGGATAGACATATCCTTATTTGCCTTGTGTGGCCTTGAGACTTAGCTTAATGACCTTGACCTAGTTATTTCCACCAATAGACATTGTGTTTTATCTAGTTAGGGATATGCATTTGACCTTCGATAGAAGCTTATGCATATTTACTGTTCTTAGTTGACCATTCCTTGATTCGTTTGTAATTTGGAGAGTTCGAAGATTAGGCGACGCATTAGGGGAGTTATAATCCTATCTTGACTTCCTAGTAAAACTACTACTATTAGTCTTATAACTCTTATTAACATAGCTTAATCAACCATCTAGTTTTACTTGTTTAGATAAGATTATTAACGAATTTACCTTAGTAATTATTTTTTCTTAAGACTTTGTCCTCGTGGGTTCGACACTCTACTTTCATATATTACTTATGGACCGCGTATGCTTGTACATAATGTCCAGAGTGTCGTAGTCTAGTTTGAGTTATGTCAAGGGAGCCACACTATTGACCAGTGTGCAATAAGCCCTAAGTCAGTTCAATTCGTTTCCAACTACGGGCGGCAACAAAATGCTAATCTTCCCACTCATTACCACCAGGGCTTAAGAAATCATCCTAACTTCTCTTAGGGCAACAACAACAACAACAACCCCAATCAAGCACAACCTTCATCCACCAGGCCAAATTATTCTAACCCTTCAGGTTTTCAATCTCAGAATCAGTACACCCCACAGCCGTAGAGTGCTCAAAATTAGTTCCACCATCCACCACCTCAACAGAAGAGGAAGCCCAATTTAGAAGATCTCCTGTCGAGGTACATTGCCCAGAATGAAACTAGGAGTAACAATCAAGAAGCCTCCATTCGGAATCTTGAAGTACAGATGGGACAATTGGCCACCGCTTTAAACAGTCGTTCACAAGGCACATTGCCTAGTGACACTGATGCCAACCCGAAATTGGAAGGCAAAGAATAATGTAAAGTAGTGACACTCAGAAGTGGGAGAACCACTAATGAACAAAGTGGAGAGATTTCAATTGCTCCTGAAGATCAGGAGAAGATGACGTTCACATGTCCGTATGAGACCTTTGCCTTTAGGAAAATGTCTTTCGGGCTATGTAATGCTCCCGCAATATGTCAGCGGTGTATGATGTCGATCTTCTTTGATATGGTTAAAAAGACCTTGGAGGTCTTCATGGACGACTTCTCAATATTCGAGAGCTCATTTGATAATTGCTTGAAAAATCTGACTTCCATTCTCCATAGATGTGTCGAAACTAACCTTGTGTTAAATTGGGAGAAGTGTCACTTCATGGTTGAGGAGAGAATTATTCTGGGCCATCGGGTTTCTGTTGGCGGAATTGAGGTTGATAAGGCGAAGATAGATGTCATCAATAACCTTCCACTTCACACCTCAGTGAAAGGGGTAAGGAGTTTCCTCGGGCACGCCGGGTTTTACAGAAGGTTTATCCAGGACTTTTCACGGATTACCAAACCATTGTGCACTCTATTGGAAAAGGACATGCCTTTCCAATTTGATAAAGTATGCCTGAGTGCCTTTGAGTTATTAAAGAAAAGACTTGTCTCGGCTCCTATTATTGTAGCCCATGACTGGACCTTCCCTTTTGAACTAATGTGCGATGTATGTAATTTTGCTATTGGGGCGGTTCTAGGCCAAAGAAGGGAGAATGTTTTCCACACCATATACTATGCCAGCAAAACTTTAACGGATGCTCAACTGAATTATACTACCACTGAGAAGGAGCTGCTGGCAGTGGTCTATGCATTTGATAAGTTCTGTTCCTACCTCATTGGGATGAAGGTGACTGTATACACGGATCACTCGGCAATCAAATATTTGATTGAGAAGAAAGATTCTAAGCTGAGATTGATAAGGTGGGTCTTGCTTCTCCAAGAGTTTGACTTAGAGATCCGAGACAAGAAGGGGACATAAAATCAGGTAGCTGATCACTTATCAAGGTTGGAAAACACCCCACGTTCGGGAGATGCTGAAAAAGCCATCAACGATTTCTTCCCGGACGAGCAACTCTTTGTCGTCCATAGCAAAGCCCCGTGGTATGCTGACTTTGCCAATTTTGTGGCTTGACAAGTGCTTCCTCCAAACCTAAGATATCAACAGAGGAAGAAATTCCTAAAAGATGCTAAACAATATTTGTAGGATGAGCCATTCTTGTTCAAGCAGTGTTCTGATCAAATTTTATGAAGATGCTTGCCGGATGAAGAAATTGAAGATGTGCTACATCATTTCCATTCTTCAAATTATGCTGGTCACTTTGGGGGTCAAAGAACGATAGCTAAAGTGCTTCAGTCTGGATTTTACTAGCCCACACTTTTCAAAGATGCACACACATATGTGTTGCACTGCGATAGATGCCAAAGGGTGGGAACTATTTCGAGAAGGCATGAATTGCCCTTGCAGAATATCCTCGAAGTTGAACTTTTTGATGTCTGGGGTATTGACTTAATGGGTCCATTCCCGTCATCTTACAACAATCTCTATATTCTTGTGGCGGTGGATTATGTCTCCAAATGGGTTGAAGTATTTGCCTTGCCGACTAATGATGCGAAGGTAGTGCTTCAGTTCCTTAAGAAAAACATTTTTACTCATTTTGGCACGCCTCGGGCTATCATCAGCAATGAAGGGTCGTACTTTTGTAACAAATACTTCGAAGCCCTTCTAGCTAAGTATGGGGTGACCCATAAGATAGCCACTGCATATCATCCACAGACTAGTGGCCAAGCCGAGATTTCTAATCGAGAAGTGAAACGAATATTGGAGAAGATTGTTAATCCCAATCGCAAGGACTGGTCAAAGAAGCTCGACGATGCCTTGTAGGCTTACCACACAGCTTACAAAATGCCTATCAGAATGTCTCCGTATAGGCTTGTCTATGGTAAGGCGTGTCATCTCCTAGTGGAATTGGAGCACAATGCTTATTGGGCTATTCAGAAGCTCAACTTTGATCTAGAAGCAGCCGGCGAGAAGCGACTCTTGTAACTCAATGAATCAGACAATTTTCGTCTGCAAGAGTATGAAAACGCTAAGTTATACAAGGAGAAGACCAAGATGTGGCACGATAAGAAAATCCTTAAGAGACATTTTGAACCGAGCCAGAAGGTTCTTCTCTTCAACTCCCGTATGAAGTTATTTCCAGGGAAATTAAAGTCCAGATGGCCAGGGCCATTCACGGTTGCCAAGGTTTATCTGTATGGGGCAATAGAGGTTGAGGACTCTAATTCTAACAAAAATTTCAAAGTTAATGGGCAGAGATTAAAACATTACTGGGGCGGCGAGGTAGACCGATAGAACACCTCCATTACATTGGGAGACCCGGTGTAAGGCGGGATAATAGTCAATGACTCTAAATCAAGCGCTTGATGGGAGGCATCCCCATCTCAGTATCAAACAAATTGCTTGTGTTTTTATTTCATTCAGTATTCTTTTGGTTGTCTTCAGTTATTGTCTGTAGTTTTTAGTATAGCCTGTAGTCTATAAAGTGAATGTATGTTAGTATATGTGTTTAAAGGCTTTCAGTAGTTAGAACTTATGAATACTATGTCTGATTGTAGTCTATAAAGTGATGGTCAGATGAATGCTATGATTATCGCCATGAAATGGGTGCATTTCAAAAAACCGTCGAAATCCGCCGTGGTCGTGGTGGTGAAAGAGTTCTACGCTAATGCCATTCCTGATGGCCCGCCGGTGACACCAGTGAGGGGAAAGTTAATCCCATTTGATAGGAAAGTTATCAATGCAGTCTACAGGACCCCTAACTATGACGACCACGATTATCGGGAGAATGTGATTCGGAGTTATAGTACAGACGAGGTCATTAACAAACTCTGCAAACCTGGGACGGTGTGGAAAATGAATGATGATTATACTGCTGAAAGGACGTAATTCCCCCAGCAGGCCCTTAGCCATTATGGTAAGGCTTGGTACTCATTTATCTGTGTAAATCTCCTGCCTACGCGTCATTTGAGTGATGTGACCCGGGATAGGGAAGTTCTACTCTATGCCATTGTCACTGGCTTGAAAGTTGATGTGGGGACTCTTATCAGTGAGTCCATTACGAAGGCTATCAAGAGCAATGTTATGGAAAGCCTCCCTCACCCGTCTCTAATTACCCGTCTTTGCAAGAGGGAGGGTGTTCAGTGGAACAAGGAAGATGTCACCCTGCCGCCCATGTCTACCATTGACCATCATCTTATAGGTCGTTATGGAGTCTGGGAGGGAGCACCATCGCATCCCCGAGCAGAAGGATTTTTTCCAGCGCCTCAGCCACCACCATCCGGTGATCCTTAGCCATCCACTTAGGCGGGAACCTCCACACACGTGCCAGTTCCCCCTCCTTCTGAGACCATTGATTCTGGGGCTCTCGTACAGATTATGAACAACCTCAACTTTTTACACTTCAAGGTCAACACGGTCGCCCAATGGCAGAATCGATTCCATCACTACCATGCGGAGTTTGCGAATACACTCTCCAGCATTCATGTCGCTCAGGGAGGAGATGACGCTGATTTCATGTCTTTTCCATTTCCAACGCCTCCAATATATGCTCCTTATCCTCCACAATTTTTGCCTGCTGAAGAGGCCCCCACAGATGAGCCAGTGAACGTGGAGGATGATGGTGATGATGATGATGGAGATGACAATGATATTCATGTGGTCGGAGATGATGGCGAGGAAGGTGACGAAGGTGGTGATGCCCCAAATGCTTGAAGATGATGAAAGAGGCCATTGAGGGCACTGGCCTGATTGCAAGTTTGGGGGAAGAATTTCTGTTATTTATCTATATATGAATTGTGTTAGTATTTTAATATTTGAACTGCTATGATATGGTGTGTAAGTTTAATTATGTTTATTGGTGAGGACTTAAGTGAATGATTTGGGCTAAATAGCCCTATACTATTTAACTATATTTAATTATGTTTACATATTTTCGTGATTATTATTATTGTGATTAAGTTTTTGCTTATGGTGAATGGTTATTTTGGACGCATACTTTGTATAGTAGTCTTTAAAGTTTTATATGAATGCATGTTTTTGGTGGTATATCTTTTGCTTGGGAATATCTTGACTAAATCAGATATTATTTTACCTAAAGCCATATTTTTTGGGTTTTACACTGATTAATTGGTATACTTTAGTATACTTGATGCTATGTGTGATGGCTTTGCCCTATGTTGAAAAGGATACTTTATAGTTTATAGTTTTAGTCTATTATATTTTGATTAACTCTAACCCCCAATCTGTAACTATTTATATGCAATGTTAGGGTAGTTTAGCGTTTAAGTTTTGTTTGTGGCCTTTGGCAAGTCGCCAAGTAATTATATCATTTTCTTAAACTAGTGGCAAATCTATGTGAAGTTCGGGCGTGTGTTCTAGATAAATTGAGGCTATCTTGGATCCATCCGTTTAGCGAACACTGACCAATTCTCTTCTCTAGTTAATTGTCCAGTTTCAGGTTGTCTGTTTACTGTGTTGAAAATATCATAAGCTGTTAATACTCTGTTGATTTCAAGAATAAAAGATGTAAAGGCTTTTACACTTTTGGCTCTTTAGTTCTATGTAAAAAAAATTATTATAATAACAGTCCTACGGTGGGTTGAGATGGAGCGTGGAAACGTACTCGCCCATAAATGCAGGCTGGTAAAATCTAGTTTGGACTTATGTTGTTTACGTGGCCTTTGTGCTTGAGTTATTAGATTCTTAGGGGTGTTCTACACCTAGTGCCCTAAAGTCTTCTGGCTTGGGAGTCATTGATCTAAAGCTTACTAACGAGTGCTCTGTTTAGCCTAATAGTAATCAAGTACTGTCTGAGTCAGAATTTACTTCGTTATACTAGAACTTTTGAGCCTTTCGTATTTTTACATTTTATCTTAATGTTTGTTATCTATGTGAGTTGGACAGTAAGATTTTTGGTTATCACAGTCGACTGTGTGATCTTAATTTGGGTTATGGCTAGTTTAGATGTTTGGTCTACACACACACATGATGGATTGATTACAGTCTCGTGTTTATTAATAGACATTAAGCCCCCGTTCGTATGCGTGTTTGTCCTATTCTCATAAGATGTTCATGATTGTGCTTAGAGGCCATGATATTAGTCTATAGGATTTGTCTTCATTCGTATCTAGCAATAATGGGTATGAATGTCTGTTAGTTTGTTTGAGGACAAGCAAAATCTTAAGTTTGGGGGTATTTGATGAGTGAGATTTATACATGCGAATCAGATCCTTTGTGGCTTAAGATGTTGCCTGTTTTCTGTTATTTAGTTAGCTTTTATTTATATTTTATTGTTATTATGTTTTAGTTCTATCATGCAGGGCTTCGTAGTGATTTTCCAGCTTTCAGGGGCTCAATGTCCATTTTTGCTGTACTGGCGCCGCAGCGCCAGAGTTGCAGTTAAAGCCCGCGCCGCAGCACCAGTGTAAATTGGTACATACTGGAATTCGGGGCCGTAACGCCAAGGATCGAACAGAAAGCCACGCCGCAGTGCCGGATGTTGCTATAGTCCACTAGAAAGTGGTGCCCCGGTGCTTGGAGTCTGCGCCCTAGCGTCACAACGCCATTTGCAGCGCCTCAGTGCCAAATCTGGTGCCCCAGCACCATTTGTAGTGCCCCAGCGTCGTGTTCCTTTGCGTCGCAGCGCCGAACCCTTCTTATGGAGCAGCGCCGCAGCGCGACCTCCGATCTCTTTAGCCTTACGTGGCGCCGCAGCGCCACTTGCTAAGCTTATGCTCGCGTCGCAACGCGAGCTCTGGTGCCCAAATAGTAAAGAGCCTTTGATGACCTAAGAGAAGGGAGCAGTATATAAGAAGAGATGAGCCGTCTGCATTCAAACATCGAAGGATATCAGATAGAAATTATTACAAATAGCTTAGACTAGGATTTCTTTTACCGTAATTAATTTTTAGAAGAGAAAGAAGTCGTGTTCAAGGGAAAGAGAGTTATTGCATCTGACAGAGCTCAGTAGCTACGCAGTAAAGAGGATATTTGGAGGAAGAACACTTTAAATCGAGGGTTTTCTTATTCCAAATCTCCCATTTATTTGTGTTTTACTGATAATGTTAAATGTATTGAAAATGTGTGTTAGCACCATAGTTATGAACTAACTCCATTTTTAGGATTGCAATGTAACCTTTTGTTGAGCTTAATTAACTTTCTCTCCTATTTTATATAATGAATCATTTTGGAATGGGTTGTTGTATTTCTTATTTAATGACTGATTGCTTGATAAAAAATTGGTTTTGATAGTAATGGAAATTGACAAATGGATGTTATTATCTATCTTTAAATACAACAACACCTGTTATGACCACGCCAATGGAATGTGTGCATAAAATGCTAATAGGATAGACATATCCTTATTTACCTTGTGTGGCCTTGAGACTTAGCTTAATGACCTTGACCTAGTTATTTTTACCAATAGACATATTGTGTTTTATCTAGTTAGGGATGTGCATTTGACCTTCGACAGAAGCTTATGCATATTTACTGTTCTTGGTTGACCATTCCTTGATTCGTTTATAAATTGGAGAGTTCGGAGATTAGGCGACGCATTAGGGGAGTTATAATCCTATCTTGACTTCCTAGCACAACTAATACTCTTAGTCTTATAACTCTTATTAACATAGCTTAATCAACCATCTTGTTTTACTTGTTTAGATAAGATTAGTAACGACTTTACCTTAGTAATTATTTTCTTTTAAGACTTTGTCCTCGTGGGTTCGACACTCTACTTTCATATATTACTTGTGGACCGCGTATGCTTGCGCGCGATTTGGCAATAGCAAAATCGGCCAACAACCATGCAGTTGGCCTCGAATCTGCTAGCTCGTGTAGATACCCTTGGGCAGGAGCTTGCAGCGTTACCCCCTTATTCGGAGAGAGATGCTATGTTAGATCTGATAGCCCGCATACATACCGATCTGTAGATAGACTTATATTTTCCTGCACAGACTAGTTTAGCCATTTTGTCATGTACATCACATATTGTATATATCAAATAACATTATATATGGCAGGGAAATATATTTTGATGCACTTCCCTTTTAGTTGTGCCTTGATACTTTCTTGATATTTTCCTGCTTCTTCAGGGCTTGTGCTCTTGATGTATTCTGAACTCATCCTTGATGTGTGGACATTAAGACATCTCAGGATCTGTCAGAATGGATCATTGATCTGTATGTATCCCTACCCTCTTTGGTGTTTTGGGACTGGTTTCTGTATGTATACGTGTAAAGGATTGTGACTTTTCCTCTCTGAGATTCACTGCACCACAGATGGTCGCCAGTACTCCTATTTAAGAGGAGCCCAATTAGTTCCATCTCTTATGGATTGGTGTTGCTCTTCAAGGAATCAACCGTAGCTTAGATGGTCGCCAACTCTCCCATTTATGGGGAGGCCAGGTAATTCCATCCCTTTGGTCTGAAGTCGATGAAATGTAATGGATTGAAGTTTGATCCCAGTACCATGTGACAAGTATTTATGTTTAGGTAGGGGGTTAGACCGAACCATAAATGGTTGCCTACGTACTCCTATTGAAGAGGAGATCAGGTTTACGTAGTTCTAACCTGGTGTAAAAGGTTCAACACTGTATGGTATAAGGGTAGAAAGGTGTGGAAATGTTTTTGTTGTTTTTGTTTATAGAGAAGGGTGTAGAAATGTTTTTGTTGTTTTTGTTTTATTGTGATCGGGCCATATAAAATGGTTGCCTACGTACTCCCAGGTATCGGGGAGATCAGGTCGACATAGTTCACCCCATGTTCAGAATGATTTGCAGCCGAAAAAGTTTGATCCCATGTTTAGGACAAACTGCGGGTGTGAAAAAGTTTGATCCCATGTTCAGGACAAACTGTAGGGGAAAGGTTCAATCCCTGGTGGGATAATCAAAATTGTATGGAGTGTGAAATGAAAGATCTGATGATCTAAAAACCAGGTTGCTGGCTTGAAGAGTGTGTTTCCCTGATTAGGCAAATGAGTATGAAGAAAGGATTGTGTGTAGTAAGGGTTAAAAAACTTGAAATGATTGGTAATTTGGTGATCCAAAACCAGGATGTTTGCTTGATGGTAACTTCAGACATAGTACCGTTTCACGGTGTCTGAATTGATGAGATATGGAAATTCGTCGCCATCCATTTCTTGTAATCTGAGAGCACCTCTTGTCAATACCTCCTTGACAATAAACCGGCCTTCCCAGTTTGGAGTGAATTTTCCCTTTGACTGATCTTAGTTGTCAATGATCTTTTTCAAAACTAAGTCATGTTGTTTAAACTGTCGTAGCCAAACTTTTTTGTTGTAGGACCTGGCTATCCTTTGTTGGTATAACTGACCATAGAAGATAGCATCACTTCGCTTTTCATCTATTAGAGATAATTGGTGATATCTGTCTTGTAACCATTGGTCTTCATCCAGTTGAGCGTCAATCAACACTTTGAGGGATTCCATTTCCACTTCTATGGGGAGTACTGCTTCCATCCCATAGGTCAATGAGTAAGGGGTTACACTAGTGGAAGTACGCATTAAAGTTCTGTAGGCTAATAGAGTCAGAGGCAAGAGGTCAGGCCATCCTTTGTGATTGGCGGACATCTTCTGCATGATCTTTTTGATGTTCTTATTAGCCGCTTCAACAACACCATTCATCTTTGAACGGTAGATGACAGAGTTAAGGTGTTTGATGTGGAATTTACTGCACAACTCCTCCATCATTTTGTTGTTGAGTTTCTTAGCATTGTCTGACACAATTACCTCTGGTTGTCCATATCGACAAATGACATTGTTTCTGATGAAAGCAACTGATGACTTCTTTGGTAACCCTGGGGAAGGAGGCTGCTTTTACATATTTGGTGAAGTAGTCAATTATGGTAAAGATAAACCGATGCCCATTACTTACTTTGGGCTCGATGGGTCCGATCACGTCCATTCCCCACATTGAGAAGGGCCAAGGTGAACTCATATTGTGGAGCTCCCTCGGAGGGGCGTGGATAACATTCAGATGAATTTGGCATTGGCAGCATCTCTTGACGTGATCATCATAATCAGCCTTAAGCAAGAGCCATTTATGCCCTGTTCTGAGTATCTTTTTAACAAGTAGAGGGCCACTCATGTGTGGGCCACACTCCACCATGGATTTCATCCATGAGCCTCTAAGCTTAGTCCTTGTCCAGACATCTGAGGAGACCTAGTCCAACATCTCTTTTGTAGAGTGGATCTCCGCTCAGGTAAAACTTCATAGCCAGTCGATGAATCCGCCTTCTTTCAGTCAGGCTCGCCTCAGCGGGTATAGATCCATCTCGCAAGTTCTCCTTGATATACTGATACCAAGGGTGTTGGATGGTAGGTAGCTCATCTAAAACTTCTCCAATGTAATTCCCATAGGCTGGAGCCTGTTGTAGGGTAAGTGGGATGTTTGGCATGTTTTCCTTGTCAGGTATGTTGATCAAGGAGGCCAAAGTTGCTAGCGCATCCGTAAAATCATTCCTATTCCTAGGAATGTGGAGGAAGTTTATTTCTTCAAACTCCAAAGCCATCTGTAAAACTTGCCGATGGTAAGGCATCAAATGTAGCTCTTTGGTGTGATAGATTCTTGTGGTCCGTTTGATTACCAATTTTGAATCCCCAAAGACAGTTAACCGCCTGATACCCATTAATTGGGCAAGTTTGAGTCCCATGATATAGCCTTCATACTCAGCTGTGTTGTTAGTGCTGACAACTGCAATTTAACGGTGACGGGATATTGCTCCCCCGTACCGGATACTAGAACTGCTCCAGAACCTTCCATGTTAATAGCTCCATCAAAATACATTTTCCATATACAGCATGCATTGTACTGATGGTGTTGCTGAACTATCATTACCCCTTTATTGGGTAAGTATGTTTCCAAGGGTATGAAATCCCCTGCAGGTGCGGCGGCCAGATGATCTGCAATTCCTTGACCTTTATTGGACTTTTGCGTCACGTAGACGATGTCAAATTTTTGTAGGATCAACTGCCATCTGGACAGCCGACAATTCAATATGGGTTTACTAAACACGTACTTGAGAGGATCCACACGGGATATGAGACGGGTTGTATGACCATGGAGGTAATGCTGTAACCTCATGGAAGCCCATGCTAAAGCACAAGAAGTCTTCTCAATCTGAGTGTACTTGTGTTCACTGTTGCTGAATCTTTTGCTGAGGTAGTAGATAGCTCGCTCTTGGCCTCTATCGTCTTTTTGTCCCAGCATGTAGCCTATGGCATTATCATTAATGGATATGTACATAAACATGGGAACATCATCCTTGGGTGGTACTAAAATAGGAGCGTTAACCAACTGCTCTTTGATTATAAGGAAGGCTTTTTGACACTCATCGTTCCATTTCATGGAGGAGTTTTTCCTTAACAACTTGAAGATAGGCTCACCGGTTGCTATGAGTTGAGAAATAAACCTGCTAATGAAGTTGATTCTTCCCAAAAATCCCTTTATTTCCTTCTCTATTTGAGGAATGGGAATTTCCTTGATGGCCTGGATTTTGGTGGGATCCAGCACAATCCCTTTGTGGCTGACTAGGAAACATAAAAACTTGCCTTATTTAACGCTAAAGGCGCACTTGGCTGGATTAAACTTCAAGTTGTACTTACGTAACGGGGACTATATTTGATATCCATTCAGGATATGTGGACACCATGATGATGCCAGCTTGAAATTATTTCACAATTTCATCTTTAACCTTTAAACCCCACTTAGGTTTTAATCACTTGAGCTTCTTCCTGACTGGCTTGAATCCCTCTTTAATGGGAAGGCGATGGATGATGATGCCCGTGGACAAACCCACCATGTCTTTATGAGACCATGAAAACATATCCTGGAATTGGGTTAATAACGCAACCATGTCATTCCTTTGGTTTGGAGTGAGGTTTGTAACAATCTGGATCAACCTAGGGCTTTCTAAGGTTCCAAGATTGAATGAGGTGGTTTGATCAAGATTTGGTTTGGGTTTGTCTTTGACCCATTCCTTGATCTCCTGAGGTATCTCAATGTCCTCTTGTATTTCCATCAAGTTTGAGTCCAACTTTTAATCAAAGTTATAGTCCTTGTGGAGAAAAGGCACCTCATCAGCAAGTACAGGCACATCTAAATTCAAAGTCCTGAAACAAAATATGCCTTCACTTAATTTATGAAACTGTTTAATCATACAAAGTGTTAGCATGTACTGATAAAATAACTACTAATGTTGTACAGAAAAGTAAGCAGTTAAAGCTATCTACAGGGCAGAGGGATTTTTCCCTTTTTACCCTTGGCGACAAATACAAGGAGTGCTGCTTCAATTGTCAAGGGTGAAGTCCTGGTGGACGGCAGTAACGAAGTGGCTATCATCGTCCTCCTTCTCCTGAATGATGACCATAATGTCGGGACAATCATCATTTAGAGTGTATCTATTTGCGTGCTCATCATGAAAAAGGATGTGTAGATGAGACAAACTCCTAGCAATGTCTTGTTTACGTCTCCATTTCTCTTCTTCCACTTTGGGATCAGGAATCAGGACCTCTTTTGCTTTAACCAGTATCAGTTTGGGAAATAGCATAGCCATAACATGGGCTAAAACCTTTATCGGAGACTGTATAGGCTCAGGATCGGTAGGTGGAGATAATCGCATTATGGCTGAAGATGAAGGAATCTGTTTATGCTTGTGAGGATTCCTGTAACTGGAGCTAGTAGAATAACCTAATCCAGCTGTCCCTGTTCGACTGGGACTTGAATTGGGTGCTTAATACCCTGATGATCTTTGCCCAACCCTTGTCCAGGTTGATGACCCAATGATATCATCTCTTGAGTGGACGACATTACCTCGGCAGAAATCTTGGGTGTGGGAGGTGGAGCCCCAATGGGATGGTAATGAGTGTTGCTCACCTCCAGGGCATGGAAACTATCCGGCTCAACTTCAGAATTGAAGTTGATGAGTGGTATGTCACCTTGTTCAGGACATTCCGACTCAGCATTAATAGTGACTAGGCTATTATTGATAATGTACTTGAGTTGATGATGAAGGGTGAAAGGGATGGCTCCAGCCATATGAATCCACGGTCTTCCCAAAAGCAGGTTGTATCCTGTGGCTATTCTGAGCACGTGAAAGGATATACTGAATGTGTGTGGACCAATCTCCACTGGTAGTTTAATCTTTCCAACGGCGTTTCATCGGGACCCATCAAAAGCTTTGATAACTGTATGGCTACTTTTGATCCTTTTGGGGTTGATATTCATCTTCTCCAAGGTAGCACAAGGACATATATTCAGAGATGAACCTACATCTATCAAAAATCCTCCTACCATGTATCCGGAGGACAAAACCGCTATGTGTAACGGCTTGCAATGACCAGTCCCTTCAGCGAGTATGTCGTCATCAGTGAAAGATATCACATTATTGTTAAAAATGTGATCAACCAGATGTTGGAATTTTTCCACATCCACTGATTTAGGTGAATGGGCTTCTTCCAAGACCTTTAGCAAGATCTTCCTGTGATCTTCGGAAGAGAAAACCAAGTCCAGTATGGAAAGTTTGTTGTGGAGCTTCTCTCAAGCTTAAAACCACCTTGGCTTCATTATGGCCCATGGTACGGAGGAACTCTTCAATTTTCTCCATAGGAACTTTCCCATTTGACCTGATGGTAGGTTTCATCACCCAATGGGGAAGATACAATGAATTCTCCTTTGACACTGCAGCAGTTGTATGTGATGTAGATCCTTCAGCCTGCCCATAATTCCATGGGACTTTTTTCGAGCTGACAACAGGATACTGTGGCCTAGATGGCAAGCGAATTCTCTCTGGTGCAGTGTCAGCACCTTTGAGTTGAATTGTTTGTATTGTGAGTGGTCTAGTAGCCAAATCATCCTCAGCGGATATAACTGCTACATTGTCCTTCCATTTTGTAGGACATGTGTTCCCACTCTCGAGTAACAAAGTGTCGTCATCTGCCATTTGCAGGACACCGCTATCAATTAAATTCTGAATGAGGTGGCGGAGTGCCCAACATTCTTTTGTGTTGTGACCGCGAGAATGGGAGTGGTACTGGCATACTCCATTGGAATTTAACCGTCTGGAACGGGTGTTTATTAGAGGTAGAAGGGATGTAATTTGTGACGCCCCCAAAATAGGTCCATTCCATCCAACCCATTTTGAGTCGCCAAATACATGGTACAGAAACAACTACAACTTTTACAACCCATAAACTGTGAGTTTGAATACAAACATTGTCATCTAGACAATATCCACATACCCAACTATGTCCTCAATACAATTATTGATATATTATTTTACAAAAATGGTGAGGACTACTAAACAACTCTCTCTAGAACCTTCATTCCATACCTCGACTCGATCCTGCTATGTTCTCACCTCCTGAGAAGAAAATGGAACAACAAGGAGAAGGGTGAGCTCAACTAGCCCAGTAAAGAATATTATGACTAAGATAATATACAACAAATTATCGTTAGTCTTCAACAGGGAAAAATATAATAGAATACAATAAACAACAAGTTTTAGATCAACAAATGCAGCGGAAACAACAATCCATTAGAAGAGTCACGTAGAGGATGAATTCTACTGTCTTCTAAGATTTAAAAGTCCATCATCAATATTTCATCCCTGTAACAACAATCAATATACATCTTTAATCATCTTTGCACTACAGGCCAAAGATATTCATTTGTATCACCAGTTGGTCATGTTCATCTCAACACCTGTTCATCTTTGCACTACGGGCTAAAGAGATTCATCAGTTTAATCATTCATCTTTGCACTACAGGCCAAAGATATTCATCAATTATTCATGTTCATCTCAATACCTGTACATCTTTGCACTACGAGCCAAAGATATTCATAATAAAATCAACCATCTTTGCACTACAGGCCAAAGATATTCAGTAACACCATCATTTAGGACTGAGGATGATGAAAAATATTTTAAAGAAAACGAATCCAGTGAAACAAAATAACAAGTATAAAGGATTCGTACTCTAAACAATCCGAGTTCAAAAATACTTCATAAATAATCATACTGAAGTAAAATTCACGAATGATCAAAACATGGATACAATCAAAGCTAGTATCCAGAATAGATATTTTGGACAAAAAGAAGAAATTTCATTTTTCGGTGAATAGTGCCGTATTCGTGAATAGTGCCGTATACGTGAATAGTGTCGTATACGTGAATAGTAACTTCGACACCAAAAGATAGAAATTTCACAAAAAACATCATCATGCTTCATGAATAGTACACATGAATAGTAACTCGTGAATAGTAACTCATGAATAGTAACTCGTGAATAGTAACCCCCACATGAAAAAGTTCCAAATTTGATTAAAAAGTTCACCAATATTTCGGCATAATGATATTGAAGAAAAATATCATTTAAGAAGAAGATAATACCCCTTACTATCCCTTACAATCCCATACCTCAAAATAACCGTACTTCTGACTGAATTTCGGTATAGTGCTGACAGAAACTCGCACCGTATAGCAACACTCAAAGTATACTCACAAGAACACGCTTGATATATAGAGAGAGAAGTAGAGAGAAAGCTTATGTTTCTGGTGTGATTTTCAATTCTAACTTAGCCCTTATTTATAGGAAAATGCTAGAACGCCAAAGGAGACTAAATTAATATAATATTAATATTTACAAAACATTCAAGCCAACCACCAAGGAATCTGATTTTAGCCATCAAACACATGTTAAAGATGCTCACCAACCTTTAAAAAACGTTTTTGTTGAAAATAATAATTAAAACTTCCAAAAATCAAATATTTCGGAACTCCGAAACTTCAATAATTCACAATAAATAGCCCTTTTATTAGAAAATTCGAATCTCACGAATTTTTATAGGAATTTCAATTCTCTACAACTTTGCAGAAGAAAATTTTTCTAAATTCCAAATAGAAATTGACCGAAATCCACAAACGGGCGATTTTACAGTCTATACTCAATTTTCGGTCAAAAATTATGTCCACCGACACACAAAACATGTGTTAAACATTTAATGCCACAAAAATACTCTACCTCCTCATATACTCATATATCCCACATTCATTGTAAAAATATCATCGTTAATATATTATTAAAATAATATATTTAAATAAATTATTTTATCAAAAAAAGATAAAATATTAATTTTCAACAATTGTCACTTTTAAAAATTTTCTCCATCTATATCCACATAAAATAAATATTTTCTTTATCATAATAATCAATAATTAATTATTAAAAATAATATTACAGAATCACAGTACTGACAACCAGGCCGTTCCCAGGATAGAGGGGGCTTTTCAATAAGGATTTCTCCTTACTGGCGCACAATTAGATGACCAAACCTCTCATTGACAGAACTTTCTAGACATTGCCAATAATGTTATCTGATAATATTATTCAAATAATATGAATTATTGATCTGATAATGGAAAATACTGTGCAATGACAATTATTGAAACAATAATAATATAAATATCAACGCAACAATTATTGAATCAATAAAGTAATGAACAGTAACTACTGTAACAATTATTGAGTAGTGCCTTCTTACGTAAGGATCAATAATTCAAAATACTGTGCAATACCGTGTGCTACTATGTAACAACGCGTATTACTGCATTTTAACCACCGGGTATTCCAACAGTGTAAACGGTAACAACTACGTCGTTATTTTTAAACAACTTATATTTGTCGTTTTCTTCCTCCAGTCATTTTCCGTTATGGGGCCCACACATGGCTGCGTCGTCGTACGAATATTCCTCGACAGTACGAATATTCCACGACTAAACGAATATTCCCCGACAACAATGAATATTTTATAACCACTTGCTTATTTTGAAATATTTGCGCATTTTACCCATAACTTTCCACATTAATCAAATCAACCCTTACTATTTCAGTAAAATAAATAAAGGAAATTCCTTTTTATTTAAAAAAATTTCGGGGTCTTACAACCTCCCCTCCTTATGAAATTTCATCCTCGAAATTGACGTACGTACCTGGTGTATCGAAAAGATGAAGATACCTCGCTTTCATTTCCGTTTCCAACTCCCAGGTCATTTCCTCAATAGCATGGTTTCTCCGCAAAACTTTAACTTGTGGTATGACCTTCGTACGTAGCACATGCTTCTTCCTATCCAAAATCTTGACAGGCACCTCCTCGTATGTTAAGTCTTCGGCTATCTCGTCTGGTTCTAACTCAATAATGTGGTTCGGGTCGTCCATATATTTATGTAACATCGATACGTGAAAAACGTTATGAACATGCGTCATACTTGGCGGTAAAACGATTCTATAGGCCACAGTTCCTACTCGATCGAGGATTTCAAATAAATCAATAAATCGAAGGTTTGAGCTTTCCTCACATCGCCAATTCTCGCTTTTGGAATAACAACTTCTTGCACCTCCTTCTTCATATTCATCAGCTCCGGTGTGTAGCCTGAGCGATTTTAACTTTATCGATAAAAGTCGATTATACTTGTATATCATCACGTGGTTACTTAGAGTTTTCATCTCCATCTCTAATATTTTTAAGTTATACGAAATGAGTCTTTGACAATATCGTACTCGTACTCGTATACGATCTTCTACTCAACACGTCAGCTACCACGTTCGCTTTTCTAGGATGGCATGGTCAGAACATGTGCTGAAATGAGTCTCCTCTTGAGTTCTTCAAAGCTCTTCCCACATTCCTCGCTTCATTCGAATTTTGTATCTCTACGAGTCAGCTGCGTTAATGGAATAGCAATTCGAGAATATCCTTTAACGAATCTCTGATAATAACCAACTAAGCCTAAAAACTACGTATTTCGATTACCGACTTAGGTTGTTCTGAACTGTGACTCATATCCCAACCTTGGATAGCACGTCACAATGACACCTATCTGTTTATTATCGCACAAATATTGTGTCCCCTACGAAGAGTCTGGCTTCGGTGCATTCCACAAAGAAAGTTACCAAATAAAGGCTCGGGTATCAACTTCTACAGTTGGGTTTTTAACTCCTGAAGTTCAATAGGAGCCATTCGATATGAGATTTTAGAAATGAGTTTTGTACCAGATTTAAAGTCGATACAAATTCAATATCACGCTCTGGGAGTAAGCCAAGAAATTCTTCAGGAAATACGTCAGGAAAAATCAATAACAACAGGAATATTATTAAAATCTGACGTATTTTTGTTCAAGTCTATAGCATGATTAAGAAAACTTGACATTCGTTTTTCAATAAACAAATGGCTTTATAATTTAATATGAAAGAGTTTGACTTCAATGTTTTGGTTGATTGAATTCAAATAACAGGTTGCTTAGGAATATGAAAACTAACAACCTTACGAAAACAATCAATTTTGGCATGATGAGTAGTTAACCAATCAATCCCTAAAATCACATCAAAAGCAAGTATCTTTAAAGAGATAAGGTCAACAGGTAAGGTGATGGTGCCAACTTGAATCAAACAAGATTTATAAACAGTGGATGTGATGAAAGTTTCTCCTAGCGGAGTTTCCACAGATAAGTCAAAATCTAATTTCTCCGGAGTCAAGTTCAAACGTTGAACGCAAGCAAGAGAGATAAAAGAATGGGTAGAACCGGTACCTAGTAAGGTAAAAACTTCGCAAGAATTATAATTAACTAACCCGTGCTAACTTCGTTCGGGTTCCTTGTATTTTGACCGGTCACGACAAACGCTCTTCCAGGAACCGTTGACTTTGACTTTTCTGGGAAATCCTTTTGAGTCACCATTCCCGCTGGACTGGGTTTCGCTACCGTACATTCTCGAGCGATATGTCCTTCCTTTCCACAATTATAGCATACCTTGAACTGTTGTGGACAGTTTGGGCTGATATGTCCCTCTTTTCCAGATTTGTAACATACGACCGGTGGTCTTTCTCCTCCCTTGGAACTAGTTGTTGCTGGTGCTGACGTCTTCACATGGTCGTTGTTGAATCTCCTCTTTTTAAAATCTCCTCCCAACTCGCTTCTTCTATTTTCATGGCCACGATTACCACCAGAGTGGTTACCGCCTTTGTCCATATTCTTCTTTCTCCGCTGGTTATCGTTATTCTGATGACTGCTATCTTCGGTATGATCCTGGTTATGATCCCTCGGTTGAACGTACTCGTTATCTCGCTCTAACAACTGAGCCCTGTTGACAACATCTGAATAGATAGAAAATTTATGATAAATGAGATACTGACGTATGCCGGGTTTCAAACCTCTCAGAAATATCTGCGTCATACGTTCCTCATTCTCCACCAAATGAGGTGCAAACCTGGATAACTCCACGAACTTTGCCACGTACTGGGACACCGTCATGTTATTCTGCTCTAGTCTAATAAACTCCACTTCCTTCATATGGCGAATACTTTCAGGAAAGTATTTTTCGTTGAAAAGTTTCTGACACGTCTCCCATGACATGCTGAGTGCGGCTGGATGTGTACGCTTCACAGACTCCCACCAGTAGTCTACCACGCCACGGAACATAAAGGTGGCGAATGGAACCTTCTGTTCCTCCGTACATCCTAAGACATCAAATATCTTGGTAATTTGCTTGACCCATGATTCCGCCATGATCGGATCGGGCTTTCCCTTAAATTCTGGTGGTCCCAACTCTTTGAACTGCTTGGCTGTGACCACCCGTGAATTGCTATCATTTCCTCTTGTATTTTGAACACGAGTCTCCTTCGTCTGATTTTGCATGAACTGCAAAAAGCTCCTAAACATCCCGTCGTTCGTCGTCTGCTCAGTGGCGTTGTTCACAGGAGGAACATTGCCAGCCTGTTGTACTTTCTCCTCGTTGGTAAGTACAGGCATCTCCACGGTCTCATTTACTCCACTGTTAATATTCTCAGACGACATTCTCAAATACTGTCATAAAACAAGGGTTAATTAAACAAATTAACAAATCACATAATACCCCTATATTATGACCGACCAACAAATAAGCTTAGGTAGGACACACTAGCAAAGGATTTACTCGTCTCTCCCCTCCTAGTTCTATTCCCCGATATCCGTCAGAGATCATATCCCTAAGCTCTGATACCAACTGTGATGCCCCCAAAATAGGTCTATTCCATCCAACCCATTTTGAGTCGCCAAATACATGGTACAGAAACAACTACAACTTTTACAACCCATAAACTGTGAGTTTGAATACAAACATTGTCATCTAGACAATATCCACATACCCAACTATGTCCTCAATACAATTATTGATATATTATTTTACAAAAATGGTGAGGACTACTAAACAACTCTCTCTAGAACCTTCATTCCATACCTCGACTCGATCCTGCTATGTTCTCACCTCCTGAGAAGAAAATGGAACAACAAGGAGAAGGGTGAGCTCAACTAGCCCAGTAAAGAATATTATGACTAAGATAATATACAACAAATTATCGTTAGTCTTCAACAGGGAAAAATATAATAGAATACAATAGACAACAAGTTTTAGATCAACAAATGCAGCGGAAACAGCAATCCATTAGAAGAGTCACGTAGAGGATGAATTCTACTGTCTTCTAAGATTTAAAAGTCCATCATCAATATTTCATCCCTGTAACAACAATCAATATACATTTTTAATCATCTTTGCACTACAGGCCAAAGATATTCATTTGTATCACCAGTTGGTCATGTTCATCTCAACACCTGTTCATCTTTGCACTACGGGCCAAAGAGATTCATCAGTTTAATCATTCATCTTTGCACTACAGGCCAAAGATATTCATCAATTGTTCATGTTCATCTCAACACCTGTACATCTTTGCACTACGAGCCAAAGATATTCATAATAAAATCAACCATCTTTGCACTACAGGCCAAAGATATTCAGTAACACCATCATTTAGGACTGAGGATGATGAAAAATATTTTAAAGGAAACGAATCCAGTGAAACAAAATAACAAGTATAAAAGATTCGTACTCTAAACAATCTGAGTTCAAAAATACTTCATAAATAATCATACTGAAGTAAAATTCACGAATAATCAAAACATGGATACAATCAAAGCTAGTATCCAGAATAGATATTTTGGACAAAAAGAAGAAATTTCATTTTTCGGTGAATAGTGTCGTATTCGTGAATAGTGCCGTATACGTGAATAGTGTCGTATACGTGAATAGTAACTCTGACACCAAAAGATAGAAATTTCACAAAAAACATCATCATGCTTCATGAATAGTACATATGAATAGTAACTCGTGAATAGTAACTCATGAATAGTAACTCGTGAATAGTAACCCCCACATGAAAAAGTTCCAAATTTGATTAAAAAGTTCACCAATATTTCGGCATAATGATATTGAAGAAAAATATCATTTAAGAAGAAGATAATACTCCTTACTATCCCTTACAATCCCTTATCCTCAAAATAACCGTACTTCTGACTGAATTTCGGTATAGTGCTGACAGAAACTCGCACCGTATAGCAACACTCAAAGTATACTCACAAGAACACGCTTGATATATAGAGAGAGAAGTAGAGAGAAAGCTTATGTTTCTGGTGTGATTTTCAATTCTAACTTAGTCCTCTATTTATAGGAAAATGCTAGAACGCCAAAGGAGACTAAATTAATATAATATTAATATTTACAAAACATTCAAGCCAACCACCAAGGAATATGATTTTAGCCATCAAACACATGTTAAAGATGCCCACAACCTTTGAAAAACGTTTTTGTTGAAAATAATAATTAAAACTTCCAAAAATCAAATATTTCGGAACTCCGAAACTTCAATAATTCACAATAAATATCCCTTTTATTAGAAAATTTGAATCTCACGACTTTATATAGGAATTTCAATTTTCTACAACTTTGCAGAAGAAATTGTTTCCAAATTCCAAATAGAAATTGACCGAAATCCACAAACGGGCGATTTTACAGTCTATACTCAATTTTCGGTCAAAAATTATGTCCACCGACACACAAAACATGTGTTAAACATTTAATGCCACAAAAATACTCTACCTCCTCATATACTCATATATCCCACATTCATTGTAAAAATATCATCGTTAATATATTATTAAAATAATATATTTAAATAAATTATTTTATCAGAAAAAGATAAAATATTAATTTTCAACAATTGTCACTTTTAAAACTTTTCTCCATCTATATCCACATAAAATAAATATTTTCTTTATCATAATAATCAGTAATTAATTATTAAAAATAATATTACAGAATCACAGTACTGACAACCAGGCCGTTCCCAGGATAGAGGGGGCTTTCCAATAAGGATTTCTCCTTACTGGCGCGCAATTAGATGACCAAACCTCTCCTTGACAGAACTTTCTAGACATTGCCAATAATGTTATCTGATAATATTATTCAAATAATATGAATTATTGATCTGATAATGGAAAATACTGTGCAATGACAATTATTGAAATAATAATAATATAAATATCAACGCAACAATTATTGAATCAATAAAGTAATGAACAGTAACTACTGTAACAATTATTGAGTAGTGCCTTCTTACGTAAGGATCAATAATTCAAAATACTGTACAATACCGTGTGCTACTGTGTAACAACGCGTATTACTGTATTTTAACCACCGGGTATTCCAACAGTGTAAACGGTAACAACTACGCCGTTATTTTTAAACAACTTATATTTGTCATTTTTTTCCTCCAGTCGTTTTCCGTTATGGGGCCCACACATGGCTGCGTCGTCGTACGAATATTCCCCGACAGTACGAATATTCCACGACTAAACGAATATTCCCCGACAACAATGAATATTTTATAACCACTTGCTTATTTTGAAATATTTGCGCATTTTACCCATAACTTTCCACATTAATCAAATCAACCCTTACTATTCCAATATAATAAATAAAGGAAATTCCTTTTTATTTAAAAAAATTTCGGGGTCTTACATAATTCTTCCTTCTTTGATTAGCATCTAAAATATCTCCTCCATAGGCTGGCCAAGGTATGTAAATTCCCTCTTGTTAGCAAAATCCCGACGGGCTTTGGCAGTTGCTCTTTTTGCAACTATATCCTCCAGTGTTTCACTTTCTGAAGGTGATGATGGAGTATTCATGACAAAAGAAAGGAGACTAGCATGCTCCTGACTGACTAATTGGCGTGTGACTTGGTGTTGATGGATCACCAGTTCTGCCAATTAGTCTACTTGCTTGCAAAGAGCCTTAATCTTTCGTTCCATCATGAATTGGAACTGTGCGTAATCCCATTTGTCAGCACTGTTGTGATGCCCCCAAAATAGGTATACATCACCCATCTTGGGTAGCCAAATACATGGTACTGGATACAAATACAAACTTAATTATACAACTTGAGCTGAGAGTTTTTACATGAATATTGTCTTCTAGACAATATCCAAACTCAAATAGAGTCTTCATTACATTTATTGTCACACTATTTTATAGAATAATGAGGACTACTATAACACCATTGTGACAACCCAAAAAATTAGACAATTTATATAAATTTTAAATGATGGATTGAAGGTCAAATAATAGACCTAGACAGAAAATAAGTGTATGCGTTTGATATTATTGGGATGGAATTTTGAGGATTTCAAAATTCTGTGAAGGATTTAGGTGAATTATTCAGGATTAAGTGTATATGTGAATATGTTCTGTGTTTATGATTTTGTATGTGTTCAGAATGTGGTCAAGGGTCAAGGGTTGACCAGATAAATTTTATCGGTGTCAAACCCTAATATTATTAAGAACGTCAACGTTCTGTTAGAAAACCCTAACGTCTGATAAGAAACCTTAGAAATTGGTTCTGAAACCCTAATTTCAGTTCCGAAAATCTGAAACCCTAATTCAAAATTTTAAAACCCTAGATTGGGAATGCAAATGCTGGTATAAGGTTTAAACGTTATTAATTATAACTTAATTAGGGAAAACCCTAATCATTCACTTGAAACCTTAATTGATTTTTAGAAAACCCTAATACCAGATCTGAAAACCCTAAGTTCAGATTCTAGGAATTTGAAACCCTAATCTGGGAACTTAATGGAGAATTATAATGCTTAAGTGCTATTAATTATAATATTAATTAGGGTAAATCTTAATTAATTAACAAGCCCTAATTTCAAATTTTTGAACCCTAATTGTTCTGTCAGAAATCCTAATGTATAATTGTGGATTTAATTGCTAAATTAGCAATATTAATTAAAAAATAATAATCCTAATTAGCAAGACTGAGTTTATGATTAGGAAATCTAAATATATTTATATAATCCTAATTATAATTTACAAATGCTAATTTTCTATTTCGAAAACCCTAATCTGGAAATCCTAGAAAGGTGAATTATGGAAAGCTTAGGTTTTAACCCTAAGGGTCAAACCTTAAGGGTTTCATTAAATGACAATTCTAGAATAAAAATTATATGGAAATGACCATTTTACCCTTTTTGCAATACTAAAATGAGTTGGTGAGTAGGTCTTGACTTATTGTGGGTTGCTCACCAACCCTAGGCCTAACCCTAGCTTAGCATGTGACTAAAAACACAATTCATCATCCATATTCATTGTATTCCTAGTTTATAAAAGATTAAAGTGAGAGAAAACTCACTTTACTTTCCTTACTAGCCAAAGCCATCCACTCTCTCTAAATTCAAAAATGAGAGTGGAAGGGAGTGAGAAGATGAGATATGATCAAGTATTAGCAAGCCAAGATCAGATCACAAAGTCAGAAATCAAAGATCAAGATTGAAAGGTATAAAAACCCTAACTTAGAAATCCTTAGATCTGATGTTTGATGTTGTGATTTATTGTTTAGAAATGTGTAATAAGGCGTCTTTCAGTGATCTGGGTTGTTAAATCCCAGATCCATAACATCAAAGTGCATGAAATAACATTTTTTTGAAATCTGGAAAAAAATTTGGAAGTGGCCTGACAGTCGAATGTCAGAGACCTTAAATCTTTATTTGTTAGATGTTTTGTGTGTTTTATGTTTTGGATATGTTCTATGCCATGTAGGCTTTTATTTGGAACTTGAAGAAAGCTTATATCATGTATATTTTGCAAGATATAATCGGTCAAAGTGCGTTGACCGAGCACAATTTCTGTTTCTGGGCAACCCAGAAAAATTCCCAGATTTCCAGAACGCCTGACAACGATTTTCGTGGGCTCAGATCTTGATGTGTTTATATAGACAAGTCATGTTATTATTTTAACATTGTAGAATGGTATAAGAACTACACATTCGAACCATTAGATCACTCAGATCTTGCTCAGAATCAAAATTATTGGTGGTCAAACGACCGTTGACCAAACTGTTCAAGAAAATTTCTGGGTTTTCCAGAAATGTTAAAGAACAGTTGTTGTGGCCTAGTTTGATTGACCTAGATCTTACTGTTTTGATGTTGTTAAGTTGATCTGGTGATTTGTTATTGTACCTTGACATACCTACTATAGATTTGAACATTAACATCACATGAAACATGATTGGAACATGTATAAAATTGAGCCACAAGGTGGTCACTCGAAACTGACTGGGAATCTGGAAACCCAGAAAACCCAGCAAGTCTCTGACAGCAATTTTGCAGGCTTAGATCTTGCAACTGTGATGCTTAATGACTTAGATGATGATATATAGTTGTAGTATTACATAAATACTAAACGATTAATGTCTTAGTACACCCAAAAATCAAAAAGAACACTGAATTAAACTCGGTCAAACCTTTTACCTTAGTGGCTGACATGAAGGCTCAAGAACATCCCAAGAACACATTTAGCGACGCTTGTGTCGCCTAAAATACCTTTAGCGACAGATAAATTAGAAAACTAATTATTTTAATTAATAATTTGAAATAATTAATTTTTAATTATTCAAAATAAATAATAAATTATGAAAAATTATTTTAAAGCCTGAAAAATAGTTTTTAATTATTTTGAGTGTATTTCATAAATATTTAATATTTTTGGAATATAAAAGGTATTTATTTATTTAATTATAATATTAAATAAATTATATAAAAATGATTTTAATTCATGAAAAATTATATTATGGAGTTAAAAAATATTTTAAGTTATTTTTGATGACTTTTCATATTTTGTGATGAATTTTATTAATAATTTATTATTAATGGAAATTAATTTATTTAATAAATATATTAAATAAATTATGGAAAAATAGAATTAATATTTTAAAAATTATATAAAAATGATTTAAGGGTTAGAAAATAGTTTGAGTTATAAAATATAACTTTTGATGTTTTGTCCTAAAAATATTAATATTTTAATATTAATAGCAATTATCGGATAATGGATTTAGCTGTTTAAAAATCATATAAATATGATTTTAAATTATTAAAAATACTTTTTGATATTATAATTATGTTATAATATTATGTTATAATTTTCATTAATATTTAATAATAAATAAATATTAATGATAAAGGAATATTATGGTATTTATATTATATAAATACGATATTAATGATTTAAAAATCATGATAAATGATATTAATTATCTGAAAATTATTTCAAGTCTTTGAAAATTATTTTGACTGATGATATGATTATCTAAGATATTGCCAAGTGTTTAAGCAGAGTTTAATTGAACTTAAACTCGAGTATTTGTCCAACTAGACCGTCGGGATGTTAGAATTGTGTCGGGTTCAACTCAGACTTTAATAGTCTGACTTGATGTTATGTCTTATGTGTTGTATAGACTGATAGGGTTATGTGTTATGTGTTTAGGTTATTCTATGTGTGTGTGTGTGTGTATATATATATATATATATATATATATATATATATATATATAACAGTATTATACTGTGATGATATTATTCTAATATTGGAGATCTATATTACTAATATTAGGTCTTCAGATAAAGCGATATAAATTATGTAGCGGTAATCAACGGTTCAGACAAGTAATTCTTAACTCTACTAAGAGTTGTTTCATTTGGATATGCTTATGGTTAATCATTGTTGATTGACATGTAAAATTGTACTCTGTACATATTGCATGTATAAGTCAGGTATGAAAGGCTGATCACCTTCATTACCATTCGGTCCA
This sequence comes from Panax japonicus, assembly GCA_020205505.1. Lineage (NCBI taxonomy): Eukaryota > Viridiplantae > Streptophyta > Magnoliopsida > Apiales > Araliaceae > Panax > Panax japonicus. The sequence continues at coordinate 26,452,903 of CM035099.1, forward strand.
GATAAATTTGTTCATGTTTAATACTTTTTTAGTCAAAAGTTTATTCGTGCTAGTTCTCAACTATATTGATGTATTATAGCCAGCTTATTATTCAGATTCTTTTAATCACGATATATCTTTAAATAAATTTAAACTTGCTGGGCAAATTTCATGTTCATCCTTACTATATCATGATAAACATTGCAGATAAGGCGAATGCATTCGGATACAGGAAAAGGATAATGCCAAGTTCAGCTTGGGATAAAATGTGCAGCTAATTTGTAATAGTTTAGTTTGATAATAATATATGTTAGATAGTTTGTGAATTGTGTATAAGTTAAGGTTACTCAATTTTGGGGAATAGTGTGTAAAGTGTATTGTATAAACAATTTATGTTTATATCTTTCGCAATAATTATAGAATGATTGTACCAGATCCGTGGTGATTTGGGACCCGAATTTGGGGTTGTCACAGTTGGTATCAAAGCTGTTGGTTATGAAGCTTTGGTAGGAATACCTGAAACCAATAACCGTAGTGATTAGAATAAGATCTAACTCATATAGAGTTAGTTGGTCGGTAGATTTATAGATGAATCTCGAAGAGTTATAAAGATACGGAGTTCCCTAACTTTGATAATAAATGTGAACAGTGGTGATGAATAGATCGAGTCTAAAAGACTTAAAGTACAAGGACAAGAGATCATAAAATAAAATGATCACAGTATAGAAATGAATCGTAATATATACGATGAGATCACCCCGTGATCTGATAAGGTGATAGCAGGTAGAAGAATCAATTTAATGATTGAAAAGTTTACAGCAAGATTGTTGTGTGAATTGGTACAGATTCAGGAAAGGATTATGAATACGGATTAAATGAAATTCGTATTGAGAAGGGGGTTACGATTAGGTGGGGATTTCAATTGAGGACTCATGTCTGCAGCTGAGTTGTATGATTCCTTGTATGGGCGAGGAATTGTACTTGGTGTAACAACTACTTAGTTTCTGGTACTGATAATCATTGAAATATCTGTGTCGCACTATTTGTTATATGTAGGTTAAGAGGGTGATTCCTTTCTCATGTATATAACAGATAGATAGGTCATAGGTAGAGAATATAAGGTTAAGTACGAGTTCTTAAAACTCATACTTATGTGACATTCTTGACTCATAGTTATATGAAATGTTTATGAACCCCTCAGTGAATGGACACCAAAGGTTTGACTTGGGTAAGTTCTTAAACTCATATGATTGTGGCAAGTTTATGAACTCATAAGTGTGGTTTGACGAACTGGGTATAGTTGTGTGTGAATGGAGTATTGAGGATTATAGGAATAGATAGACTGTTTAAGCAATTGATCATTAGTAGAGACATAAGTTTTCCAAACCTCCTAGCTTTGCTAGACTTCAAAATTTTGACATCAAGCTAAATACGCACTGTGTTTTTAAAATAAATGTAGACTCGTAATTATTTTTGAAACGGTTTAAAGTACAGTCTATGCTACTTATTTCTGCTAGACGTAAAATGATTTGAAATATCAAAATATATTTTATTTATCACTCATGTACCATGTAACCTAGTGCGGAGATGATAAAAAGGTGATGGGGTTGTAAATACAGGAATACTTAGTGTGAATTTGATCTAAAATCATTATTCGACTATTGTATGATGTGTTATGATAAAGTCATATGATGACGACATCCTCAAACGGACTTTTAATACAGTACGACATCATGACGTCATTCTCAAAAATATTTTCAAAAAATTTAACTTGCCAATGGGGTTTGGGTACACCTAAATAATTCGATTGAATTGAATTATTGATATGAGTCTATGCTATTCGATTCAGCCAGACTAATGTTATGAAAACTCTAAGTGTTCATTGAAAGAAATTTCTTGAACCAAATTGTTTGGTACGGAATCCAATAAAACTAAGGTAAGAAAATTTTATGCGCCCAAGGCGGATAAGAGGAACAAGAAAATTGTTCCGACTAGCAGTACTTGGCCAGTACAGGGCATGCCGGGCTAATTACCCTCTATATCCGTAAGTAATAACGGTTTGTAGATGAATTTCCATAAAATCGTTGCGAAAATGACAGACAAATAGTCTATACGACTCCTCAACACAATTTGAAAACTTTTACTCTTCTGAGTGGTGTATTGGGTAGCATGTGATGATATGTATGAATGGTGTAAGCTGTACGGTGTAAGGTGAATTTCGGGAACGAAATTCTTAGAAGAAGGGGTGAATGTTACAACCCGAAAATTTAGACATTTTATAAAAATCTTAAATGATGGATTTAAGGTCAAATAATAGACCTAGACAGAAAATAAGTGTATGCGTTTGATATTATTGGGATGGAATTCTGAAGATTTCAAAATTTTGTGAAGGATTTAGGTGAATTATTCAGGATTAAGTGTATATGTGAATTATGTTCTGTGTATATGATTATGTATGTGTTCACAATGTGGTTAAAGGTTAAGAGTTGACCAGATAAATTTTATCAGTGTCAAACCCTAATATTATTAAGAACGTCAACGTTCTGTTAGAAAACCATAACGTCTGATAAGAAACCCTAGAAACCGGTTCTGAAACCCTAATTTTGGTTTAAGAAATCTGAAACCCTAATTCAAAAATTTAAAACCCTAGATTGGGAATGCAAATGCTGGTATAAGGTTTAAACGTTATTAATTATAACTTAATTAGGGAAAACCCTAATGATTCACTTGAAATCCTAATTGATTTTTAGAAAACCCTAATACTAGATCTGAAAACCCTAAGTTCAGATTTTGGGAATTTGAAACCCTAATCTGGGAACTTAACGGAGAATTATAATGCTTAAGTGCTATTAATTACAATATTAATTAGGGTAAAGCTTAATTAATTAGCAAACCCAAAATTTAAATTTTTGAACCCTAATTGTTCTGTCAGAAACCCTAATGTACAATTGTGGATTTAATTGCTAAATTAGCAATATTAATTAAAAAATAATAATCCTAATTAGCAAGATTGAGTTTATGATTAGGAAATCTAAATATATTTATATAATCCTAATTATAATTTACAAATGTTAATTTTCTACTTCGAAAACCCTAATCTGGAAATCCTAGAAAGATGAATTATGGAAAGCTTAGGTTTTAACTCTAAGGGTCAAACCCTAAGGGTTAAACCCTAAGGGTTTCATTAAATGACAATTCTAGAATAAAAATTGTATGTAAATGACCATTTTGCCCTTTTGTAATACTAAAATGAGTTTGTGAGTAGGTCTTGATTTATTGTGGGTTGCTCACCAACCCTAGACCTAACCCTAGCTTAGCATGTGACTAAAAACACAATTCATCATCCACATTCATTGTATTCCTAGTTTATAAAAGATTAAAGTGAGAGAAAACTCACTTTACTTTCCTTACTAGCCAAAGCCATCCTCTCTCTCAAAATTCAAAAATGAGAGTGGAAGGGAGTGAGAAGATGAGCTATGATCAAGTATTATCAAGCCAAGATCAAATCACAAAGTCAGAAATCAAAGATCAAGATTGAAAGGTATAAAAAGCCTAACTTAGAAATCCTTAGATCTGATGTTTGATGTTGTGATTTGTTGTTTAGAAATGTGTAATAATGTAACGACCCCAAAATAGGTCCATTCCATCCAACCCATTCTGAGTCGCCAAATACATGGTACAGAAAATAACTACAACTTTATTACAACAATTATCGTGCAAAATGCAACAACACATATACTGTGAGTTTGTATACAAATATATATCAAATGTGACCCTCATGTTCCAACCGTGGACAGCACCTCACAGTGACACCTTACATAAAGATATAGTCAAAAACTGTTTTAGAAACTAAAATCTTTGGGAAGTGCTCAAGGAAACCTTCGTACATGGGAGCTATGCTTCTAGGTTATGATAGATATCATATGGCCACAGAATTATCCTTGATGACCCAATAGACCCCAAAGAAAAATGAGAAGATTACTATCATATTCTTCCCAATGGCGAGTCTTCTCTTGACATATCATTATCTCCACTGTCTCTAATTGGGTATTATACTCCAAACAAACACCAAGATTATATAGGTAGTGCTTGTAAATATACTCAGCAAGTGGATGAGAACATTCCTGTCTTATGATGACTCGAGGTTGTATGTCATTAGACATCTTGTATGACAAAACACCCTTCCAAAGTTGAATTCACCTCACCCTCAACATCTATAGACCACCGTTCTATTCCCTTGTTATTCCCCGCTCGACCCAGCTACACTTTTATTACCTGAAAGGAATTGTGAAGCAAAAGGGTGAGCACAACTAGCTCAGTAAAGAATATCATGACTAAAGATAATTAAATTATCAATAGCCTTCATCAATAATAAATCAGAGATTTAGAACATATGGTAGATGATAAAAATTTCAACCATAGTTGCAGCGGAACGAGCAATCCATTAGAAGAGTCAAATAGACTATAAAGTCTATTATCTTCTCCACATTAAAAGTCCACCAACAATGTTTTATCCCTGTAACATCAATCAACAGTTCCTTTCCACAATCATATGAATAACTCATAACCATAAGTGTGCTTACAAATTCCTCTTCTCATCTAGGACGAAGATAATTTACATCACCTGTCTTTACCTGAAACATCAAAGATCGTGGTTACACCAAATCACATTTCCTGTTCATAATCATACTAATAATTTCATCTTTGCACTACGGCCAAAGATATTCATTTGTATCACCAGTTAGTCATGTTCATCTCAACACATGTTCATCTTTGCACTACTGGACAAAGATATTCAACAACATGTCATCTTTGCACTACGGGCCAAAGATATTCATCAACAAGTCATCTTTGCCCTACAGGCCAAAGATATTCATCAACAAGTCATCTTTGCACTACAGGCCAAAGATATTCATCAGTTGGTCATGTTCATCTAAACACCTGTTCATCTTCGTACTACGGGTCAAGGCTATCAAACAACAGATCAATAATACTTCATAACAACTGATTTTGAAGCAGAACTCAAAAATAACGATCAAAACATGTATACAATCAAAGATAGTAGCCAAAATAGATATTTTGGATAAAAAGAAGAAATTTCATTTTTCGATGAATAGTGTCGTATTCGTGAATAGTGTCGTATACGTGAATTGTGCCGTATACGTGAATAGTAACTCCGACACCAAAAGATAGAAATTTCACAAAAATATCATCACGCTTCGTGAATAGTAACTCGTGAATAGTAACTCATGAATAGTAACTCATGAATAGTAACTCGTGAATAGTAACCCCGACATGAAAAAGTTCCAAATTTGATAAAAATTTCCAACCAACATTTCAGCAGAATGATATTGAAGAAATAATATCATTTGAGAACAAAATAACATCCCTTACAATCCCTTACCTCAAAAGAGCAGTACTTCTGACCGAAATATCGAATGAAAAGTCGAAGAAACCTTTCACCGTATAGCAACACTCAAAGTATACTCACAATAACACACTTGATATATAGAGAGAGAAGTAGAGAAAACTTTGTTTCTGGTGTGATTTTCAATTCTAACTTAGCCCTCTATTTATAGGAAAATGTTAGAACGCCAAAGGAGACTAAAATAATAAAATATCATTTTCTTTTTCTTATTCCACACCAACCTTCACCAACCAATTTTGAAAGCCATCTTTGGTCAAAAACATCAGCCACCCATGTGCCAACAACCACAAAAACGTTTTTCTTAAATAAAATAATTAAAATTTCCAAAAATCAATTATTTCGGAACTCCGAAACTTCAATAATTCACAATAAATAGCTCTTTTATCAGAAAATTCGAATCTCGCGAGTTTTTATAGGAAATTCAATTATCTACAACTTTGCAGAAGGAAGTTTTTCCAAATTCCAAACAGAAATTGACCGAAATCCACAAACGGACAATTTTACAGTTTATAATAAATTTTCGGTCAAGAATTGTGGTTTACCGACACCCAAAACATGTGTTAATCATTTAATGCCACCAAAATACTCTTCCTCCTCATATACTCATATATCCCACATTCATTATAAAAATATCACCATCAATATATTATTAAAATAATATATTTAAATAAATTATTTTATCAGAAAAAGATAAAATATTAATTTTCAACAATTGGCACATTAAAATTTTCCTCCATCTATATCCACATAAAATAAATATTTTTTTTTATCATAATAATCAATAATTAATTATTCAAAAATAATATTATAGAATCACAGTACTGACAACCAGGCCGTTCCCAAGATAGAGGGGGCTTTCCAATAAGAATTTCTCCTTACTGGCGCGTAATTAGATGACCAAACCTCTCCTTGACAGAACTTTCTAGACATTGCCAATAATGTTATCTGATAATATTATTCAAATAATATGAATTATTGATCTGATAATGGAAAATATTGTGCAATGACAATTATTGAAACAATAATAATATAAATATCAACGCAACAATTATTGAATCAATAAAGTAATGAACAGTAACTCCTGTAGAAATTATTGAGTAGTGCCTTCTTACGTAAGGATCAATAATTCAAAATACTGTGCAATACCGTGTGCTACTGTGCAACAACGCGTATTACTGTATTTTAACCACCGGGTATTCCAACAGTGTAAACAGTAACAACTACGCCGTTATTTTTAAACAGCTTATATTTATCGTTTTCTTCCTCCAATCGCTTTTCGTTATGGGGCCCACACATGGCTGCGCCGTCGTACGAATATTCCCCGACAGTACGAATATTCCACGACCAAACGAATATTCCCCGACAACAATGAATATTTTATAACCACATGCTTATTTTGAAATATTTGCGTATTTTACCCATAACTATCCACATTAATCAAATCAACCCTTACTATTCAAAATAATAATTAAAGGAAATTAAATTTCATTTATTAATTATTTGGGGTACCAACTGTGACGCCCCCAAAACAAGTATACATCACCCTTAACTTTAATCTTTTATCAATTTAACCATTTACTGAATAGTAATTATAAGAAAAAATTGAATACTTTTATTTCATAAAATTCGGGGTCTTACAATCTCCCCTCCTTATGAAATTTCGTCCTCGAAATTTACGTACCTGGTATTTCAAGAGTTGAGAATACCTTACTTTCATTTCAGATTTCATCTTCTCTGTCCTCATGATTTCTCCAATGCTCATCTCCTGTATTTCAGACATCATTCTAGAATACAGCTTCAAAAACAAAGGTTAATTTAACAAATTAACATATCACATAATATCCCGATATTATGACTGACCAACAAATAAGCTTAGGTAGGACACACTAGCGAAGGATTTACTCATCTCTCCCCTCCTAGTTCTATTCCCCGATCTCCGCCAGAGATCATATCCCTAAGCTCTGATACCAAATGTAACGACCCCAAAATAGGTCCATTCCATCCAACCCATTCTGAGTCGCCAAATACATGGTACAAAAAATAACTACAACTTTATTACAACAATTATCGTGCAAAATGCAACAACACATATACTGTGAGTTTGTATACAAATATATATCAAATGTGACCCTCATGTTCCAACCGTGGACAGCACCTCACAGTGACACCTTACATAAAGATATAGTTAAAAACTGTTTTAGAAAATAAAATCTTTGGGAAGTGCTCAAGGAAACCTTCGTACATGGGAGCCATGCTTCTAGGTTATGATAGATATCATATGGCCATAGAATTATCTTTGGTTGATGATGAGTAGGTTTTATACCTATGAATCTGGTATTATTAAACTTAATTATTGTTATATTTAATTGTTTTTTTAGGATCTTTTTATGTGTTTTGTGTTTATTTGTTGTAGGTTGGAGCTGGAGGGACGAATTGGTCATTTCGGAGAAGAAAAAGGTCAAAAATCATGAAAATTAAAGCTGAGTGGCATTTCTGTAAATAGGAGATCATGGCCAAGCGCCTAGGCGCTTGGAATTGCACTATGATGAGCGCCTAGGCGCTCATGTGCGTAGAGAGTTGTGTTTTTCAGCTGTCAAGTGGGTTTTTGAAGCCAAATAGGAGTCTGAATGAAGGCTGAGACCAACACAAGTAGGAGAGGACTCTACAAAAGCAAGGAGAACGAATTTTGAAAGGAAGCAATCAATTTTTCAAGAGATTTGCAGAGAGAACAAGGAAGAAAAGCACGAAGGAGAATTGCAAAAGGCTAAAGATCTAAGAGAGAGTATTGGAGCAAATTCAGAGTTTCTTCTTCTCTTCTCTAGTTTTATCTTTTGTAACTATCTGGGATGTTTGGTTTATTTATCTGGATGATGTTTTTCTTTATTACTATCATGAACTAAATTTTAATTAAGATTGCAACGGAACTTGGTATGTAGTTTAAATTGCAAGCTTCCCATTGAATGAAAGTTAGTTTTTATTGAATTGTTTATTATATCTTATGCTTATTGATTAATTGTTTGGCCAACAATTACTGTGATAATCTATATAAAATTGGAAGATGGAGTATAGATTGAGATCTGGATATGATAACATCTGTTCATATAATCTGAATAGGGTTAATATGATTAGCATGTAGGATAGGAATATACCTATGTGTCTTTTGTATCCATTGAAAGAATTTGTGCGTAAACCTTAATTAACTTGATTCACATAGGAATATAGTGAGTTGATTAATTGGGGTGTTCCTTATAATTCCGCATCTTAAAGATTGGATTTAGGAGGATTTGTTCATGTGTCTTTGGAAGAAGAGCATGAATATTTATAGAGCATTCTTGGATAACAATTCATATTAATTGATTTATTTTAAATGGGAAGTAAGTAGTTTGAATGAAATACCAAGGGAAGTTGTAATCTTAATCTGTTAAATCTGCAGTTATTCTTGTGAAATTCTGATTTTAAATATTAGTTTGTTAAGTTTAAATTTCAATCATAAACAAAATTTTCTTAGTTTAAAATAGGATTAATTGCATTAGAGTTAGTAATTGATAAATATTAGTCTATTTCCTCGTGGGAACGATATCCTTGCTTGCTGAATATTACAATTGAACGCGTATACTTGCGTGGTAAAGTGTTATTAAAAAATTAGGCAACAAGTTTTTGGCGCCGTTGCCGGGGAAATTAGTTTAATATTTTGTCATTATTGATTTTTATAGCGTTAATATTAATTTAAACTTTTTCTGTTCTGTTCTGTTCTATTCAGGTGCTTTTGACTAGTTTATGCAAACGCGATCGAAGAAGCCAGATTTATTGCCTCACGAGGACGACATCGAGAAAAGATTTCAGCGGTTGCGTAAGTGGGTTAAAGAAACCAAAGAAGCACTTGATAAGGAAGATACTATGGCTGAAGAAGAGCAAAAAGCACTGCGGGATTATGCTACGCCGCGGGTTACTGAAATTCAGTCGAGTATTACGAGACCTGCCATTACTGCTACAAGTTTTGAGATAAAACCGGGGACAATACAGATGATTCAAAATTCATGTCAGTTCGGAGGGTTACCAAACGATGATCCGAACAATCACATAGTCAGCTTTATAGAAATCTGCGATACTTTCAAGTATAATAATGTGTCAGAGGATGCAATAAGGCTAAGGCTATTTCCATTTACCCTCAGAGATAAGGCTAAGAGTTGGCTCCATTCACTACCACCAGGCTCGATCACTACATGGAATGATTTAGCCCAGAAATTTCTTGCAAAGTTTTTCCCACCTGCAAAAACAGCAAAGTTGCGGAACGATATCTTCTCTTTCGTTCAGCACGATTCAGAATCACTATATGAAGCCTGGGAGAGATTCAAGGATTCATTGCGAAAATGTCCACACCATGGAATTCCTAAATGGCTTCAGGTGCAAACGTTTTTTAATGGTTTATTCAGCACAGTGAGATCGAGTATAGATGCTGCAGCAGGAGGAGCTATTATGGCCAAGAATTGTGATGAGGGGTATGAGTTACTTGAAACCATGGCAGCTAATAATTATCAATGGCCAACAGCAAGAACAACTCCGCCAAGGACAGTCGGAGTGTATGAAGTGGATGCGATGACAGCATTGTCAGCTCAAATGACAGCTCAGATTTCTACTCTTACAAAGAAGATAGATTCACTTGGGGTACAACCAGTTCAGAAAATGAAAACGATATGTGAAATATGTGCGGGTAACCACTCAAGTGATCAATGTGCAATAAATCCTGAATCAGTCCATTTTGTTTCCAATTATAACAGGCAGCAGGGCAGTTATGCAAACAACTACAATTCAGGAGTGAGAAACCACCCGAATTTTTCTTGGAGTAATAATCAGTCACAAGCTCAAGCTCCAAGGCAAACATATCCACCTGGATTTCAGCCACAGCAACAAACTCAACAACTTGATAAGTTTTCACAAATGGAAGAATTGATGGCAAGATTTGCAACTCAGTTGGAAACCACAACGAAAACCCAAGCAGCTGCAATAAAGAATCTGGAGAATCAAATAGGGCAAATGGCTAATGCTATGAATACTAGAAATCCAGGTTCTTTACCTAGTGATACGGAGAAAAATCCAAGGAATGATGGAAATGAGCACTGTAAGGCAGTTACACTCAGAAGCGGGAAGGAGTTGACTACAGATTTGGACGGACACAAGAAAGTAATTTCTGCTGAGGATGGTGAACAAGAGAGTGGAGATTCAGAAAGTAAATCTGAGGAAAAAGTTGTGACAAAACAACAAGAAGAAAAGCAAACAACAGTTGTACCACCTGTGCCGTTTCCTCAAAGATTTCAAAAGCAGAAATTAAATAGAAAATTTTCAAAATTTTTAGAAGTGTTCAAAAAGCTGCAAATCAACATTCCATTCGCAGATGCCTTAGAACAAATGCCTAGTTATGCAAAATTTATGAAAGATATTTTAGCAAGAAAGAGGAAGCTAGGGGAGTTCGAAACAGTAGCATTGACAGAAGAATGTAGCGCAATTCTGCAAAGAAAGTTACCACCGAAGTTGAAGGATCCGGGTAGCTTTACAATACCGTGCACGATTGGGCCCCAGTTCTTTAACAGATGTTTGTGTGATTTGGGGGCAAGTATTAACTTGATGCCACTTTCGATCTACACTCAGTTGGGATTACCAACCCCAAAGCCAACAAATATATCTCTACAGCTCGCCGATAGATCAGTGACATACCCTAGGGGCATTGTGGAAGACATATTAGTGAAGGTGGACAAATTCATATTCCCAGCAGACTTCATTGTGTTGGACTACGAAGAGGATAAAGACATACCCATTATCCTTGGAAGACCGTTTTTAGCCACTGGAAGGACATTAATTGATGTACAAAAGGGAGAGTTAACAATGAGAGTTCAAGATGAAGAAGTAACTTTTAATGTTTTCAAGGCTATGAAATTTCCGAAGGAAGAGGAAGAGTGCTTAAGAGTTGATCTTATTGAAGAAGCAACTGAAGAGGTATTTGGTGAATCTGTGATTGAAAACCCTCTTGAAACCGCATTGGTTAGTGAAAAATTATTTGATGATTCAATGGTGATAGAATGGGTCCAAATGCTAGATTCAACTCCAAAGTTCACACGATGTCTACAAAAATTTGAACCTCTGGATATTCGGGGAAAGCTAGATGAAAAGGTGACACCATCCGTAGAAGAACCGCCTACCTTGGAACTTAAGCCATTGCCTAACCACCTCCGGTACACTTACCTTGGTTCTTCTTCTTCCTTGCCAGTCATTATTTCTGCATCACTTGATAAGGTTCAAGAAGAAAAGCTACTAAGGGTACTTCGACAATATAAGACTGCTCTTGGATGGACTATTGCAGATATCAAGGGGATAAGCCCATCAATTTGTATGCATAAGATTTTGTTGGAAGACGAAGCGAAACCAACTATTGAACAACAACGAAGACTCAATCCCATCATGAAGGAAGTTGTTAAAAAGGAAATCATTAAATGGTTGGATGCTGGAATTATCTACCCTATCTCAGATAGCTCATGGGTAAGTCCGGTTCAATGCGTGCCAAAGAAAGGGGGAATGACAGTAGTTGCGAATGAGCAGAATGAATTGATCCCAACGCGAACAGTTACTGGTTGGCGAGTGTGTATGGATTACAGGAAGTTGAATAAGGCCACTCGTAAAGACCATTTCCCTCTACCATTCATAGATCAGATGTTGGACAGGCTTGCAGGGCACGAGTATTATTGCCTTTTGGATGGATACTCGGGCTATAACCAGATTGCCATTGCACCTGAGGATCAGGAGAAAACAACATTCACATGCCCATATGGCACCTTTGCTTTTCGCAGAATGTCTTTTGGGTTATGTAATGCGCCAGCGACATTTCAACGGTGTATGATGGCTATTTTTTCAGATATGGTTGAACAAAATCTTGAGGTATTCATGGATGATTTTTCTGTTTTTGGGGATTCGTTTGATTATTGCTTGGAAAATCTCACTCTTGTGCTCAAACGGTGTATGGAAACGAATTTGGTTTTAAACTGGGAGAAATGTCACTTTATGGTGCAAGAGGGGATAATCTTGGGTCACCGAGTATCATCAAAAGGAATTGAGGTTGATAGAGCAAAAATCGAAACCATTGAGAACCTGCCACCACCAATTTCTGTAAAAGGTATTCGAAGTTTCTTGGGACACGCTGGTTTCTATAGACGATTTATAAAAGACTTCTCCAAAATCACAAAACCACTGTGCAATCTTTTGGAGAAGGATGTCTCATTCAACTTTGATAAAGCATGCCTAGAAGCGTTTGAGGTGTTAAAGAAGAAACTTGTTACCGCACCTGTAATCATAGCACCAGATTGGACTATACCGTTCGAATTAATGTGTGATGCTAGCGACTATGCGATTGGTGCAGTTCTTGGCCAACGAAAGGATAAAATTTTTCATGCTATATACTATGCTAGTAAAACATTGACAGATGCTCAACTGAATTATACTACTACCGAGAAGGAGCTATTAGCAGTTGTTTATGCATTTGATAAATTTCGCTCATATTTGATTGGGACAAAGGTGATTGTGTTTACAGATCATTCGGCAATTAAGTACTTAATAGCAAAGAAAGACGCGAAGCCAAGATTAATTAGATGGGTATTATTGCTACAAGAGTTTGACTTGGAGATCCGGGACCGAAAAGGAACAGAAAATCAGGTTGCTGATCATTTATCACGGTTAGAGAATTCAGAACTAAAGAAAAATGACACAACAGTGATCAACGAATTTTTTCCGGATGAACAGCTATTTGCGGTAAGGATGGATACACCATGGTATGCAGATTATGTAAATTTCATTGTCAGTAAGGTGTTTCCGCCTGATTTGACAAGCCAACAGAAGAAGAAATTTCTCCATGACGTGAAACAGTATTTATGGGATGAGCCATTCTTATTTAAACAATGTGGCGATCAAGTAATAAGAAGGTGCATCCCGGAAGTTGAAATGGAGAGTATTCTACACCAATGTCATGCATCTGACTATGGTGGACATTTTGGGGGAGAAAGAACGGCAGCTAAAGTGCTTCAATGTGGATTTTTCTGGCCAACACTCTTCAAAGATGCCCGTGTGTTTTCATTAAAATGTGACAGATGCCAAAGAGTTGGTAATATATCAAAGCGACACGAGATGCCACTTAATATGATCCTGGAAGTCGAATTGTTTGATGTTTGGGGAATTGACTTCATGGGACCATTTCCACCATCTTTCTGTAACTCCTATATACTTCTAGCGGTGGACTACGTGTCGAAGTGGGTAGAAGCTATAGCATCACCTACCAATGACGCGAAGGTTGTGATTAAGTTCATTTGGAAGAACATTTTCTCTAGATTTGGCACTCCTCGCGCAATCATTAGTGATGAAGGAACACATTTCTGTAATAAGCAGTTTTCAGCTATCCTTGCTAAATATGGAGTCACTCATAAGATAGCTACTGCTTACCATCCACAGACAAGTGGTCAAGCCGAGGTATCTAACCGAGAAGTGAAACGAATCCTCGAGAAGATAGTGAATCCTAGTCGGAAAGATTGGTCTAGCAAGTTGGACGATGCTCTATGGGCATACCGTACAGCTTACAAAACTCCGATAGGGATGTCTCCGTATAGGTTAGTTTATGGGAAGGCATGCCATCTTACAGTTGAACTCGAACACAGTGCTTATTGGGCAATTCGGAAGTTGAACCTTGATATATCTGCTGCGGGAGAGAAGCGCCTCTTACAATTGAATCAAATGGATGAGTTCAGACTCCAATCGTATGAGAATGCGAAGTTATATAAAGAAAAAATTAAGAGGTGGCATGATGAGAAAATTCTGGAAAGAAAGTTTGAAGCAGGTCAAACAGTGTTATTATACAATTCGAGGCTTAAACTGTTTCCTGGAAAGTTGAAATCTCGATGGTCTGGGCCATTTATAATCTCAAAAGTCTATCCTCATGGAGCTGTAGAAGTGGAAGACCCGTATTCAAAACGTAATTTTAAAGTCAACGGTCAAAGATTGAAGCACTACTATGGGGGTTGCTTTGATCGTGAAAAGACATCGGTCAACCTTGCCGATTAGAACAGAGGAGAAAGTCGGGCTGAAGACTATAAACCAAGCGCTAACTGGGAGGCAACCCAGGAAGTTTTATTGTTATTCGCTATTTTTACTCTTATTAATTTACTTTACCATTAGTTTAATTAGTGATTAAACTTTGCTAGTTAAGGATTTGTGCATACCTTGTTCTCTAACAGAGATTCAATTGATTGCAGGAAAGGAAAACACGTACACGTTTAAGATTGGGGATATTTGACGAGGTTTGGGACAAAAGTTACATGGATCGACGTTTGGAGTGGCTAGATTCGCGTTTTCGGGTTGCCATTTACAAAGAAGTCACTTCATAGCCAATTTGACCACAGCTCCGGATATTATTTCGTGAAACTTCAAGAATGAAAGTTGTAGATCTACTTCTCCTCTTTCCAGAACATCTTGAATCATCTAAATCGGAGTTCGGACGAAGAAGTTATGGCTATTTTCCCAAAAGACGTCAGAGCAGAGAATGTTGAAAAAGCCCCAAGCGCCTAGGCGCTCCACTTCAAGCCATTCCAACCACCTAGGCGCTTCAAGTCAGTAGCTACAAACCATGCCAAGCGCCTAGGCGCTCCCTCTCAAGTCATTTCAAGCGCCTAGGCGCTCAAAGTCAGAATGTGTTGTCCAGACCAAGCGCCTAGGCGCCCAAACAGTGCACACACCAAGCGCCTAGGCGCTCCACTCGCCCAATAGTTTCTGCAAGCAAGCGCCTAGGCGCTCCAATAGTACACACACCAAGCGCCTAGGCGCTCCAATGTAAAAAAAAAAAAAAATTCTTAAGCCCCAATTCGGGCAACTCCTCTCCCATTCCAACTCAAAGCCTCTCTTACTCTCCTACTCCATCTCTAACCCTCCACAACTCAAAACCCTTATCTAATCTAGCCTAAACAACTAATCTTTCTCTTCCAAATCCAAATCAAACACTATATCCCTACCCAAACCAAAGCAACTAAGTTCCATATTATCATCCTTCTTCACCAATTCGGGATTGCACTTGCATTCAAGCCACATCTACTTGAAGTAAGGGTTCAAGGCTCAAATTGCTCATCCAAATTTGATTGAACATCAAGATTTGGCTATACCCAAGTAAGTACACAAGATTATATTGCAAATTCTTTGGATTCACTTGGATAATAGTTAGATTAGTACTTTGAATTTAGTTTCTATCATTTTGTTGGCTCAATTGGGTGTGGGTACTCTTAATTGTTGCTTGAATTACCTTGGATGTATAGTGTGTTTAGTAATTGCAACAATTGGTGAAATTTAAGTTTGGGGGAGTGCATATTAATAGTGTTCCAAATCTGTGCACACAAAGTGTTTGATAAATTGTCACAGAGAAGATTTTGGCTCTCCTAAGTCATTGAGTATCATTTGGGTTGCCAAGAACTTAGTACATAAGACCATGGCTAGTAAGAGACAAAAAGGAGAAACTTCGGGCACTTCCCAAAAGTATGACAAAAAGAGATTCACAAGTGCTAAAGCGTCGGACAGATATTACAATGTACTTTCTAATAAAGCACTAATTCCCGAGCGTTGATTATTGCCCGATATAGAAGATGGGGAATTATTACAGATGATTGGGAGTAGAAGATGGATAAATTTTACAGCTCAACCGGATGCATCTGTTGTTAAGATTGTTAAGGAATTCTACGCAAATGCAATAGATCATGTTGGTAACGTAATTTGGGTTCGAGGTAAATCTGTGGAGGTCAGTTTTGGGTCAATAAATGCTTATTATGGTTTGAACACGATACCCAACAATGGATACATGCAATATCTACAACACGAGCTAGACTACAGTGAGATTATTCAAGCCTTGTGTGTGCCTGGAACGACATGGAAATTAACAGATCAACATGAAGCTGTGTTGTTCCCCGCATCCAAACTAAGCAATTATGGGAAGGCATGGCATGCATTTATTTGTGCCAAGATGATGCCATGTAGGCATATGAGTGATGTTGTAAATCAAAGGGCAGCCCTGCTTTTCTGCATTGCATCAGGAAAAATTATAGATGTGGGCCAAGTTATTCATGATTCCATTGACAAAGCAATTCGAGGAGGGACCTCAGGTGGACTACCACACCCATCTTTGATCACAGGACTATGCCAACAAGCTGGGGTGAAATGGGATGCCGAGGAAGCTATACAGCCTCCTTTAGCTGCAATTGACCACTCGCTTATTAAGAAGTACAAGGTATGGGGTGGGGGAATACCACACCCGAGAGGGTTAGGATTCATTATTGCTCCTCCCGAGCCTGCAGCTGAGCCTAGTCATCAGGTCCACGAAAATACTCCTGCAGCTGGAAGTTCAGAGCAACCTCCTAATTTTTATGAAGATATCCGTCGCGATTTGAGAAATCAAACTAGAAGAATCGACATGGTTCCCACTCGAGTTCAGGATGGTTTTGACAGAATGGAAAGAAATCAGGATAGTTTAGCTCAGCGGCAAACGGAGGTGTATCAGAATTTTAGCGCAGCATTCCTTGAAATGTTTGCCCGCATGAATCCAGGTGCCGCTCCTTACCAATTTCCACCATTGTCCGCATACCCCCCAGATGAAGAAGATGAAGAAGAGGAAGAAGATTCTGACGAGGAGTAAAGCTTCTATCTTTCAGGGAAGTCCTCAGTGCTTAATTTCTTAAATTTTATTTGTTATATACAATGAGGGCATTGCATAATTTAAGTTTGGGGGTGTAGGTTTCCAGCTCCAGTTCATGCATATAGTTTTGCATTTAGTTGCATTCATGTAGTTTTTAAAAAAAAAAAAAAAAAAAAAAAAAAATTCAAGCATTTGCATGTTCCAGCTGTTAAATAGTTTAAGTCTGTCTTGGTCAGTGATGAGATTGGAATTGAGTAGACAAGTATAGTATTGTCTGTTAAAACTTTGACGTGATTTCTTGTCATGATTTGAATCTTTACCTGTTTGAAACTGATATAATAAGGATAGCACAGTAAAAACAACCATGTTGACTGATTGAGTTTAAATTGACACATAATGGACTTCTAGAGGATAATGCTAGTCTGAATGAATGAAAGACATGAATAGGCGAAGATGACTGGAGATTAGATAAAAACTTAAGTTTGGGGGAAAAATTTGGGATATATAAGCTTAAAGAAAAAAAAAAGAAAAAAAATGTATATACTCTGGCTAGTTTTGTTTCGGGGCCTTTGTTACTTGAGCAAGTACGCCCGAAGGGGTATCTTAAAACCTAGCACCC
The DNA here is from genome assembly GCA_020205505.1 of Panax japonicus. Classification (NCBI taxonomy): domain Eukaryota; kingdom Viridiplantae; phylum Streptophyta; class Magnoliopsida; order Apiales; family Araliaceae; genus Panax; species Panax japonicus. The sequence goes on from CM035099.1 coordinate 26,470,630, forward strand.
TAAGGTCTTATATGGTCTGGGAGTCGTTGGTCGAAAGCTCGCTAAGGGGTAGCACTGTTAGCCTAATGGAATGAGACATTGCACAGTCATGGTTAAAAAAATATATATATGTATATATATGAAAAAAAAAATAAAAAAAAATAAAACGGGAAAAGAGCAAAAAGCCCCCGTAAAGAAAAAAAAAAGCATAAGTATCCCGAATTGGACTCTTAAATTTTGGTGGATATTTGTCTTTAGTTGGTTTTAGCTTGTTCGTGAATTTTGTGAGTTTACATTGTATGATTCCTTTAAAGAGATTTATTATGTGTTGTATTTAGCATCATATCAGTTAGCATGGATGATAAGCACACACGCACTATATCAATAATAACAGGTTAAGATTTGATGATTGACGATGAAATTACAAATCTATTTTGATATGATGTACTATCATGTTTATTGTGATTTCGCTGAGGCTTGATGAATAGATTTTGTTCTGTTTGACTGCTGGAATGTAGACATTTAGATAGTTGCATTTGCATTGCATATTTAGCTGTTGCATTGTGTTGTGTTGCTTGGGGACAAGCAATTGGTTAAGTTTGGGGGTATTTGATGAGTAGGTTTTATACCTATGAATCTGGTATTATTAAACTTAATTATTGTTATATTTAATTGTTTTTTTAGGATCTTTTTATGTGTTTTGTGTTTATTTGTTGTAGGTTGGAGCTGGAGGGACGAATTGGTCATTTCGGAGAAGAAAAAGGTCAAAAATCATGAAAATTAAAGCTGAGTGGCATTTCTGTAAATAGGAGATCATGGCCAAGCGCCTAGGCGCTTGGAATTGCACTATGATGAGCGCCTAGGCGCTCATGTGCGTAGAGAGTTGTGTTTTTTAGCTGTCAAGTGGGTTTTTGAAGCCAAATAGGAGTCTGAATGAGGGCTGAGACCAACACAAGTAGGAGAGGACTCTACAAAAGCAAGGAGAACGAATTTTGAAAGGAAGCAATCAATTTTTCAAGAGATTTGCAGAGAGAACAAGGAAGAAAAGCACGAAGGAGAATTGCAAAAGGCTAAAGATCTAAGAGAGAGTATTGGAGCAAATTCAGAGTTTCTTCTTCTCTTCTCTAGTTTTATCTTTTGTAACTATCTGGGATGTTTGGTTTATTTATCTGGATGATGTTTTTCTTTATTACTATCATGAACTAAATTTTAATTAAGATTGCAACGGAACTTGGTATGTAGTTTAAATTGCAAGCTTCCCATTGAATGAAAGTTAGTTTTTATTGAATTGTTTATTATATCTTATGCTTATTGATTAATTGTTTGGCCAACAATTACTGTGATAATCTATATAAAATTGGAAGATGGAGTATAGATTGAGATCTGGATATGATAACATCTGTTCATATAATCTGAATAGGGTTAATATGATTAGCATGTAGGATAAGAATATACCTATGTGTCTTTTGTATCCATTGAAAGAATTTGTGCGTAAACCTTAATTAACTTGATTCACATAGGAATATAGTGAGTTGATTAATTGGGGTGTTCCTTATAATTCCGCATCTTAAAGATTGGATTTAGGAGGATTTGTTCATGTGTCTTTGGAAGAAGAGCATGAATATTTATAGAGCATTCTTGGATAACAATTCATATTAATTGATTTATTTTAAATGGGAAGTAAGTAGTTTGAATGAAATACCAAGGGAAGTTGTAATCTTAATCTGTTAAATCTGCAGTTATTCTTGTGAAATTCTGATTTTAAATATTAGTTTGTTAAGTTTAAATTTCAATCATAAACAAAATTTTCTTAGTTTAAAATAGGATTAATTGCATTAGAGTTAGTAATTGATAAATATTAGTCTATTTCCTCGTGGGAACGATATCCTTGCTTGCTGAATATTACAATTGAACGCGTATACTTGCGTGGTAAAGTGTTATTAAAAAATTAGGCAACAGTTGACCCAATAGACCCCAAAGAAAAATGAGAAGATTACTATCATATTCTTCCCAATGGCGAGTCTTCTCTTGACATATCATTATCTCCACTGTCTCTAATTGGGTATTATACTCCAAACAAACACCAAGATTATATAGGTAGTGCTTGTAAATATACTCAGCAAGTGGATGAGCACATTCATGTCTTATGATGACTCGAGGTTGTATGTCATTAGACATCTTGTATGACAAAACACCCTTCCAAAGTTGAATTCACCTCACCCTCAACATCTATAGACCACCGTTCTATTCCCTTGTTATTCCCCGCTCGACCCAGCTACACTTTTATTACCTGAAAGGAATTGTGAAGCAAAAGGGTGAGCACAACTAGCTCAGTAAAAAATATCATGACTAAAGATAATTAAATTATCAATAGCCTTCATCAATAATAAATCAGAGATTTAGAACATATGGTAGATGATAAAAATTTCAACCATAGTTGCAGCGGAACGAGCAATCCATTAGAAGAGTCAAATAGACTATAAAGTCTATTATCTTCTCCACATTAAAAGTCCACCAACAATGTTTTATCCCTGTAACATCAATCAACAGTTCCTTTCCACAATCATATGAATAACTCATAACCATAAGTGTGCTTACAAATTCCTCTTCTCATCTAGGACGAAGATAATTTACATCACCTGTCTTTACCTGAAACATCAAAGATCATGGTTACACCAAATCACATTTTCTGTTCATAATCATACTAATAATTTCATCTTTGCACTACGGCTAAAGATATTCATTTGTATCACCCGTTAGTCATGTTCATCTCAACACATGTTCATCTTTGCACTACTGGACAAAGATATTCAACAACATGTCATCTTTGCACTACGGGCCAAAGATATTCATCAACAAGTCATCTTTGCACTACAGGCCAAAGATATTCATCAACAAGTCATCTTTGCACTACAGGCCAAAGATATTCATCAGTTGGTCATGTTCATCTAAACACCTGTTCATCTTCGTACTACGGGTCAAGGCTATCAAACAACAGATCAATAATACTTCATAACAACTGATTTTGAAGCAGAACTCAAAATAACGATCAAAACATGGATACAATCAAAGATAGTAGCCAAAATAGATATTTTGGACAAAAAGAAGAAATTTCATTTTTCGATGAATAGTGTCGTATTCGTGAATAGTGTCGTATACGTGAATAGTGCCGTATACATGAATAGTAACTCCGACACCTAAAAGATAGAAATTTCACAAAAACATCATCACGCTTCGTGAATAGTACTCGTGAATAGTAACTCGTGAATAGTAACTTATGAATAGTAACTCATGAATAGTAACTCGTGAATAGTAACCCCGACATGAAAAAGTTCCAAATTTGATAAAAATTTCCAACCAACATTTCAGCATAATGATATTGAAGAAATAATATCATTTGAGAAGAAAATAACATCCCTTACAATCCCTTACCTCAAAAGAGTAGTACTTCTGACCGAAATATCGAATGAAAAGTCGAAGAAACCTTTCACCGTATAGCAACACTCAAAGTATACTCACAATAACACACTTGATATATAGAGAGAGAAGTAGAGAAAACTTTGTTTCTGGTGTGATTTTCAATTCTAACTTAGCCCTCTATTTATAGGAAAATGTTAGAACGCCAAAGGAGACTAAAATAATAAAATATCATTTTCTTTTTCTTATTCCACACCAACCTTCACCAACCAATTTTGAAAGCCATCTTTGGTCAAAAACATCAGCCACCCATGTGCCAACAACCACAAAAACGTTTTTCTTAAATAAAATAATTAAAATTTCCAAAAATCAATTATTTCGGAACTCCGAAACTTCAATAATTCACAATAAATAGCTCTTTTATCAGAAAATTCGAATCTCGCTAGTTTTTATAGGAAATTCAATTATCTACAACTTTGCAGAAGGAAGTTTTTCCAAATTCCAAACAGAAATTGACCGAAATCCACAAACGGACAATTTTACAGTTTATAATAAATTTTCGGTCAAGAATTGTGGTCCACCGACACCCAAAACATGTGTTAATCATTTAATGCCACCAAAATACTCTTCCTCCTCATATACTCATATATCCCACATTCATTATAAAAATATCACCATCAATATATTATTAAAATAATATATTTAAATAAATTATTTTATCAGAAAAAGATAAAATATTAATTTCAACAATTGGCACATTAAAATTTTCCTCCATCTATATCCACATAAAATAAATATTTTTTTATCATAATAATCAATAATTAATTATTCAAAAATAATATTATAGAATCACAGTACTGACAACCAGGCCGTTCCCAAGATAGATGGGGCTTTCCAATAAGAATTTCTCCTTACTGGCGCGTAATTAGATGACCAAACCTCTCCTTGACAGAACTTTCTAGACATTGCCAATAATGTTATCTGATAATATTATTCAAATAATATGAATTATTGATCTGATAATGGAAAATATTGTGCAATGACAATTATTGAAACAATAATAATATAAATATCAACGCAACAATTATTGAATCAATAAAGTAATGAACAGTAACTCCTGTAGAAATTATTGAGTAGTGCCTTCTTACGTAAGGATCAATAATTCAAAATACTGTGCAATACCGTGTGCTACTGTGCAACAACGCGTATTACTGTATTTTAACCACCGGGTATTCCAACAGTGTAAACGGTAACAACTACGCCGTTATTTTTAAACAGCTTATATTTATCGTTTTCTTCCTCCAATCGCTTTCCGTTATGGGGCCCACACATGGCTGCGCCGTCGTACGAATATTCCCCGACAGTACGAATATTCCACGACCAAACGAATATTCCCCGACAACAATGAATATTTTATAACCACATGCTTATTTTAAAATATTTGCGTATTTTACCCATAACTATCCACATTAATCAAATCAACACTTACTATTCAAAATAATAATTAAAGGAAATTAAATTTCATTTATTAATTATTTGGGGTACCAACTGTGACGCCCCCAAAACAGGTATACATCACCCTTAACTTTAATCTTTTATCAATTTAACCATTTACTGAATAGTAATTATAAGAAAAAATTGAATACTTTTATTTCATAAAATTCGGGGTCATACAATCTCCCCTCCTTATGAAATTTCGTCCTCGAAATTTACGTACCTGGTATTTCAAGAGTTGAGAATACCTTACTTTCATTTCAGATTTCATCTTCCCTGTCCTCATGATTTCTCCAATGCTCATCTCCTGTATTTCAGATATCATTCTAGAATACATCTTCAAAAACAAAGGTTAATTTAACAAATTAACATATCACATAATATCCCGATATTATGACTGACCAACAAATAAGCTTAGGTAGGACACACTAGCGAAGGATTTACTCATCTCTCCCCTCCTAGTTCTATTCCTCGATCTCCGCCAGAGATCATATCCCTAAGCTCTGATACCAAATGTAACGACCCCAAAATAGGTCCATTCCATCCAACCCATTCTGAGTCGCCAAATACATGGTACAGAAAATAACTACAACTTTATTACAACAATTATCGTGCAAAATGCAACAACACATATACTGTGAGTTTGTATACAAATATATATCAAATGTGACCCTCATGTTCCAACCGTGGACAACACCTCACAGTGACACCTTACATAAAGATATAGTCAAAAACTGTTTTAGAAAATAAAATCTTTGGGAAGTGCTCAAGGAAACCTTCGTACATGGGAGCCATGCTTCTAGGTTATGATAGATATCATATGGCCATAGAATTATCCTTGGTTGACCCAATAGACCCCAAAGAAAAATGAGAAGATTACTATCATATTCTTCCCAACGGCGAGTCTTCTCTTGACATATCATTATCTCCACTGTCTCTAATTGGGTATTATACTCCAAACAAACACCAAGATTATATAGGTAGTGCTTGTAAATATACTCAGCAAGTGGATGAGCACATTCCTGTCTTATGATGACTCGAGGTTGTATGTCATTAGACATCTTGTATGACAAAACACCCTTCCAAAGTTGAATTCACCTCACCCTCAACATCTATAGACCACCGTTCTATTCCCTTGTTATTCCCCGCTCGACCCAGCTACACTTTTATTACCTGAAAGGAATTGTGAAGCAAAAGGGTGAGCACAACTAGCTCAGTAAAGAATATCATGACTAAAGATAATTAAATTATCAATAGCCTTCATCAATAATAAATCAGAGATTTAGAACACATGGTAGATGATAAAAATTTCAACCATAGCTGCAGCGGAACGAGCAATCCATTAGAAGAGTCAAATAGACTATAAAGTCTATTATCTTCTCCACATTAAAAGTCCACCAACAATGTTTTATCCCTGTAACATCAATCAACAGTTCCTTTCCAAAATCATATGAATAACTCATAACCATAAGTGTGCTTACAAATTCCTCTTCTCATCTAGGACGAAGATAATTTACATCACCTGTCTTTACCTGAAACATCAAAGATCATGGTTACACCAAATCACATTTCCTGTTCATAATCATACTAATAATTTCATCTTTGCACTACGGCTAAAGATATTCATTTGTATCACCAGTTAGTCATGTTCATCTCAACACATGTTCATCTTTGCACTACTGGACAAAGATATTCAACAACATGTCATCTTTGCACTACGGGCCAAAGATATTCATCAACAAGTCATCTTTGCACTACAGGCCAAAGATATTCATCAACAAGTCATCTTTGCACTACAGGCCAAAGATATTCATCAGTTGGTCATGTTCATCTAAACACCTGTTCATCTTCGTACTACGGGTCAAGGCTATCAAACAACAGATCAATAATACTTCATAACAACTGATTTTGAAGCAGAACTCAAAATAACGATCAAAACATGGATACAATCAAAGATAGTAACCAAAATAGATATTTTGGACAAAAAGAAGAAATTTCATATTTCGATGAATAGTGTCGTATTCGTGAATAGTGTCGTATACGTGAATAGTGCCGTATACGTGAATAGTAACTCCAACACCAAAAGATAGAAATTTCACAAAAACATCATCACGCTTCGTGAATAGTACTCGTGAATAGTAACTCGTGAATAGTAACTCATGAATAGTAACTCGTGAATAGTAACCCCGACATGAAAAAGTTCCAAATTTGATAAAAATTTCCAACCAACATTTCAGCATAATGATATTGAAGAAATAATATCATTTTAGAAGAAAATAACATCCCTTACTATCCCTTACAATCCCCTACCTCAAAAGAGCAGTACTTCTGACCGGAATATCGAATGAAAAGTCGAAGAAACCTTTCATCGTATAGCAACACTCAAAGTATACTCACAATAAAACACTTGATATATAGAGAGAGAAGTAGAGAAAAGTTTGTTTCTGGTGTGATTTATTCTAACTTAGCCCTCTATTTATAGGAAAATGTTAGAACGCCAAAGGAGACTAAAATAATAAAATATCATTTTCTTTTTCTTATTCCACACCAACCTTCACCAACCAATTTTGAAAGCCATCTTTGGTCAAAAGCATCAGCCACCCATGTGCCAACAACCACAAAAACGTTTTTCTTAAATAAAATAATTAAAATTTCCAAAAATCAATTATTTCGGAACTCTGGAACTTCAATAATTCACAATAAATAGCTCTTTTATCAGAAAATTCGAATCTCGCGTGTTTTTATAGGAAATTCAATTATCTACAACTTTGCAGAAGGAAGTTTTTCCAAATTCCAAAGAAAAATTGACCGAAATCCACAAACGGACAATTTTACAGTTTATAATAAGTTTTCGGTCAAGAATTGTGGTCCACCGACACCCAAAATATGTGTTAATCATTTAATGCCACCAAGATACTCAACCACCACCGACGGTCCAGATTAATTTACTATTAAAATCACCATCAATGGTCCAGATTGATTTAACTTATTACACTTTGGTACCCCTAAAGTTTTCCAAGTTTGCATTATTCCCCTATAACTTTTGTAAATCACTTATTTTTAATAAACACATTCTTAATACTTCAACAATTATTCATCATTAATATTATAACTCAGAATATTTAAAAACCAGATCAGTCCCAGGAAAGAGAGGGACTTTTCAATAAGGATTTCTCCCTATTGGCGCGCAATTAGGTGACCAAACCTCTCCTCGACAGAACTTTCTAAACATCGTCAATATTGCAAATAATAATATGAATAACTTTTTCGTCTCAATTATTGATTTAATAATATAAAATATTAATACTATGACAATAATTGAATCAAATAACGTGAGATATTATGCAGCAATTATTGTAGCAATAATTGAGTATAACTGAGTGACTTCTCACATAAGCATCAATAATCAATACTGTGTACTACTATGCAACCACGCGTATTACTGTACTTTTACCACCGGGTAGTTCAACAGTTTAACGGTAAAAATTTTGACGTTATTTTTATAAAAAAGATATTTCTATCATTTTCTAACTACGACAATACTTTTGTTGTGGGGTCCACCAATTATTGTGCCGTCGTACGAATATTCTCTGTTAAAATGAATATTCCTCGACCAATCGAATATTCCCCGACACAACGAATATTTTATTTCAACTTGCTTACTTTGCAAAATTTTCAAATATTACCCGCAACTATAACATTATATCATATCCACACCTTTATATTCAAAAATATATTTTGATAAAAATTATTCTTTATTCATAAAAGTTGGGGTCTTACAGCTGTCTTTGCTAGTTTGGGAAGATTCAACAATGTAATTAAAACTTTGTCCATTGCTCCAATTAATCATATTGACCTCTTCTTCTTTGTGTTGAGAAAGAGGGTTGTCTTGCACATGAGGTTGGTCGGGTTTGGTCACCACAATCTCCCCATTATTGATTAAGTCCTGGATATTGTGTTTCAAGGCCCAGCAATCTTGAGTGTCATGTCCCGATGCTCCGGTATGATAAGCACACTTCCGTATAGCATTATAACTTTTCCCATTCGGGTTGGCTAATGGAAGAAGATGTGTAATTTTTTTTCTGAGTAATCAGAAGATTGAGAACATTCTCGACCAAATTCCCTAGGGGTGTGAACACTCGATTGCGTCGGACTTCTCCACCATTTGGAAATGTGGGGTTGGAAGACTGTGCCGAAAAAGGGGAGTAGTTTCTCCTCTGGATAGGCATGTTCTGACTGCCTTTTTGACCTTATAGTATCAAGGAAACATCCTCCTCTTTCTTTTTATGGACCCTTCAGGGGTTGTTTCCATAAGTTACGGACTGGATGTGGTCAGCAACAGCTTTCAAAGCGGCTAGGTCTTAAATTTTTCCTGACTTCAATCCCATCTCAGCCATCTCTCCATGTTTAATCATTTCAGAAAATGGCTTGCCAATGCCAGCTAAGACTCTCTCATAGAAAGGAGCTTCTTGTATGTCTATGAAGGTCATCACCATTTCTGACTCCGTCATAGAAGGAATCACTTGAGCACCAAGGCGCCTCCACCTTTGAGCATACTCTCTAAATGACACATTGGACTGTTTCTTAACCTTGGTAATTTGGTACCGGCCAGAAGCCATCTGAGATTGGAAGATGTATTGAGTGAGGAAGGCATGAGCTAACTCTTTCCAGCTATGTATTTTAGAATTGTCTAATCAAGTATACCATGATCGAGCTTCTCCAGTTAGGCTCTTTTGAAACATGTAAGACCCCAAATTATTAATAAATGAAACTTAGTTTCCTCTATTTATCATTTTGAAATAGTAAGGGTTGATTTGATTAATGTGGTTAGTTATGGGTAAAATGCGCAAATATTTTAAATAAGAAGGCGGTTATAAAATATTCATTGTTGTCGGGGAATATTCGTTTGGTCGTGGAATATTCTTGCTGTCGGGGAATATTCGTACGACGGCGTAGTCTTTTGTGGACCCCATAACAGAAAGCGATTGAATGAAGAAAACGACAAGTATAAGTTGTTTATAAATAAACGACGTAGTTGTTACCGTTAACACTGTTGGAATACCCGGTGGTTAAAACACAGTAATACGCGTTGTTGTACAGTAGCACACGGTATTGCACCAACTATTGATTCTTACGTAAGAAGACACTACTCAATAATTGTTACAGTAGTTATTGTTCAGTATTTTATTTTATTGATTCAATAATTGTTGCGTTGATATTTTATATTACTGTTGTTTCAATAATTGTCACTACACAGTATTTTCCATTATCGAAACAATAATTCATATTATCTGAATAATATTATTAAAAAAACATTATTGGCAATGTCTAGAAAGTTCTGTTTAACGAGAGGTTTGGTCACCTAATTGCGCGCCAGTAAGGAGAAATTCTTATTGGAAAGCCCCTTCTTTCCTGGGAACGGTCTGGTTGCCCGTAGTGTGATTCTGTAATATTATTTGTGAATAATTAATTATTGATTTATATGATAAGGAACATTTTAATTTTATGTGGATATAGATGGAGAAAATTTTTAAAGTGACAATTGTTGAAAAATGATATTTTATCTTTTCTGATAAAATAATTTATTATTTTAATAACATAATAATGGGATATTTTTACAATAAATGTGGGATATATGAGTATATGAGGAGGAAAAGTATTTTTGTTGCATTAAATGATTAACACATGTTTTGTGTGTCGGTAGACCCCAATTCTTGACCAAAATTTGATTATAGCCTGTAAAATCTCCCGTTTATGGATTTCAGTCAATTTTTATTTGGAATTTGGAAAAAATTCCTTCTGCAAAGTTGTAGATAATGGAATTTCCTATGGAAAGTTGTGAGTTTTGAATTTTTCTGACAAAAGGGCTATTTATTGTGAATTATTGAAGTTCCGGATTAATTAATTATTTTTTTTAGAGTTTTAAATTAATTAATTAAGAAAAAACTTTTTTTATTGTGTGGGCAGCCCTAGCATGTGCTTAATGAGCTGAGATCAGTTGTCAAAGTGGACGTAGAAAAATTATTTAATATATTAATATTATATTAAATTTTCTGCTTTGGTGTTCTAAGCATTTTCCTATAAATAGGGTGCTTAGGTTAGAATTGAAAATTACACCAGAAACTGAAGTTTTCTCTCTATTTCTCTCTCTATATATTGAGCGTATTCTTATGATTATTTTGATACTTTGAGTGTTGCTATACGGTGCAAGTTCAAGTCATAGCCTATGTGACGCCCCCAAAATTAGGTATACATCACCCATCTTGGGTCGTCAGATACATGGTACAAAATTCAAATACAACTTACTAATACAACTGTCATGTACAATACGACAAAATATAACTGTGAGTTTGAATACAATTATTGTCTACTAGAAATTATACAAACTCAAAAAGAGTCATCATTACAATTATTAACACACTATTTCACATAATAGTGAGGACTATTAATGCTATCCTCTAGACCGTCACTCCGTTCCCCGACTAGTCCCTGCTATGTTTTCATTTCTTGAAGAGAACAGTGAAAGAAATGGTGAGCTCAACTAGTCCAGTAAGAAATATTATGACTTAGATAATGCAGAATAAATTATCGTTAGCCTTCAACAGTATTAAACTAATAAAATATAACAACATCAAGTTTAACAGCAGCGGATCAAGCAATCCATTAAAAGAGTCAAGTAGAGAATAGAATCTACTATCTTTTATGATTTAAAAAGTTTTTCATCACTTTTATCGCTGAGACTCAGCTCAATAAATAATCCACATCATCCCTGCACTATGACCAAGGATATTTATTAGGGTCACGACCACAAATTCCATGCACTACGGGCCAAGGACATTTGTGTATTCATCAATGGTCATGATCATGCCAACAACTATCCATCAATGCACTACGGGCCAATGAGGACTTTTACCGCATCATTTGTAACATTATGGTCATGATTACACCGAATAATCCCTGGTCATGATCATACCAAGTCCATCCATGAACTACAGGCCACAGATGACTTTCAAAAAAATATAAACATGAGGATGATGACAATGATATAAGAATTCAATAAAACAAGTTTAAGAATTAATTTTTCCAAGAACTACTAATGTCCAAATTGTCCACATGATACTGCTTTGTAGAGTAAAATTCAAGAATGATCAGAAGAATATTTCCATGAAAAGATACTAGATGAAGCGTAAATATCAAGGATATTCTACTAATTTCATGGAGTATAGAAGTCCAAACTTTAACCAACAGAGTATAATAAAGAATGGAATAACAACATAAATCACCATGCATGCGGTACTTCGTATAGACAGGTTATTCTAACAGAATAATAATAACTGAACCAGGTCAGGCAAAATTTTCACCGACAGGATGTTCCAACAGAATAATAAAGACGGAACCAGGTCCGGTGTAAAACACACAGACAGGATGTTCCAACGGAATAATAATAAAGACGGAACGAGGTCCGATGTAAAACACACAGACAGGATGTTCCAAGCGGAATAATAGAAGAATGTCACCAAGTATAGGGTAGACCGCGTATACAGGTTATTCCAACAGAATAATAAGAAATGGAATAACAACAGTTCTCTTCATGAATAAAAAAGAATAACACCCCTTACCGTAACAGAAACTGGATATAGGAGAAGAAAAGTTAAGTAGCAAAAGCTTTTCTTCTATCTCTCTATAGTTTCTCTCTCTAGAGTTCAGTGAATTCGTAAGAAAATAATGAAGGAATGAGCTTCTATTTATAGGAAAATGGAATGCATAGTAAGTAATCCACGAACGGTCCAGATTGATTTACTTTAATCTGACAGTCCATATTTAAAGAAAAATCTTTTAAATATAATATATTCTATTTATATAAAAAGATTTTTACTATGCAAACACTATGCAACACACTATGCATAATAAACTATAATATATTCTATTTATAGAATAACTTTAATAAAGTATTCTGTTTTATTACGTTAATAATACAAATAAAACAAAACGTCATCATCGCTATAATAATTCATATTATTAATCGACAATAATTGAATCAAACTGAGCGACTTCTCACATAAATATCAATCATCAATACCGTGTGCTACTATGCAACAATGCGTATTACTGTACTTTTACTACCCAGTAGTTCAACAGTATCAACGGTAAAACTTCCGTCGTTATTTTTAATAAAATATTTTTGTCCTTTTCTCAATTCGATAATAATTCAGTTGTGGGGCCACCAATAATTGTACCGTTGTACGAATATTTTCCGACACAAAGAATATTCCCTGACCAATCGAATATAATATAATAACTTGTATACTTTGCAAAATTTATAAATACTACCCACAACTATAATATTATCTCAAATTCACACCATAATATTAAAAAATTATTTCAAGAAAATTAATTTTTTATTCATAAAATCTGGGGTTTCACAATCTCCCCTCCTTATTGAATTTTGCCCTCGAAATTTATGTACATACCTGGTATGCCGAACATGTGAGGATACCTTGACTTCACTTCAAATTCTAACTCTTGAGATATATCCTTTGAGTGTTGAATACGATTCTTCTTATCCAAGATTGTAACACGTATCTCTTCAAACGTTAAATCATCCGCTATCTCGTCCGGTTCTAAATTAATAATGTGGTTCGGGTCGTCCACATATTTACGTAACATCGATACGAAAACGTTATGAACACGCAATATATTTGGCAGTAAAACGAGTCTATAAGCCACAGTTCCTACTCAATCGAGGATTTCAAATGGGCCAATTAAATCGAGGGTTGAGATTTCCTCTCTTCAGCAACTCTTGCTTCTAAAATAACACCCTCTTGAACCTTCTTCACATTCATCAGATTCGGGTATGTAGCTTGAACGTCTTTAACTTTATCTATTAAAGTCAATTTTACTCGTATATTCGTTATCTTCACGTGGGTCCCTAGTGTCTTTAACTCTATCTTCATCATTTACAAGTTATACGAAATGAGTCTTTGTGTTAACAAAATCGCACTTGTAAACGCATACGATCTTCTACTCAACACGTCAGCTACCACGTTCTCTCTTCCACGATGATATTGAATAGTACGATCGTAATCTTCAACAGCTCGAGTCAACGTCTTTGGTGCATGTTACTTTCGTTTTAGTTGAAAAATTTTTTTTGAGGGTTTAAGAAATGGGTTTTATACTGGTGTCAATACAAAATTTGATTTCACGCTCTGGGGTAGGCTAAGAAGTCTTCAGGAATACGTCAAGAGATTTATTAATGATAAAAATATCATTCAAAACTTTTACTCACATCCAAGACTTGGATAGTACGTCACATTGATACCAACTGTGACTTCTATCCCTTAACCTAGATAACACCTCACAATGATACCTATCAACTTGTTATCGTCATTCACGACGTCGCCTACAGAAAGTCTGGCTTCGATGCATTCCACACAAGGAAGTCATCAACAAAAGGATCGAGGCTCTTTACTTATGGCTTGATATGACAATGATTGAATTTAGTGGTTTGGTTGCTTGAATTCGCATAATAGGTTGGTTAGGAATATGAAAGCTAACAACCTTACGAAAAACATGATGAGTAGTTAACCAATCGTTTCCTAAAATCGCATCAAAGGCAAGTATTTTCAAAGAGACAAGATCAACACGTAACGTGAAAGTGTCAATTTGAATCAAATAAGATTTATATACAGTGGAGGTAACGAAGGTTTCTCCCAATGGAGTTTCAATAGATAAATCAAAGTTTAACTTCTCTGGAGTTAAGTACAAACATTGAACACAACTAGGTGAAATAAAAGAGTGAGTAGTACCGGTATCTAACACGGTATAGACTTCGTAAGAGCTTATGATTAACTTACCCGTGATAATTTTATTCAGGTTCCTTGTCACGAGAAAAAAAAATGCTCTCTCTTAAACTACCGGCTTTGGCTTGTCTGGGACATCCTTTGGCATCATTATCCCAGCTGGAATTGACTTCATCATACGACAAAATCGAGCTAGGTGACCTTTTCTTCCGCAATTAAAACATGCTTTGGACTGCTGCGTACAATTTGGACGGATGTGTCCCTCCTGTCCGCATTTGAAACATACGACCGGTGGTCGTTCTTCTTCCTTTAAAATGGGTGCTGGTACCGACGTCTTTACGTCATTGTTGAACCTTCTCTTCTTGAAATGTCCATTCTTATTATTTTGTCCATGATTATTACCGAAGTGGTTACCATTTCTGACATGTTGATTCCCTCCATGCTTATTATCACCGCTTTGATGACTGTTATCACCGGTATTATCATTTTGCCGGCTGCTCTCTTTTGGTTTGGTTGACTCGTTATCGCGCTCCACCAACTGAGCCCTATTTACAACATCTGAATACAAATATAGTTTATGAGAAATAAGATGTTGATGTATCTCCGGCTTCAAACCTCTTAAAAATAATCGCGCCATTCTCTCTTCATTATCCACCAAGTGGGACGCAAACCGGGATAACTCCGCAAATTTTGCCTCGTATTGCGACACGGTCATATTGTTTTGCTCCAATTTGATAAACTCCACTTCCTTCATGTGACGAATACTTTTGGGAAAGTATTTGTCGTTGAACAGCTCTTGGAACTTCTCTCAAGACATCTTCAGTACGGCAGGTTGAGTACGTTTTACCGATTCCCAGCAGTAATCTACCTCTTCACCTAACATAAAGGTGGCAAAGGGAACCTTTTGCTCCTCGAAGCATCCCAAGACATCAGATATCTTGGTGATCTGCTTTAACCACGTCTCCGCCTTAAGTGGTTCTGGCTTTCCCAAAAACTCTGGTGGTCCCAGCTCCTTGAATTGCTTAGCGGTGACCAACCATGGGTTGCCATTGTTTCCTCCTGCATTATGAACAGGAGCCGCCTTCTCCCGTTGTTGCATGAATTGCTCCTTAAACTGCTTAGCGGTGACCGTCCGAGAGTTATCAGTATTTCTACCTGCATTTTGGACAGGAGCTGCCTTAGCCTGTTGTTACATGAATTGCATAAAGCCTCTGACCATCCCATCATTCACCATTTCATCGGTGTTATTATTTTCATGAGGAGTATTGTCCTTTAGTTGCACATTATCCTGATTATTGATCTATGGAGACTCAACGGTCTCCTGTGCTCCATTGATAATCTCAACATTCTCGGATGCCATTTTCAAACACTGCCACAAAATAAGGGTTAATTAACATATCACATATTATCCCTATACTTTGACCGACCAATAAAATATAAAATAAATTTAAGTAGGTCATATTAGCGAAGGAATTCCCCGTCTCTCCCCTCCTAGTTCTAGTCTCACATCTTAGCCAGGGATCATATCCCTAAGCTTTGATACCAACTGTGACACCCCCAAAATTAGGTATACATCACCCATCTTGGGTCGTCAGATACATGGTACAAAATTCAAATACAACTTACTAATACAACTGTCGTGTACAATATGACAAAACATAACTGTGAGTTTGAATACAATTATTGTCTACTAGAGATTATACAAACTCAAAAAGAGTCCTCATTATAATTATTAACACAGTATTTTACATAATAGTGAGGACTACTAATGCTATCCTCTGGACCGTCACTCCGTTCCCCGACTAGTCCCTGCTATGTTCTCATTTCCTGAAGAGAACAGTTAAAGAAAGGGTGAGCTCAACTAGCCCAGTAAGAAATATTATGACTAAGATAATGCAGAATAAATTATCGTTAGCCTTCAACAGTATTAAACTAATAAAATATAACAACATCAAGTTTAACAGCAGCGGATCAAGCAATCCATTAAAAGAGTCAAGTAGAAAATAGAATCTACTATCTTTTATGATTTAAAAAGTTTTTCATCACTTTTATTACTGAGACTCAGCTCAATAAATAATCCACATCATCCCTACACTACGGCCAAGGATATTTATTAGGGTCACGACCACAAATTCCATGTACTACGGGCCAAGAACATTTGTGTATTCATCAATGGTCATGATCATGCCAACAACTGTCCATCAATGCACTACGGGCCAATGAGGACTTATACCGCATCATTTGTAACATTACGGTCATGATTACACGGAATAATCACTGGTCATAATCATACCAAGTCCATCCATGCACTACAGGCCATAGATGACTTTCAAAAAAATATAAACATGAGGATGATGACAATGATATAAGAATTCAATAAAACAAGTTCAAGAATTAATTTGTCCAAGAACTACTAATGTCCAAATTGTCCACATGATACTACTTTGTAGATTAAAATTCAAGAATGATCAGAAGAATATTTCCATGAAAAGATACTGGATGAAGCGCAAATATCAAGGATATTCTACTAATTTCATGGAGTATAGAAGTCAAAACTTTAACCAACTAAGTATAATAAAGAATGGAATAACAACAGAAATCACCATGCATGCGGTACTTCGCATAGACAGGTTATTCCAACAGAATAATAATAACGGAACTAGGTCAGGCAAACTTTGCACCGACAGGATGTTCCAACAGAATAATAAAGACGGAACCAGGTCCGGTGTAAAACACACAGACAGGATGTTCCAACGGAATAATAATAAAAACGGAACCAGGTCCGGTGTAAAACACACAGACAGGATGTTCCAACGGAATAATAATAAAGACGGAACCAGATTCGGTGTAAAACACACAGACAGGATGTCACCAAGTATAGGGTAGACCGCGTATACAGGTTATTCGAACAGAATAATAAGAAATGGAATAACAACAGTTCTCTTCATGAATAAGAAAAAATAACACCCCTTACCGTAACAGAAACTGGATATAGAAAAAGAAAAGTTAAGTAGCAAAAAGCTTTTCTCTATAGTTTCTCTCTCTAGAGTTCAGTGAATTCGTAAGAAAATAATGAAGGAATGAGCTTCTATTTATAGGAAAATAGAATGCATAGTAACTAATCCATGAACGGTCCAGGTTGATTTACTTTAATCTGACAGTCCATATTTAAAGAAAAATCTTTTAAATAAAATATAATATATTCTATTTATATAAAAAGATTTTTACCATGCAAATACTATGCAACACACTATGCAACACTATGCATAATAAAATATAATATATTCTATTTATAGAATAACTTTAATAAAGTATTCTGTTTTATATAAAAATATGTTTCTGTTTTATTACGTTAATAATACAAATAAAACAAAACGTCATCATCGCTATAATAATTCATATTATTAATCGACAATAATTGAATCAAACTGAGCGACTTCTCATATAAATATCAATAATCAATACCGTGTGCTACTATGCAACAATGAATATTACTATACTTTTACTACCCAGTAGTTCAACAGTATCAACGGTAAAACTTCCGCCGTTATTTTCAATAAAATATTTTTGTCGTTTTTTCAATCTGACAATAATTCCGTTGTGGGGTCCACCAATAATTGTACCGTCGTACGAATATTTTTCGACACAAAGAATATTCCCTGACCAATCGAATATAATATAACAACTTGCATACTTTGCAAAATTTATAAATACTACCCACAACTATAATATTAAAAAATTCACACCAAAATATTAAAAAATTATTTCGAGAAAATTAATTTTTTATTCATAAAATCTGGGGTTTCACAGCCTATATCCAGTGTTTCAACTAGAAGTACTGTCTTTGTGAGGTAAGGGATATTTTTTTAAAAAATGATATTATTTCTTCCAATATTATTATGCCGAAGTATTGATCTGAAATTTTAATCAAATTTGGAACTTTTTGTGTCGGGGTTACTATTCACGTATACGTCATTATTCACGAATACGACACTATTCATCGAAAAAATAATTTTTTTCCCTTTTCGTCCAAAATATTTATTATGGATACTAGCTTTGATTGTATCCATGTTTTGATCATTCTTGAATTTTACATCACTATGATTATTTATGAGGTATTTTTGGACATGAAATAGCTGAAATACGAATCCTTAATGTTTATTCTTTTTTTTCACTAGATTTGATTCTTTTAAAATATTTTTCATCATCCTCAGTCCTAAATGATGATATACTTGAATATCTTTGGCCTATAGTGCAAAGATGGTTGATTCTATTATGAATATCTTTGGCCATGGTGCAAAGATGTACAGGTGTTGAGATGAACATGACCACCTGATGAATATCTTTGGCCTGTAGTGCAAAGATGAACATTTAACTCAAGATGTGTACTGATTGATGTTACAGGGATAAAATAATGATGATGGATTGTTAAATTCATAGATATTAGTAGATTTCATCCTCTACGTAACTCTTCTATGAATTATTATTTCCGCTGCGAATATTGATCTAAAACTTGTTGTTTAGTGTATTCTCTCAGATTTTTCCCTGTTGAAGACTAACGATAATTTGTTGTATATTATCTTAGTCATAATATTCTTTACTGGGCTAGTTGAGCTCACCATTTTCCTTTTTGTTCCATTTTTCTTCTCAGGAGGCGAGAATGTAGCGAGTACGAGTCGGGGTATGGAATGATGGTTATAGAGAGAGTTGTTTAGTAGTCCTCACCATTTTTGTAAAATAATGTATAAATAATTGTGATGAGGATTTATTTGGGTATAAATATTATCTAGAAGATAATATTTGTATTTAAACTCACAGTTTTACTGTTGTAATAATAAAGTTGTAGTTGTTTCTGTATCATGTATTGACAACTCAGAATAGGTGATGTATACCTATTTTGGGGGCATCACAGTTGGTATCAGAGCTAAGGGATATGATCTCTGGCGGAGATCGGGGAATAGAACTAGGAGGGGAGAGACGAGTAAATCCTTCACTAGTGTGTCCTACCTAAGCTTATTTGTTAATTGGTCAGTATATAGGGATATTATGTGATATATTGATTTCCTTAATTAACCCTTATTTTATGACAGTATTTGAGAATGTCAACTAAGAATATTAACAATGGAGTAAATGAGACAGTGGAGACGCCTGTACTCACCAACGAGGAGAACATGCAACAGGCTGGCAATGTTCCTCCTGTGAACAACACCACTGAGCAGATGATGAACGAGGGGATGTTTAGAAGCTTTTTGCAGTTCATGCAAAATCAGACGAGGGAGACTCGTGTTCAAAATACAGGAGGAAAAGATAGCAATTCACGGGTTGTCACAGCCAAGCAGTTCAAAGAGTTAGGACCACCAGAATTCTGGGGAAAACCGGATCCGATTAAGGCGAAGACGCAGGTCAAACAAATCACCAAGATATTCGATGTCTTGGGATGCACGGAGGAGCAGAAGGTGCCATTCGCCACCTTTATGTTCCGTAATGAGGCAAATTACTGGTGGGAGTCTGTGAAGCGTACCCATCCAGCCGCGCTCAGCATGTCTTGGGAGACATTTCAGAAACTTTTTAATGACAAATACTTTCCTGAAAGTGTTCGTCATATGAAGGAAGTGGAGTTTATTAGACTGGAGCATAATAACATGACGGTGTCCTAGTACGAGGCGAAGTTCGCGGAGTTATCCAGGTTTGTACCTCATTTGGTGGAGAATGAAGAACGTATGACGCGGATGTTTCTGAGAGGTTTGAAACCCGTCATACGTCAGTATCTCATTTCTCATAAATTTTCTCTCTATTCAGATGTTGTCAACAGGGCTCAGTTGTTAGAACGAGATAACGAGTACGTTCAACCGAGGGACCACAACCAGGATCATACCGGAGATAGCAGTCAACAGAATAACGATAACCAGCGGAGAAAGAAAAAGACGGACAAAAATGGTAACCACTCTAGTGGTAATCATGGCCATGAAAATAGAAGAAGCGAGTCAGGAGTGGATTTTAAAAAGAGGAGATTCAACAATGACAATGTGAAAACGACAGCACCAACAGCAACTGGTTCCAAGGGAGGGGAACGACCACCGGTCGTATGCTATAAGTGCGGAAAAGAAGGACATATCAGTCCAAACTGCCCACAACAGTTTAAGTTATGTTATAACTGTGGAAAGGAAGGACATATCGCTCGAGATTGCACTGTAACGAAACCAAGTTCAGCGGGGACGGTGACTCAAAAGGTTGTCCCAGAAAAGTCAAAGTCAACCGTTCTTGGAAGAGCGTTTGTCATGTTTGGTCAAAATGCAAGGAACCCAAACGAGGTGATCACGGGTAAGCTAATCGTAAATTCTTGCAAAGTTTATACATTACTTGATACCGGTGCTACCCATTCATTTATCTCTCCTGCTTGTGCTCAGCATTTAAACTTGACTCCGGAGTAATTAGACTTTGACCTATCTGTGAAAACTCCGTTAAGAGAAACTTTCATCACATCCACTGTTTATAAATCTTGTTTAATCCAAGTTGGTACCATCACATTACCTGTTGACCTTATCTCTTTAAAGATACTTGCTTTTGATGTAATTTTAGGGATTGATTGGTTAACTACTCATCATGCCAAAATTGATTGTTTTCGTAAGGTTGTTAGTTTTCATATTCCTAACCAACCTGTTGTACGAATTCAAGCAACTAAACCATTAAAATCAATCACTGTCATATCTAATCATAAAGCTATTCGTTTATTGAAAAACGGATGTCAAGATTTCTTAGCCCATGTTATGGATTTGAATAAAGACACGTCAAAATTGAATAATATTCCTGTTGTTATTGACTTTCCTGACGTATTTCCTAAAGAACTTCCCGGTCTAGCCCCAGAATGTGAAGTTGAATTCTTTATTGACCTTGAACCTGGTACAAAGCCCATTTCTAAAACCCCATATCAAATGGCTCCTATTGAACATCAGGAGTTAAAGGTCCAACTACAGGAGTTGTTGGACATCGATTTCATTCGTCCTATTACATCTCCTTGGGGTGCTCTTGTTTTATTCGTAAAGAAGAAAGACGGGAGTATGCGACTTTGTATTGACTACCGAGAATTAAACCATGTCACTATCAAGAATAGGTATCCACTACCTCGTATTGATGACTTGTTTGACCAGTTACAAGGAGCACAATTCTTTTCAAAAATCGATCTTCGTTCTGGATATCATCAGCTGAAGGTTAAAACTAAGGATATTCCAAAGACTGCTTTCAGAACTCGGTACGGGCATTATGAATTCTTAGTCATGTCTTTTGGATTGAGTAATGCTCCTGCTACTTTCATGGATATGATGAACCGAGTATTCAAGGAATATTTAGATCAGTTCGTTGTTATCTTTATTGATGACATCCTCATCTATTCCAAAAGCCGTGAAGATCATGAGCGCCATTTGAAGCTGGTACTGCAAAGGCTTCGTGATAACAAGCTATATGCCAAACTGAAAAAATGTGAGTTCTGGCTTGAGGAAGTAGCATTCCTTGGGCTCATGGTGTCAAAACATGGAGTGTCTGTATACAAAGTTAGGAACAACCGAAGACGGTGACTGAAGTACGTAGCTTTCTGGGTCTAGCTGGTTATTATCAGAGATTCGTGGAAGGGTTTTCTTGAATCACTACTCCATTAACTCAGCTAACTCAGAAGGATACAAAGTTCGTTTGGAGTGAGGAATACGAGAAGAGTTTCCAAGAGTTTAAGAGGAGACTTATTTCAGCACCTGTTCTAACAATACCATCTGGTTCGGATGGATTTGTTATCTATAGCGATGCTTCGGGCAAAGGGTTAGGATGTGTTCTCATGCAACGTGGGAAAGTCAAAGCCTATGCCTCGCGACAACTTAAAGAATATGAGGGGAATTATCCTAATCATGTTCTAGAGTTGGCATCAGTTATTTTCGCGCTAAAGATCTGGAGGCACTATCTTTATGGGGAGAAAGTGGAGATATATTTAGACCATAAAAGCCTCAAATATTTCTTCACTCAAAAAGAACTCAACATGCGGCAACAACATTGGCTCGAGATGTTGAAAGATTACGACTAAACTATTCAATACCATCCTGGAAAAGTAAACGTGGTAGCTGACACGTTGAGTAGAAGATCATATGCAGGAACGAGTGCGATGATGTCAAATATACGCATAGAACCGACTTTAATCAAAAAAGTTAAGGTTGTTCAAGCCACCGACACGGAGCTGATGCGTATGAAGAAGAAAGTACAAGAAGGTGCTATTCCGGAAGCGAGAATTGATGAAGAAGGAATACTTTGATTCCACTCCAGACTTTGTGTTCCTAACGACTCTGATTTGAAGTACAAGATTATGATGGAGGCACACAATACACCATTTGCAATCCATCCTAGAAATACTAAAATGTATCGTGATCTTCGACATACATTTTGGTGGAACAATATGAAGAGAGAGATTGCAAAGTTTATCTCGATGTGTTTAACTTGTCAACGTGTAAAGGCGGAACATCTAGTACCTAAGGGTCCATTGCAACCACTTGAGATTCTGAAATGGAAGTGGGAACACATTACCATGGATTTCGTTACGGGTCTTCCTACAGTTTCTCAAGGCATAAATGATATTTGGGTTATTGTTGATAGATTAACCAAGTCTGCTCATTTCTTGCCTATACAGGAGACTTATTCCCTTGAACGTCTTGCTAGTATATATGTAAATGAGATTGTAAGATTGCATGGCATGCCATGATCCATAGTTTAGGATCGTGACCCAAGATTCACTTCAAGATTTTGGGTTAGCTTGCAAAAAGCTATGGGGACGGATTTACGATTTAGTTCAGCATACCATCCTCAAACGGACGGACAATCAGAGAGGACTATTCAAACTCTTGAAGATTTATTAAGACTCTGTGTCCTAGACTTCAAGGGCAGTTGGGATAAGTATTTATCATTGGTGGAATTCTCCTACAACAACAGTTATCAGGAAAGTATAGGTGTGTCTCCATTCGAAGCATTATATGGACGAAAATGTCGCTCTCCATTATGTTGGGACGAGGTGGGTGAAGCAACATTGTTGCGACCCGAGTTGGTACATATAACTATGAAAAAGATCCAAATGATTCGACAACGTATACAAACGGCACAGGATCGACAAAAGAGTTATGCAGATCTTCATCGAAAAGACGTGGAATTTAGTATTGGGGATCACGTATTGTTGCGTGTAGCTCCATGGAAGGGAGTTACAAGATTTGGGAAACGAGGAAAGCTCAATCCACGATTTATTGGTCCATTTCAAATTCTTGACCGAGTAGGAAATGTAGCCTATAGACTCGTGTTACCTCCGAGTATGTCTCGTGTTCATAATGTGTTTCACATATTTGTACTTCGTAAATATGTGAAAGACCCGAACCACGTTATTGAGTTAGAACCAGACGAGATAGCCGAAGACTTAACGTATGAGGAGGTACCTGTCAAGATCTTGGATAGAAAGGAGCATGTCCTACGCACGAAGGTCATACCACAAGTTAAAATTTTGTGGAGGAACCATGCTATAGAGGAAATAACCTGGGAGTTGGAAACAGAAATGAAAGAGAGGTATCTTCATCTTTTCAAAATACCAGGTACGTACGTCAATTTCGAGGACGAAATTTCATAAAGAGGGGAGGTTGTAAGACCCCAAATTATTAATAAATGAAATTTAGTTTCCTCTATTTATCATTTTAAAATAGTAAGGGTTGATTTAATTAATGTGGTTAGTTATGGGTAAAATGCGCAAATATTTTAAATAAGCAGGTGGTTATAAAATATTCATTGTTGTCGGGAATATTCGTTTGGTCGTGGAATATTCTTGCTGTCGGAGAATATTCGTACGACGGTGCAGTCTTTTGTGGGCCCCATAATAGAAAGCGATTGAATGAAGAAAACGACAAGTATAAGTTATTTATAAATAAACGGCGTAGTTGTTACCGTTAACACTGTTGGAATACCCGGTGGTTAAAACGCAGTAATACGCGTTGTTGCACAGTAGCACACGGTATTTGCACCAATTATTGATTTTTACGTAAGAAGGCACTACTCAATAATTGTTACAATAGTTACTGTTCAGTATTTTATTTTATTGATTCAATAATTGTTGCATTGATATTTTATATTACTGTTGTTTCAATAATTGTCACTACACAGTATTTTCCATTATCGAAGCAATAATTCATATTATCTGAATAATATTATTAGAAAACATTATTAGCAATATCTAGAAAGTTTTGTCTAAGGAGAGGTTTGGTCACCTAATTGCGCGCCAGTAAGGAGAAATTCTTATTGGAAAGCCCCCACTTTCCTGGGAACGGCCTGGTTGCCAGTACTGTGATTCTATAATATTATTTGTAAATAATTAATTATTGATTTACATTATGAGAAAAATATTAATTTTATGTGGATATAGATGGAAAAAAATTTTAAAGTGACAATTGTTGAAAAATGATATTTTATCTTTTCTGATAAAATAATTTATTATTTTAATAATATAATAATTGGATATTTTTACAATAAATGTGGGATATATGAGTATATAAGGAGGGAGAGTATTTTTGTTGCATTAAATGATTAACACATGTTTTGTGTGTCGGTAGACCCTAATTCTTGACCAAAATTTGATTATAGCCTGTAAAATCTCCCGTTTATAGATTTCAGTCAAATTCTGTTTGGAATTTGGAAAAACTTCCTTCTACAAAGTTCTAGATAATGGAATTTCCTATGGAAAGTTGTGAGTTTCAAATTTTTCTGACAAAAGGGCTATTTATTGTGAATTATTGAAGTTCCGGATTAATTAATTATTATTTTTTTAGAGTTTTAAATTAATTAATTAAGAAAAATGTTTTTTTGTTGTGTGGGCAGCCCTAGCATGTGCTTAATGAGCTGAGATCAGTTGTCAAAGTGGATGTAGAAAAATTATTAAATATATTAATATTATATTAAATTTTCTGCTTTGGTGTTCTAAGCATTTTCCTATAAATAGGGTGCTTAGGTTAGAATTGAAAATTACACCAGAAACTGAAGTTTTCTCTCTATTTCTCTCTCTATATATTGAGCGTATTCTTATGAATGTTTTGATACTTTGAGTGTTGCTATACGGTACAAGTTCAAGTCATAGCATATATCCGGTGTTTCAACTAGAAGTACTGTCATTGTGAGGT
The DNA here is from genome assembly GCA_020205505.1 of Panax japonicus. Classification (NCBI taxonomy): domain Eukaryota; kingdom Viridiplantae; phylum Streptophyta; class Magnoliopsida; order Apiales; family Araliaceae; genus Panax; species Panax japonicus. Next base: position 26,496,497 of record CM035099.1, read on the forward strand.
AAGGGATATTATTTTTTTTAAAAATAATATTATTTCTTCCAATATCATTATGCCAAAGTATTGATCTGAAATTTTAATCAAATTTGGAACTTTTTGTGTCGGGGTTACTATTCACGTATACGGCACTATTCACGTATACGGCACTATTCACGAATACGGCACTATTCATCAAAAAAATAATTTTTTTCCTTTTCGTCCAAAATATCTATTATGGATACTAGCTTTGATGATATCCATGTTTTGATCATTCTTGAATTTTACACCACAATGATTATTTATGAGGTATTTTTGGATATTAAATAGCTGAAATACGAATCCTTAATGTTTATTCTTTTGTTTCACTAGATTTGATTCTTTTAAAATATTTTTCATCATCCTCAGTCCTAAATGATGATATAATTGAATATCTTTGGCCTGTAGTGCAAAGATGGTTGATTCTATTATGAATATCTTTGGTCGTGGTGCAAAGATGTACAGCTGTTGAGATGAACATGACCAACTGATGAATATCTTTGGCTTGTAGTGCAAAGATGAACATTTAACTCAAGATGTGTATTGATTGATGTTACAGGGATAAAATAATGATGATGGACTGTTAAATTCATAGATATTAGTAGATTTCATCCTCTACGTAACTCTTCTATGAATTATTATTTTCGCTGCGAATATTGATCTAAAACTTGTTGTTTAGTGTATTCTCTCAGATTTTTCCCTGTTGAAGACTAACGATAATTTTTTGTATATTATCTTAGTCATAATATTCTTTACTGGGCTAGTTGAGCTCACCCTTTTCCTTTTTGTTCCATTTTTCTTCTTAGGAGGCGAGAATATAGCGAGTACGAGTCGGGGTATGGAATGATGGTTATAGAGAGAGTTGTTTAGTAGTCCTCACCATTTTTGTAAAATAATGTATAAATAATTGTGATTAGGATTTATTTGGGTATAGATATTGTCTAGAAGATAATATTTGTATTTAAACTCACAGTTTTACTGTTGTAATAATAAAGTTGTAGTTGTTTCTGTACCATGTATTGACAACTCAGAATGGGTGATGTATACCTATTTTGGGGGCGTCACAAAACAGCTGCATCCTGAGCTTCTCATTCTCGGCATAAGATCTGAGTTCTCCAATGAATACCTTCAAATGTGTGTAAGGATCTCCTAACCCATCATACTTTTCAAAGTCAGGAGTCTTGAACTTCTCTGGATAATGAACACCAGGGAATATACAAAGATCAGTATAGGAAACACTCTCAGTGGGCTCCAATCCCTTTTATAGACCGAATGGTCTCTTCATTTGAAGGACTTTTTTCCTGATATCACCGATGTCTGGATCTTCTTTGAGATGGCTGTTTTCAGGAGTTTTGTTGGTCGTATCCAACAGAAGTTCCGGAATTTTTTTATCCTAACATTGTGTTCCTCCCTGTGTAGAGGATTTTATATGTATGGGTATTCATGAACCCTAAGTAGACTGGTGTAGTTCTTTAAGCAGAACAGTCAAATCTGTAATTCTCTTGCTTAATCCATCAAACTCTTCTAGAGAGACATGAGCAGGATTAGACTGATCAGATGAAAACATAATTGGCTGTAGGCTCGTGACCTTTTTGGACTTTGAATGGGTAATAGGCCCAGTTGTTTCCCTACAAAAACTTATGTAGTTTAGTCTTAGGGAATGTATAAAATGTTTACATGCTATCAGAATGTGTCCATTTTAGGAATATTATCCTGTAAAATAGGTGTCATTTGATAGCATGTCAGGCCTTAATATGCATGTACACATATTCTTCATATTTTCCATTATATTGAGATTTCCATGGAATAAAACTATAATTAATTATCTTTACAAGTAATTGAAAATGGAAAGCATGAAGAGACTTTCCTTCGCGTTTGGTTTATCAGAGGCTGACCTATCTTAGGTTACTCTCGCGGCTTTTTGGCATGAAGGTTCTCAGATCATCGTAATTTACTTGTCGGGAAGTTAATCTGGTCTTTCAACTAAAGTGAATTTGGGTGGTGCCTTTCCTGAGCCTCGTTGGAATTAGTCTCCCTACGAGTCCAGTAATCAAACACTGATAGGATAGCCTCCTGGCGGAGGAACCACACAACATACATTCACATGCAACGTGTCTCAACGTTATGGGAATGATGACATGTGCAAAGCACTAATATCACAGATAGATATATTGCAGTGCAGTAAGTAAAATGCATTTGTACACATTCATCAAAAATATAAATGCAACATCCACACACAAGCATGTAACAATTTTGAAAAGCTTGTAGTAGCGGCTTAAATCCTCTTACTGGAGTCCCCAACAGAGTCGCCACCTGTCAACGTCGGGATTTTTATTGTCCTTCTTCTGTTCTTATTTTTTGGTGTTCTAATGTTAGGTGAGATTTGTTTAAAAAATAAGTTGTGAAAAGGTCTGACATTTATATGTCAACGATTTGACTGTAAGAGTCGCCAGTTGGTTTTTTAAATGGTTGTACCAACATAATCGAGAAAAGGTTTGCACATTGACCCAGTGATGTGACACTGCTAAACGATTCTTTGAAACCGAGATTCATTAGGGTTCGGGGACTTGCTTATGCGGAGGGAAGGTGTTAGGCACCCCCTGACATCCGTGTAACCACGGTTACCGCCACTTTTCAATTAAACTGTTATATGAATGTGTGTGGGGGGGGTCAATATGAAGTTATTTGGAAGTAGTGATATGCCTCGTTCGCACCTATACACACAGGGTTTAAATTTGTATAAAAATTCAGTTTTAAACAAGATATAGCAATGAAGTTTTATAAAAGAGGTTTTTCAAACCCTGTGCTCAATAGTAATTGAGGCCTTTGATACTTCTATTTTATTAAATGTTCGACTTGATTGCTTTTATTTTCAAGATGTGAAGCATCTTCGAGAAAACAATATATAAACCAGTGTTGAACTCCTCATGGGCATGAAAGCCATCTAAGGAAATTCAAACACCGTGAATAATTTACAAGCTGCTTACAGCTGAAAATGTCCATCACGGGAACCGAATCTAGATTCAGTAGACTGAATCTGTGATCACATGATTCCTAGGCTCACATGATGCTGCAATTTATATGAAAGCAGTAAGTATTTATATATATATAAACAGTAAATATATATATACAGGCATCATCAACCACCACGAAGCACCTCCATAGGGGATTGGAAATGTAAATATATAAAAGTGGTAAATATACATATAGAGACATGATCAACCACCACGAAGCACCTCCATGGGGGATCAGAAATGTAAATAAAGCAATAAGGATGATCAACCGCCACGAAGTAAACTCCAGGCGGGATGGAATGTAAATAAAGAAGTAAAAGGCCACGAAGTAAACTTCAGGCCTGACAGAAATGTAAATATATATATATATAAGGGGTAAACACACAGAATATATATCGATCCCAGCTCGGTTTATCATTTCAGCGATTTGTCGCTATATATATATATATATATATATATATATATATATATATATATATATAATCCAGGCTGATCGAATAGAGTCCGACAATAGTTTATATATATAAGTATATATATATAAGCAATAAACGCTCCGGATATAAAATCAAGGCTCATCAAATAGAGTTCGACAACAGTTTATCTCTCTCTCTCTCTCTCTCTCTCTCTCTCTATATATATATATATATATATATATAAGGAAATAAAAGTCACGGACCGAAGTCCGGGAAAACACACGCAACACGACTCTCAATGTGAAGAATGGAGTGTGCAAAATAGAAGAGAAAGGCTTTCAAGTGTGTAAGAAAGCTTACAGTGGACTGCCAAAGAAGACTTCTATAGCTTTAAACAGATGAACACTCGACTCCCGCCGGTAAAAATATGACTGAATATAAGCTCACAAGTGTTTAAAATGAGAAAGCACTTAATTTAGGGTGTGTACAGAGCAAATTGGACAGGGCTTCCTCGCCGTTTTCTCTTACAAAATGGCCACTCCAAGCCCTCTATTTATAGAGGGGGGAGTCACAGGTACACCTGCGGTAACCGTAGTTGTACATGCGGCTACCTGGGGTGCCCCAGGCTCTGCAAGTCCTGCCATCTCAAAGTACGTGTACGCGTGCAACGTGTTGTCCGCTCGAACTTGTAGAACTTCAATCCGAGCCTCCGATTGAGGTGTATAAGACCTTTTACGGAGTGCTATTATCGAGAGCTTTACAAATGACATGGGATTAGAGGTTGTCAAAAGTCAGAATGATGGGACCATACCCTTGGTCTTAATGCTTCAAATTCCATCCGGTGTGTTATCGTGTGTAGTAGTCACTCGAGATTGTAGCTATTTGGCTCTTATGGGACATTGATGTGTAGAATGTATGTTAAACTATTGTTGAGATGGAGCAATGTGGAATCGAGGTGGCAAAAGGATGATTTTTCCCCTCACCAGGGTTATCTCTGGTTTGGGCTCATAAAGTAGTCTTTGCTCAGAGTTATCTCTGAGATTGGGCTGCTGCAGGTACTGGATGTCCTCAGGGTTGTCTCTGAGGTGTGCATGACTGAAAGTAGTATGCACACAAGCCAATTATGTTTGATGATAAAGCATATACTTTATAACAATCTTATTCATTTATTAATAAAAAGTATTAATTTATTAAAGGCTTTTAATTATCTACATGATGTTGTTTTATAATAAGTGATAAACCCATAGTTTTAAGCAATACTTTTAGAATAATGATGATGATCATTCTAATGAGATCTAAATTTTTAGAAAGCTTAAAACTAAAATAGTTCCCAATCGTTGGATTACTAAATTGGGGATTAGTGAATCCGGATAGATTGGTACATACGATGCTTGCTCATTAGATGAGGATGATTGATCTCATGACCATTTGTGTGGAGACACTAAAGTAAGTATGTAGGTGCTTATTAGAGAATAAGTTCACTGAACGTGGCTCGCTAAGGAATACCTAATGCAGTTTTACTTGTCTTTCAATAGGAATTCCTGTAGTGATAGTAGTACAAGTGATCCTTGGACTTGAGATCATCATAGTATCTTGTGTATGATGAGTTATACTTTGACTTATTCCTTAAGACCCTTAGGGTATATCAAATGGTATGTTTGGGTATAATAAGTTGTACATGGAGATAATGTATGATCAATAAAGAATCTACCACTTCTAGTAAAAGAAGAGAAATGTCCTATGTGATTCGATAAATGATAACACAATAGTCCTTGGCCAAAGCAGAATGAAATTAGAAAGGAGTTTCTAATTTGCATTATTTGGAGTTGTGCATTTAAGGATCGAAATACATATAATTAAATAAAATAAGACTTGACAGTAATTCCATGTCTTATATTTAATTGGGACATTGTATGGTAGAAGGATTGAATTGTACGGTAACTATTTACTCAAAGGTTCTTTTATGATTAATGTTGAAATCTAAATTATCTGAAAATTCGTTGATCGCTAGGGAGGCTTATCCCTATTGTAGAATAAATATTATTTATTTAAATAAATTAATATTTTAATTTATTTATTTAAATAAGATTAAAATTGTTCTAATTGATTTATTCACAACCGGTCTAATATTGAGAACCTAAAGGGTCACACCATAAAAGGAAGAATAATTATTTAAGAAGTTAATGGCATAATCGTAATAATATGTTAAGTATATTTAATTTAATCTATGGTGATAGAATAAATTAAATAACTTAATATTTATTATTTAATATTTTAGAAATATTAAATATAAATTAATAAGAGGAGTCTTATTAATATTATTTTAATTATTATTTTAATTTCTAAAAGAGTTTAGGAATTAATTTAATATAAGTACTCTCATTTATTCCTAATAGGATTAGGAGGGAAAAATTAGTTAAAGGAGTTTAATTAATTATCCCTAATAAGATTAGGGAGCCCATTTAATTAAAAGAGTTTAATTAAATAATACCTTATTTTATTAAATAGGGTTACCTGATATCTTTATAGGAGGAGTCTTATATCAGATATCAAAATATACACAATTCTAAAAGTTGAAGAGTACGTTCTTTTCTATAGAGATAGAAAACTAAGGTTTGAGCCAAATACCCATCTTTTTGAATCTTTATTCTTTCCTGGTGGATCACCTCTATAGGCCAAACATTTGGGTGGCTAATGTTGATCAAAGGAAGGAATCAAACCCGGTGGATTCAAGATGAACGCGAAAAAGATTGGAGGTGAACTTATACATAAGGAAGCTCGGATCTTCAAGGGTATGATTTTTGTTCTTTCTTTTTCGTTTAATTAATAATTGTGCATAAAAGGTGATCCGGGTATATGGTTTGTAAAATTTTAAAACTCTAATTTTCCACGTTTCTGCTTTATTTGTGCAATTTGATTGCGTTCATGAATATTACAAACCTAACAGTGGTATCAGAGCCAAACCTTTGTGCGAATTATTAATTATTTTAATTTGGTAAGTATATTGATATATGTTTAGAACAATTTAATTGGGCATAATTTTATTGTATAAAATTTATTTTTAGAAAAAATCGTGAAACTGTTTTTTTTTATTTATGTGATTTGCGTGGCTGGGTTGAATTATTTTTTGTTACTTAATATCATATATAACGATTTACATGCAAAAGTGATTCACGCCAAGTCCTTGTTAAATAACTTGTTTGTATATATATTAATCTGCATGTTCTTAAGCTGCTAAGTAATATATATATACTAGATGGGTCCCGAGCCTCTGGCACTGTATGAACAATATGATTTATCTCAAATTTTGAACGACCAAAATAATTTATTGAGTGAGCGGGAAATTTAAAGTCATTTGTATTTTATTAAATTATTATTAGATTATTAGATAGATAGATGTATGAACGGTGGGATTTATCCCAAACTTTGGACGGCCCAGATGATTTATTAAGTGAGCGGGAAATTCAAAATCATTTGTATTTTATTAGATATATATATATATATATATATATATATATATATATATATATATATATATATATATATATAATTTAGTTAACAGTTTTTTTTTATTAAAAGCAGCGTACGGTTATTAATTATATATATATATATATAATAGTTATATATATATATATATATATATATATATATAATTTTTTATTATTTTATTATTAAAATAAAAGTTATTTTAATCTTAAAATAAAAAGTTTATTTTAATATTAAAATAAAAAAAGAAGTTTATTTTAATTTTAAAATTAAATTTCATGCTAACTAATTAGAAATCGAATTGGATTCCATGATAACTAATTAGAGTTGAAATTGAATTCCATGTTTCCTTAAATAAAGGAATTTATTTAGATATGAAATGAGATTTCATATTATTAAAAATTAAAGAGTTTATTTGTGAATAGGAAAGAGAAACTTAATTTCCTTAAATAAAGGAGTTTATTTAGATATGAAATAAGATTTCATATTATTCAAAATAAATGAGTTTGTTTGTGAATAGGAAAGAGAATCCTAATTTCCTTAAATAAAATAGTTTATTTATATATGAAATAAGATTTCATATTATTCAAAATAAATGAGTTTATTTGTGAATAGGAAAGAGAATCCGTCCTTCCTTTAATAAAAGATTTTTTTTTGGAATTAGATTCCATAATTAATTAAAATAAAGGAGTTTTTTTTATTAAAGATTTTGATTAAAATAAAATAGTTTATTTTATTCAAAATTGGATAAATTAAAATAAAATAGTTTTATTTTGATTTAAATTTGGATTAAAATAAAGGAGTTTATTTTGATTCAAAATTAAATTTTATACTAACTAAATTTGCCCATTAAATGATATCAATATATATATTGAATGTTTATTATTCATGAGATGAATATTATTTATTGATGCATATGGTGATGTGTATGATAATAAATGGGATTGATTATGGACTATTGACCAATGTGATTGGATTTTATTTTAGTTGGATGCATGAATGTATGGGTTTTATTAAATGGGGTCTGCGTACCTCGTCTTCTCTAATTTTTTCTTAATATAAATTCTATCTCCCTCTTATGTACTTCCCCTTGACTGCTGATCAAGGTTTCTATTTATTTTAAATAGTTTAGTAATAGGAATAGTTAGAATTATTTTGAAAAATTGGAGATCAAGGAACAAGGAGTGCATGAAGACCCGTTTGTAATGGAGCCCGAGTTTAAATGTAATAGTTATATTTAAATATTAATTCTTGCACCCTTAGGGTTTGACCTTTTGGTTCACTTGGTGGCTCTAGTGAACCAAACCAGAATAAAAGTCCATAATCAATCCGGGTAGAATATAGTATTCTATATGTGCATGCTTATACTATATATATTATATATTATGCAAACATGCGTCGCATGTTAATTAATATGACGCGTATTTTATATATATATGTGCATGCGTGCTATACAAGATGAGACATTTTAATAACAAACCCCTCAAATATTTTATAATAAGTTGTAACGTTCAAAGATATTTGGAATATCTAACGTCGCCTTCTAGCATGATAGAAATAATATAGTATTGAATATTTAATATGAGTTTGTTGTGCACACACAAGGTAAGTATTAAATATTTAAGATGTTATTTTTATTATATATGATGTTTATAAGGAATTGAACATTACTGCTTTATTGTGCACACACAAGGGCTGTAGTTTTCTCTTCACTTATATGGAAATGCTGGGTCTGACTTAACTTAAATCATTTTAGTTCAGATGTGCACACACTTGACCATTATGATTTAAGAGGCAAAATACAAGGAGTTACATAGTTGATGTAATTGACAAGAGTTGTCTACCTATTTATTTATATATAGTTTGTTGTGCACACACAAGGCTATATACATTTGAAATGGGATCCTTATTCTCACTAGCATATCTTTAATTAGATATTGTCAAACTATATATATTGAGGGTAATATAGTTTAAAGAAAATAGTGGGAAATACCAATTTAAAACAAGACCTAATTTATTTTGGTAATTAATAAAAGAATGTATGCTAAAATGTTGTTAATTACAAATTCATTTACAAAATTTTACAATGTCTAAATTACTATCACTGCGTAGCGTATTAGATTCTATTTAATCGGACCAAATTAAATGGATTGGTTAAGGAATTTGAGAATAGTTCTCATGGCTGAAAAGTTATCTTATGTCCTTAATAAGCCTATCCCTGCAATGGTTACAGACAATGCCTCTGAGGAAGAGATTGCTACTTTTAGAAAGTGGCAAGATGATGCACAGTTGGCTCAATACATCATGCTCGCATCCATGAGTAACGAGCTTTAGCGTCAGCATGAAACTATGGATGATCTTACTATACTCCTTCACGTCAAGTAGTTGATGGTGAAGAAAGTAGGACTGATAGATATCAGATATCTAAGGAGCTCTTCCGATCTAGAATGACCGATGACACTACAGTATAGATAAAAGTCCTTAACATAATCAATTTGATTGAACAATTAGGACAACAGGTTTTGTCATGGATGGAGAGTTGAGCCAAGATTTGATCTTGTAGTCACTTTGGACTCCTTTCACAATTGTTGTGAATTTTTCATATGAACAAGCTAGATATCAGCTTCGCTGATTTTCTTAACATGTTGAAAAATGTTGAGAGTCACTTTCTAACCAAGAAAGACCATGTCTTACTGGTAGGGGTCAAAGGATCTTCTGAAAAGAAGAACGATTCAAAGAAGGTAAATAGAATGGCAAAAACAAAGGATAATAAGAACAAAACTGATACGGATAGCAAAGGAGTTTGCTTCCACTGCAATAAGCCTGGACACTGGAAAGAAACTGCGAGAAGCATCTTGCAGAGGCTAACCAAAGAAGCTTAGTGAAGTTTCGGTTACAAATACAAATTTGTTCATGATTGAAATAAATTTTTCTTTAAGTCAAGGTTCTACTTGGGTGTTGGATACCAACTTTGGTTATCATAAATATAGATTTATGAAGGGGCCAAGTAGAAGTAGAAAGCTAAACAAATATAAGTAATTCTATGTGTGGGAAATGAAGTAAAGGTTGCTGCATTAGCCATAGGAACTTATAGTTTAGCAATGCCTACGAACAAGTCTATTAAGTCAATAAGTTGTTATTGTATTCCAGTTCTCGTTGGAAACATTATTTCCATTTTATTATTGGACAATGAAATCTTTGGTATTATATTTAAGAACAATTGTTGTTCTATTTATAATAATAATATTTTGTATAGAACTGAAATATTACTTAATGGATTTTGTATACTTGACTTACGTGAAAAATATATTTTGCAAATTGAACAAACTAGTATAAGAAAAGAAGATGATCATTCAAAGAGTTGAATGTGTGTATTTGCTGAAATACAAGTGTGAATTATTTGAAAGGTTCAAAGAATTCAGAAGTTAAATAAAATGGTAAAGTATTAAGATTCTTTGATTAGATTAAGGAATAAATACTTGTGCAATAAGTTTCTAGATCATCTCAAATGGTTTTCTCACAATGGACGCCTCCTGATACGCAATAATTGATTGATGTATCTGAAAGGAAAAATCATACCTTGTTGGACATGGTACGGTCCAGAATGATTTTACCGACATTCCAGTATCCCTCTAGGGTAATGTCCTAGAAATGGTTGCATATCTACAAAAAGGTAACCTCAAAATCCGGCCCCAAGACTCCATAAAAAGTTATGGACAGGGAGGATTCCTAATCTTAAGTATGTTAAGATAAGGGGTTGTCCAACTTATATGAAAAAGGTTTCAAAGGATAAGCTTGGGATAAGATTTGACATGTACATATTTGTGGGACATCCTAAAGTAAGTTTAGGGTATATGTTCTATAATTCTACTTAGCAAAAGGTGTTTATTGCGAAACACGCTGCCTTTTTAGATAAAGGTGTTTATCATTGAAGGGGCTAGTGGGAGGATAATAGATATTGAAGAGTTCAAGAACCACAAAACACTATAAGTCAAATAAGAGGAACCTGTAGATAGACCTATTGTACCACAACCGAATCGTAAATCTGGAATAGTACCGAACATACCTGGGAGGTATGAATTCATCACGGATGATGATGATGAGGTACGTATTATAGAAGATGATGATCCAGTTACATACGATGAGGTAAGAGTTGTAGACACTCAGAGAAATAGATTGAAGCAAACTTCTCAAATATGGAACATTCGGTTTGATGAGACAATCAAAAGAGTTTGATTTTATCAAAAATAATAATGAACCTAGTGTGTACAAAAGGGTCAGTGGGAGCGTCGTGACATTCCTAGTATTATATGTTGATATACTACAGATAAGGAATGACATACCAATGCTACAATCAGTAAAGATAAAGTTGTTTAAACATTCCTCCATGAATGATTTGGAAAGAGTATCTTAGTTGGGGATACAAATCTATATAGATAGATTTAATAGGATGCTCGACTTAACCCAAGGAACGTATATTCATTTGATGCTAAAGTTATTTAGCATGGCATACTCCATGGGATATCTCATGTTGATGAGACATGGAATGTATCTCTCTTAATAGTCCCCAAAGACTCCAAAAGGAGAGATCGCATGAGTAACTATCATGTATGCAATGAAATATACGAGACCTGATGCTGATCAGTCATATTCTGGAGAAGATCACTGTAAGACATGTGAAAAACATCTTAAGTACTTAATCAGCACTAAGGATGTGATTAAAATTTATGGTGGGTCTAAATTAAAACTAGAGGGCTTAACAAACTCAAGTTTTTTCAGACATACCAAGACGACAGAAAATCCACTTTAAGGTAAAGCGTTACCTTGAACGGTGGTGCAGTGAATTGGAAAGGTTCCAAACAGCAAAGAGTTGTTGTTTTAGTGATAAAGATAAAGTATATAGCTGTAAATGAAGCTACAAGTTGATTGATTGGATAAAAAGTTCATTACAGAACTAGGAAAAGTTCTTAAATCTCATCTTGGATCTAAACATGTGTTGTGGCACTTTCATTTGATTATAGGAATCATTGAAAGATGGGAAATCACTATAGAGATAGTGGAGTCTCAAGAACAACATTACATATCCATTAACTAAAGCTTATCCAACAGCAGGATAATCGTCACTTAGAGAAGAAGGGTATGAGATACCAAGACGATTGGCTTTAGTGCAAGTGGGAGATTAAAAGTAGTATGCACACAAGCCAATCATGTTTGATGATAAAGCATATACTTTGTAACAATCTTATTTATTTATTAATAAAAAGTGTTAATTTATTAAAGGCTTTTAATTATCTACATGATGTTGTTTTATAATATGTGATAAACCCATAGTCTTAAGCAATACTTTTAGAATAATGATGATGATCATTCTAATGAGATCTAAATTCTTAGAAAGCTTAAAACTAAAATTGTTCCCAATCGTTGGATTACTTAATTGGGGATTAGTGAATCCGGATAGATTGGTACATACGTTGCTTGCTCATTGGATGAGGATGATTGATCTCATAATCATTTATGTAGAGACACTAAAGCAAGTATGTAGGTGCTTATTAGAGAATAAGTTCACTGAACGTGGCTCGCTAAGGAATACCTAATGGAGTTTTACTTGCCTGTCAATAGGAGTTCCTGTAGTGATAGTAGTACAAGTGATCCTTGAACTTGAGATCATCATAGTATCTTGTGTATGATGAGTTATACTTTGACTTATTCCTTAAGAACCTTAGGGTATATCAAAGGGTATGCTTGGGCATAATAAGTTGTACATGGAGATAATATATGATCAATAAAGAATCTACCACTTCTAGTAAAAGAAGAGAAATTTCCTATGTGATTCGATAAATGATAACCCAGTAGTCCTTGGCCAAGGCAGAATGAAATTAGAAAGGAGTTTCTAATTTGCATTATATGGAGTTGTGCATTTAAGGATCGAAATACATATAATTAAATAAAATAAGACTTGACAGTAATTCCATGTCTTATATTTAATTGGGACATTGTATGGTGAAAGGATTGAATTGTATGGTAACTATTTACTCAAAGGTTCTTTTATGATTAATGTTGAAATCTATATTATCTGGAAAGTCGTTGATCGCTAGGGAGGCTTATCCCTATTGTAGAATAAATATTATTTATTTAAATAAATTAATATTTTAATTTATTTATTTAAATAAGATTAGAATTGTTCTAATTGATTTATTCACAACCGGTTTAATATGGAGAACCTAAAGGGTCACACCATAAAAGGAAGAATAATTATTTAAGAAGTTAATGGCATAATCGTAATAATATGTTAAGTATATTTAATTTAATCTATGGTGATAGAATAAATTAAATAGATTAATATTTATTATTTAATATTTTAGAAATATTAAATATAAATTAATAAGAGGAGTCTTATTAATATTATTACAATTATTATTATTTTAATTTCTAAAAGAGTTTAGGAATTAATTTAATATAAGTACTCTCATTTATTCCTAATAGTATTAGGAGGGAAAATTAGTTAAAGGAGTTTAATTAATTATCCCTAATAAGATTAGGGAGCTCATTTAATTAAAAGAGTTTAATTAAATAATACCTTATTTTATTAAATAGGGTTACCTGATATCTTTATAAGAGGAGTCTTATATCAGATATCAAAATATACACAATTCCAAAAGTTGGAGAGTACGTTCTTTTCTATAGAGATAAAAAATTAGGGTTTGAGCCAAATACCCATCTTCTTGAATCTTTATTCTTTCTTGGTGGATCACCTCTAGAGGCCAAACACTTAGGTGGCTAATGTTGATCAAAGGAAGGAACCAAACCCGGTGGATTCAAGACGAACGCGAAAAAGATTGGAGGTGAACTTGTACCTGAGGAAGCTCGGATCTTCAAGGGTATGATTTTTGTTCTTTCTTTTTCATTTAAATAATAATTGTGCATAAAAGGTGATCCGGGTATATGGTTTGTAAAATTTTAAAACTTTAATTTTCCACGTTTCCACTTTATTTGTGTATTTGATTGCGTTTATGAATATTACAAACCTAACAATGACCTCCCAGAGTTATCTCCGAGTTTGGAGCTGAGTGCCTCGGTGCGGTTTTCGAGGTTGAAGCTGACTGCATAGGTTGAAACGAGGATCTCTGGGATTATCTCGGGAACTGCAACTGCATTCCTCGGGATTATCTCCAAGGTTGACATTGTCTTTCCCGGTGTTGTTTCTAGGACTGAGACTGAGTATCTCGGGGTTATCATATGAAGAAGTCCCTATTCAAATTGTTGACAGAAAAGAGCAAGTACTGAGGAATAAAGTGATACCTTCTGTTAAGGTAATCTGGAGGAACCACAATGCTGAGGAAGCTACGTGGGAACTTGAAAGCTTTATGATGAAGAATTATCCTCAGTTGTTTGTTTGATTTTGTATAGCGATTTCGGGGATAGAATCTTGTTAAGGAAAGAAGAATGTAGCGAATAAATTTTTTTTCAAGTTGTGATTCTGGGGACAGAATCCTTTTAAGGAGGGAAGGATGTAACGATCGAGAAATTTGTAATTTAATTTAAAAATATTTATTGAATTAAATAAATATTTTAAATAATTTAGTTGTTGAGGAAAATAAATAAATATTTGATGAATTGTGATGAATTAATTTAGTAACTAAATTAATTAATGCTAATTGAATCGAGTAATTATAATTTTATTTGTTGGATTTAATTAAGGAGATAATTAAATTAAATCAATCGCTTAATATTTAAGAAATTAGTTAAATTAAATGAATTGGTTAATTTAAAGGAAATAAATAAATTAAATATAGTGATGTGTCTAATTTATTAATTAAATTAGATATATAATTATTTATTTATTAATGATAATAAGATTTTTATTATTATAAGTTATTGAAATTAACCAAGCTAAGTTATTTAAATTAATTAACTAAATTAAAGTGTGACACAAGTAACTATACAATATAAATAATATAATAATAAACTAGTTTGGGAATATTGTGGTAGCCAAACAAGGCCTTATGGCCTTTGGTCTAACTTAACGGATGCAGACGCATTGTTTTTTAACTGATAGACGACGTGGGTTTCAGTTTGTGTTTTGTGCATAATATTCCTAAGGTTAGTGTTCAATTTTTCTTATTCTCGTATTTAGCTAAGGAGAAAGAGCAGAGTTGAGGAAAAAGAGAGAGCGTAGAAATTGAGAGAAAAGAAGGAACTCTCAGAAAACCTAAGTGATTACTGTGGTTAGCAAGGGATTATTGAGCATATTGAAGGTATTCTATCTAACCCTTGTGTTATATATATATATATATATATATATATATATATATATATATATATATATATATATATATATATATGAGTTACGTCAAATTTGTTATGTTCTGTGAATTGCAATTCTTTCAAAATTGTATGTAAACTATGCTTTACTAAATCAAGTGTTTTGGTTATAACTAGCATGTATATATGTATATATATATATGATTGTATGCTTAATGTATAGATAAGATTGTATACTAATTTACTGTTACAAGAAGAAAATAGTTTTACAGTAAAGATATGAACAGTAATTGTTAAATTTTGTATGATAACAAAATTAGATAATTGTTGAGAAATTAAACTGTGATTATGTTAATTTGTTTGTTACGAATTTCAGAGAATTATAGTTAAAGTAAACAAATTAGGTTGTTATTATAATTTACAGTGTTTATTGTGTTAAAACATATCAACTATGGGATTTTGATTTTTTTTTAAAACAATGTTTTCAAAATTTAAGTTTTCTAAAATTTTTGTTTAGTTGTTTAAATTGGTACATATATGCTTGGTAATATTTATGTGTATGTTATATGGATTACACATGATAATTGGTGTTAGAAATTAAGACTCAGTAGCTTGATTTTGTTTTTGGTTTTGGGTGTTCTGTAATTCGGAGCCCCCCCCCCCCCAGCAGCAAATTTCGCGCCCCAGCGCCAAATTTCACGCCTCAGCACCAAAAATAGGCCAGAAGTTCGCGCCCCAGCGCTGGAATTCGCACCCCGACGCCACTGACTCGCGCCCCAGCGCTAGAAAAGTGGGTTGGGTCGGACAGTTTTGAACTCCTGTAGTAAAATGGCCATAACATTTTCATACGAATTCCGATTGAGGTGAGTCAAGATGATTCGGAAAGAGGACGAATAGGCCTATAACTTTTATTCTTTAAGGTTTTCAATTTGAAATCGTTATGAAGGGTCAAAATGGCCATCTTTAGGACTATTGTGTATTTAGAGCCAATCGGTGGGCGTCGGGATGCGCGAATGCAAGTACAATCCTTTGTGTGTTAGTATAACTTAATGATAACATGTTCGACAAGTATTAGGATATTGTATCAAGTTATTAATGTGTATGTGGTGCATTGACATGATCACTTAAGTAGTTGTAATAAAGCTAAAAGTAATGTTCATGAAAAGATGTGATGTTGTTTAAACTTAAACTTAGTTAGTAGCTATACTAAAAGTAGAAAGCAACTCATGAAGGTAATGTTAGTGTAACTAATATGTATTGTCAATACATATGGTATGTGTAGGACTTGGGGTGAACGTGAGTAGTGATTGTTTAACCTATGCACGAGGCAAGTTCTCTAACCCTACTTTTATAATTGTGAAAGTTCTAAACCTTATCTCTTTACAATTCAGCAAGCTTTCGAACTTTGTTCTTTTCATATCGAACGCAATTTTCCATTCCTATATTATTATTCTGCAAGTTTCTAACATTCTTTATGAATTTGAGCAAGCTTAACCTATCTTGTGCATGTTTGTACAAGCTTATGTAACCTAATTCGTTACATTGAGCGAGATTTAGTTTCCTAATTATTATTCAAAGCATATAATGTTTTAATACATTGATTCAAGGGAGATTGTTTTAACTCTTCTATAGCGCTTTGCATGTATATCATGATTACTCTATTATATATTATTGTTATTCAATCTTTGACTTTGATAACCTTGTTCAAAGCTTTATCGTTGTATTAAACCTTCAAGTAGTAAGCAAACCTTTATTGATTGAATTAATCTATATTCGAATAGTGTTCTAAAATTCTAGAAACACTAATAAGCTAGTTCCAAACTAAACTTTTTTTAGTGAGGAAATTCTAAATCCAAACTGAGACGATTAACCCTAACATAGGGGATTTTGTACGTGTAACATTTAGATATTTGTGCACAATACATGGTACAAAGGGCTGATCCCCCTAAGTACGATAATAAGGGTCCGTATAGTCTAAATGACTGTTAAGGTTGGGTAATAATACCTAAGTACCGGGGACATAGTTCGTGGTGTTAAGACCCTCAGATAATTAAAGTTCGAACTTGTTTTCTAGTTTGATTTGTAGAACAAGTTCCTTATTGTTCAGCTTTCGTTGTTCACTCTCATGTTATTATCATTGCTACGTTCTATATTAGTGAGCATTTGTTTGCTCACTCTTGCAATTAACACTGCAGCTAAAGTGGAGAAAGTTGATGAGTCGTCGACTAGCAAAGGCAAGGGAAAGATGTCCAAATGATGAAGACTTATGATAATTTTATGTTTTATGTTTCAAGACTTGTTTTAAATATGTGATGTATTCCGCAAACTGATGTAATAATTTTAAGGATAGATTACCTGGGATTTAATTTGAGATGATGATGTAACCCTTTAATGGGAGAGATTATTGTTTAAATTATTTTAATTATTTCTTTATCATTTATTATGGGTAGTTAGATGTAATAGTTTTTGATAAGTGAGTACCAAATCATGTGGGAATGAAGTATCTGGATTTGGGGGTGTCACAATTATAATAATGATGATAAATGTTGTTAAATATATTGAGGTGTCTTTTTATGAAGTCACAAAAGTTTATATATATATATATATATATATATATATATATATATATATATATATATATATATATATATTATATAAATTTTGTTTTATTAGTATTATTAATGTAATAAAACAGAAAAGCTTTTTATATAAAACAGAATACTTTTATAAAATTATTTGTTTTATAAGACTATAAATAGAATATATTATATTCTATTATAAATAGTGTTTTGCATAGTAAAATCTTTTTATATAAAACATAATATTTTTATAAAGTTATTTGTTTTATTAGATAATAATTAGAATATATTATATTTTATTATGCATAGTGTTTGCATAGTGTATGCATAGTGTTTGCATAGTAAAATCTTTTTATACAAAACAAAATACTTTTATAAAGTTATTTATTTTATTAGACAATAATTAGAATATATTATATTTTATTATGCATAGTGCATGTATAGTATTTTGCATAGTAAAATATTTTTATATAAAACAGAATACTTTTATAAAGTTATTTATTTTATTAGACTATAAATAGAATATATTATATTTTATTTAAAAGATTTTATTTTATTAGAATATTTTATTAATACTGCATAGTAAATTAATATGGACAGTCCGTTTAAAAGTAAATCAATCTGGACCGTTCATGAATTAGTTACTATTCAGCCCATTCTCCTATAAATAGAAGCTCATTCCTTCATTATTTCTTACGAATTCACTGAAACTCTAGAGAGAGAAACTATAGAGAGAAAAAAGAAAAATATTCTGCTACTTAACTACTCCTATATCCAGTTCCGTCTAAGGTAAAGGGTATTATTTCTTTCATATTCATGAAGAGAACTTCTATTATTCTTTTCTTTATTATTCTGTTGGAATAACCTGTATACGCGACTTCCCTATACTTGGTGAAATTCTTCTCTTATTCCATTCTTTATTATTATGTTGGAATAACTTGTCTATGCGAAGTACCGCATACATAGTGAAATTCTTCTGTTATTCCATTCTTTATTATTCTGTTGGAACATCTTGTCGGTGCGAATTCGCCTGACCTGGTTCCGTTATTTATTATCCTGTTGGAACATCCTGTCGGTGCGAATTTTGCCTGACCTGGTTCCGTTATTTATTATTCAGTTGGAATATCCTGTCTGTGCGTTTACGCATGACCTGGTTCCGTTATTTATTATTCTGTTGGAATAACCTGTCTGTGCGGTCTATCGCATGCCTGGTGATTTCTTTTGTTATTCCATTCTTTATTATACTCAGTTGGTTAAAGTTTTGGCTTTTATACTCCATGAAATTAGTGGAATATTCTTGATATTTGCGCTTCATCCAGTATCTTTTCATGGAAATATTCTTCTGAGCATTCTTGAGTTTTACCCCACAAAGCAAATTCATTTTGACAATTTGGACGTTATTGGTTCCTGGATAAATTAATTCTTGAACTTGTTTTATTGAATTCTTATATCATTGTCATCATCCTCATGTTTATATTATGTTGAAAGTCATATGTGGCCTGTAGTGCATAGATGGACTTGGTATGATTATGACCAGGGATTATTCGGTATAATCATGACCGTAATGTTACAAATGATGTGGTAAAAGTCCTCATTGGCCCATAGTGCATTGATGGACAGTTGTTGGCATGATCATAACCATTGATGAATACATGAATATCCTTGGCCCGTAGTGCATGGATAATTTGTGGTCGTGATACTAATGAATATCCTTGGTCGTAGTGGAGGGATGATGTGAATTATTTATTAAGTTGAGTCTCAGCAATAAAAGTGATTCAAAACCTTTTTAAATCATAAAAGATAGTAGATTTTATTCTCTACTTGACTCTTTTAATGGATTGCTTGTTCCGCTGCAGTTAAACTTGATGTTTGTTATATTTTATCAGTTTAACACTGTTGAAGGCTAACGATAATTTTTCTGCATTATCTTAGTCATAATATTTCTTACTGGGCTAGTTGAGCTCACCCTTTTGCTTTCATTGTTCTCTTCAGGAAAGGAGAACGTAGCAGGGACTAGTCGGAGAACGGAGTGACGGTCCAGATAATAGCATTAGTAGTTCTCACTATTCTATGAAATAGTGTGATAACAATTGTAATGAGGACTTATTCTGAGAATGGATATTGTCTAGAAGACAATATTTGTATTAAAACTCACAGCTCTTGTTGTATATTTAATATTGTATTTGTATTCTGTACCATGTATCTGGCGACTTAGAATAGGTGATGTATACCTATTTTGGGGGGCTTCACAGTGAATGAATGCTCTATTTACTGCACTTTAGTGCCTCGCACAATCTTTGCGCTTTGTATTAGTGCTTCGCACAATGTCATCATTTCATACGGTGAGATACGATGTATGTAAATGTATGTTCTGTGATTCCTCCACCATGAGGCAAACCCATCGGTGTTTAATTATTGGACTCAATGGAGAATAATCCCACGAGGCTCAGAAAAGACACCACTCAGATCCACTCCAATTGAAAGATCGGATTAACTTCCCATCTAGTAAATTGTGATGATCTGGGGACCTTTATGCTGAAAAACCGCGAGAGTAGCCTAAGATAGGCCAGCCTCTGATAAACCAAACGCGAATGGAAGTCTCTTCATGCCTTTCCCTTTTCGATTCCATATAAATTTTCATTCAATGTAAATTATGATTTCATGTAAATGTAAAAATAAAAAAAGGAAAGAAAATTTAAACATGCATTCCATTCCCTCTCAAATCCTGTCATCAAAATAAATGATATTTTTTTTGCAGGAAAATATTAAAAACCATAAAAAAACAAGACATTGCATCAATACATGTTGTTAATACTTATCAAGACTAAACTAGTTACTCTTCGTGTAGGTAAGATACTTCCCATCCACTGACATGGCTGAAAATTTCCAATCTGATCCTGATTATGTGTCCCGAGAGGAGTTTAAGGGACTTAAGAATCAAATAACAGAGTTGGCTATCCTCTATAAAGAACAAAGTAAAAGCACTCAGCCCCAGTCAACGCCATTCAACCAGAGTCATTCATACAAGGGGGAAGTTAGGGTATTGACAGAAAGATGAAAACTCAGATACATCAACCTCGTTCCAATAAAGGAACCAACAAAACCCCTAAAATCACAAATCTCAGGGAATACCTGAAAACTGGAGATATAAGAAAGAAAATCTAACAAATGGAGGAAACCTTCATGTTAGTTCCCAGGGGCACAATAGTTATCTAGAAGGGGGGTTGAATAGATATTTTAAAATCTTTCTTTTCAAAATACTTAATGGTTTTGATAATTATTTTAAACACAGCGGAATTAAGATTTGTTTATTTTCCCATCAAGATATAATAAATTAATAGGAGTAAAGCAGTTATGACAGTTATAGCAGTTATGGCAATAATATAAGAGACACAATAATTTTAAGTAGTTTAGAGCATTCAATGCTCCTAGTCCATTCTTCTACTCCTCGAGTAGGAAATCCACTAAGGATATTTTTATAACTTCTGAATCTCACAGATTCCTTCAAGACCATCAGTCTTGGAACTTCTTAGTTCACTATTGAACTCTTCAAGTCCAACAGACTTGGTACTTCTTAGTTCACTTAAAACTCTTCAAGTCTTTATGACTTGGAACTTCTTCCTTTACTTGATAATAGTTGAGTTCTTGAATGGTTCTACTCAGTTGCCGTTAAGCTTGTGTTCAAAAGAACTGAGTGGCTGAGCAAGTTTTCTTTTTCAGATCGTAAAGTTGAGCGTTGAGTGTTCTTCAGCATTTTCTGTATAAATAATGTCTTTAAAATGTATCCATTGAAGACACCAATTGAAGCATTAAATGCATTTGACATTTTTGAGCTTTGATGGAGACTTTTTGCATAACTTCTGATTAGTAGACTGGCCACTGACACAGCAGACTGCTGTTTCACCTAACACCTGAAAAGGTGTTTTCTGTTGACCCAAAGTATTTTTCTTAGCATCTTCAATAAGTTTCTTTGTTACGTACTAAGGATGACTATTGTGTCATTGGGATTTCTGAGGACGTCAACGTCTATAGCTCATTCCATATTTGTTGTGATTTATCTTTAAACAAATGGATGAGGCTCGATGCTTCTGACACAGACAGATGAAGCTTTACGATTCTGATCGTGGTGTCTTGCCTCCTTGGTGCTTGATCTGATACTGCTAAACGAGAACACTACGATTTCTCTTAAGAACTGGTACACTACAATCTTTACTTGCTTGACTTACAGACTCTACGCTTCCGAGAGCACACTACGACCTCTGATTTGGCACGGCAGGCGTTTGGACCACTCTACGACTTCGGAGAGGCCCTTCAAAGTAGATACACTACGATCCTTGATGCTCTATAATTTTGCCTTATCTTCTGCAATCTCTTGATCATCTCGATAGACTATGATTCAGTGGAAGCCTATTTATTACATCTCAAGTTATAGAACAACCTAACATCTTTGATCTTTTCTTCTATACATTCATTTACAGAATGGTAAACATTAAAGTCTAGATCAACCTAACAAGTTTGATCTATCACTAAGTCCTTGTATATGTCTTCTTTTAAGGACTTTACATATAATCATGAACATTTACTTTCAACATCAAATTTTAAATATGCAATCTCTCAATAATCTCCCCCTATTTGATGTTGACATAACCAAGGAGATTTGTATTATGATTATTAATTTCTAGATGCAGTTACTAGAAAGTAAATATGACTTAGTGTTTCAGTGAGCAGCTGAAACCTCTAGAGAATAAGCATGAATTTATTGATGTTTGTAAAGACATATATTACAGTTAAGCTTAGTTACATTAATAAGAAATGAGTTTCAACTTATCTCTATTTCTTCTGCCTTTTGTTCCTTGGAGGATTTGCATACTTTTGAGATCTTCTTCTTCTGCTGACTTCATCTCTTCATGCTATATCTTCCATCTCACTTTGACTTAGCCTTTGCGAATGATCGTGTCTATTCATTAATGTAGGATCTCCGATTGGCATTCTTAGACCAGTGGTGGTCACTTCTTGTGAGCTGGGAGAAGGCCTTTGACTCCTTAGTGGTTGTGCCATGAGAATTTGTTGTTGTTCAGGTCGTGGAGTCTGATGGCGAGACTGTCTTGCAGGAGAACTTCTTGAGAATCGAGAAATTTTGCCTTTGCCTCTTTCTTTGTCTCCTTCCCCTTTATTCTCCCTCTTTATGTCAGCATTAAGGGTGCAAATATCTTCAAATAGTTGAGTCATGCCTTGTACGAGCTCGTGGAGTTAAGTTTTGGATTGATCAATGTCTGCATGATTTTCTTGGATCAGAGAGTCAGTGTGAGTTTCTCTCTTTTGCAGAATGGCCAAGACATTTTCTGTTTGTTGCATTTAACCCATGGAGAATTCTTGGAATTCTTTCATTTGGGTTTTTAGACTTGTAAGATTTTCTATCAGAATATTATTTTGGGCTTCTTGAGTATTTTGTAAAATAAGAACAGCATCCATGTGTTTCTTGGCAGCTAGAAAGTGGATTTGATCCCTTTCATTGATACTCTGAATCATCTCTTTTATTATCTCCCTAAGCTTCTTTGTCAGTTCAGAACTTAGGTTGCTTGGGAGAGCATTGGCAGCATCAATCAAATGAGTCAGCCTCATATGAACAAGTTCAGAGTGAACTTCAAGATCTTCTTGTATGTCCTTGGTCACTTTCTTAGTTGCTTCTGACAACTCCGTTTTGGTAGGGAGATCAGATATAAGCTCAAGGAGTTGCAGATTATTAATTTGGAGGAGAGACTCTTGTGTATTGATCTTGCATGTTGTAGAGAGCAAGATCAAGATTGAAATATTCATTTGTTGATGAGGAAGGGACATCTGTTGGAGGGGCCGGTGTGTGTGATATAACTGCAGGAGAAGGTGACTCTACGTTTTGAGCAGATGACTCTACGATTGGATGTGGCCCAATAATCGTAGAGTGAAAGATGATAGGAGATTGGATTAACATAAAGTTTGGCACATTTGGTTCATCAGTTACAAATTGTTGGGATTCTATAACTGAAAATTAATTGAGTGGATGAAGTATCACTTCCAACCACCTTGGTGATTCATAGAATTGATTGAAAAATGATGGTGGATAGTGATTTACCCTAAAAGAGATAGGAATAGTTTGAACCTCATACCCATTTTCTGAAGATGGGCTGTTGGTGATCAGCTTTCGGGCAAAGTTGAGCTTGCCTGGGAATCCATGAGCTAGCACCGAGATTACTGGATAGGCTTTGAAGGTCTAGAATATGTGATCCCAGGAGTTGAGGATTTAGGCTCTGTGAAATGGCATCATAGGTAGATAGGAGAATAGTTGATTGTAGTTAGCTCTCCTATGTTTATCACAGTCTTCAGCAATGATTTCAACTTCGTCATCCTCTTCTTCTTCTCTGTCTTCATTTAAAATTTCTACCACATCAATTATCTCCATTTGACTTCTTTGTTATTCTGCTCTCTCATCTTCTATAGCTTCAATACTTTCCATTTCTGCAGTTCCTGAGGCTAGAGTCTCTAGAGGGACTGTGGCAGATTCATGATGATCTCTTGGCAATTCTTCCTCAGTTGCAGTCTTTTCTAACAACTGTATTTCGTGAGGCTCCCCCTCAACTTGATCATCCTCTTGAATTTTGAACGGCTCCCCCTCAGCTGGGGTATTTTCTAGTATAAGAACTTCAGGAAACTTCCCCTCAATTGGAGCCATATTTTCCTTATCAGCTTTAGGTAGCCCTTTGTCAGCAGCTATCCTTTTATCTTCTTCTTTTAACACCTTTTCATTGATAAGGATGTGCTTCTTGACCAGTTTTTTCCTTGACTTTTTAGGTTGAGATACAACCTTAGAACTTTCTTCAGCTTCAGTTTTGAAAGATTGATCAGGCTGAGAAGCTATTGTAGCATCTTCTTCTGGAGTGGTGTCAAGCCTGGACTCTACGATTTGTAGAGACTCCACGATTGAAGAGAAAGAGGGCTTCTTTGACTTGTGACTCCGCTTTCCTTTCTTGAGCAGCTGAGAGATGGTAGCTTTGTCTTCTTCTTCTTCCTCAGACTGTTGTTCTTTTCTTTTTAATTTCTTCAGAGTTTCAGTGCCTGAACTCTCTTGAGGTGCCTCAGTAGTCGAGCCTTGAGGCTCCTCTGCCACTTGAGGTTTCATTTTTCTTTTACCTTTGCTTTTTCTGATTAAAGCAATGGGTTCTTCCTTATTGATTTCTTCTTCTCCTTCTTTAATTTTCTTTACAATGAACATGTTTCCTAGTATCCCAGGCTCCTTTGCATCACCAGTTCTACCACTGGATTCAGATATCATCCTTACATTTTTAGTTGGATTCCTTTTCCAGTTTTCAAATAGCTGTTGGGTCATCCTCCTGTTGGGATTAATGGATTCTCCTTCATTATCTCCAATTTTGTCACCCAGTGCTGACTGTAAGATGATGCTTATAAATTGCCCATAGAGCATCTTACCAGAGCTCTTTGATTTCTTTGAATTGAGAATCCACTTCCCACTCCAATCGATGAGTAGGGCCCCAAAGTTGAGTTGGATTCTATAGCAGATTGCTGTCATAAGTGTCAGTTATACTTCATTCACAGAGTCGTGGCCAGAGCTTTTGCAACATATGTACTTTCAAACAATGTCAGCCAGAAACTCATATTTTTGGGGAAACTCCTTCTTCTTGTACCCCTTGACAGTCTCATTCTTTTTGTGATGCATCATCTTCAGTCCTTTATGGAAGTCGATGACCTCTATCGACATGAGTCCCTTTGACTTGAAGCCTAGGGCCAGATTTATGTCTTCAGTCTTAAGTTTGATTTGTACTCCCCCTGACTCTTGTGGTGATGGTGTCGTTCTCAAGAACTTCGTTGTTATAAAACTCCTTTATTAGCTTTGGGTAGATCCATGTGTTGGTGCCTAGAGCTTCTTCAAGAGTAGCTTTCTTTACCAGAGATAAAATTTTATGGAATTTGGGGTCAGCTGTCTTGAACTCTTCGAAACAGAGTCGATAACCAGTGATAATATTTGAAGCCGCTATTGATTTCTTTGCACTAAGGATGATTGAGTGATTCTGAAAGCTAGGGTTTCTGCTGGTAGAGAGAGAAAGAAATAAGCTTTTTGAACTTCTGATTTCAGAAAGATATTTTCAAACTTGTACTTGTAAGTTCCCTCCTCTCAATTTTCTTAGTGGGGCATGTGTCAAGTTATGCTTGGCTCCACGATTTTAATCTTAGGTATAAAATACTGATTTGCCCTTAGCTCCTTCTGAGCTATTGTATTCTTTGGGAGAACTACGATCGTTAAGGTAGCACTACAGTCGTTGAGGTTGTCATTGTGATCATTGAGTCCACTGTTGTATTTTCTCTACGAACATCATCTGCTCTGGTCCTTGTGATGAGCTTTTGACTTAG
This sequence comes from Panax japonicus, assembly GCA_020205505.1. NCBI lineage: Eukaryota > Viridiplantae > Streptophyta > Magnoliopsida > Apiales > Araliaceae > Panax > Panax japonicus. The sequence continues at coordinate 26,522,663 of CM035099.1, forward strand.
CATTTCTCTCGAGTTAAGGTAGCTCAGGAAGGGCCAACCTCTTAGAGGGAATTAAGGGTTAGGTTTGTCCCTGATGCGCTTGACAGAGGGATTGCTTTGATTTGTTGGAACTTTTGTCATCACAGGATGCTTCTTTGTTCTGTTGAGGAAGCTTTATGATCGTGGTCTTTCGTGTCACTGCAACTCTACGATCATGGACTTCCTTTGGTCATGTCTACGATTTTGAACATAGCCTTTATATCTGCACAGTTAGTCCAAACTAGAGCATAGATTTTATGGTTGTAGATTTAGCATGCCTAGCTCACTAATTAATTTATTTAATCTGGATGCATCTAGAGGCTTTGTAAAGACATCAGCAAGTTAATTTTAGATCAGTAGGGATGTACTGTAAAGATATGGTTCCATTTTGAACATGGTCCCTAACAAAATGATATCTAATTTCTATATGCTTAGTCCTAGAATGCATGACAAGATTGTGTGTTATTCCTATGGCACTTATGTTATCACAATGAACAGGGATAGATTTGAAGTCAAACCCATAATCTGCTAGCTGATTTTTCATCCATAATATTTGAGCACAACAGCTGCCAGCAGTAATGTATTCAGCTTCTGCTGTTGAAGTAGATACTGAGTTTTACTTCTTGCTAAACCAAGACACAAGTCTGTTTCCTAGCAGTTGACAGGTGCCACTAGTACTTTTTCTATCTATTTTGCAGCCTGTAAAATCTGCATCTGTATATCCAGTCAGTTCAAAAGAGGACTTCTTGGGATACCAAAGCCCCAAGTGAGGTATGCCTTTGAGATACCTAAAAATCCTTTTTAGAGTAGTTAAGTGTGATTCCTTAGGATTAGCTTGAAATCTAGCACATATGCATGTTGCAAACATTATATCTGGTCTACTGGTAGTTAGATATAGAAGAGAGCCTATCATACCTCTGTATTGAGTTATATCAATACTTTTACCTTTCTCATCTTTGTCAAGCTTGGTTGCTGGAGCAATTGGTGTTTTCATGGGAGATGTTGATTCCATACCATACTTTTTAAGTAAGTCTTTAATGTACTTGGCTTGGTTTATGAAGATACCTTCATTAGTTTGCTTTACTTATAATCCAAGAAAGAAATTCAGCTCACCCATCATGCTCATTTTGAATTTGCTCTGCATAAACTTGGCAAATCTCTTACACAATTTTTCATCAGTAGAGCCAAAAATAATATCATCAACATATATTTGAACTAATACGATTTTGTTTTTGTGCTTTCTAAGGAATACTGTGGTGTCTACTCTACCTCTAGTAAAACTATTTTCAATAAGAAAGTTAGTTAATATTTCATACCATGATCTAGGTGCTTGTTTATGTTCGTATAAGGCTTTGTCTAATCTATAGACATAATTAGAGAGAGTTGAATTGATAAAACTTGGAGGTTGTTCCACATATACTTCTTCTTGAAGTTCACCATTCAGGAATGCACTATTGACATACATTTGAAAGAATTTTAATTTCATGGGAGCAACAAAGGCAACAAATATTCTGATGGCTTCTAATCTGGTAACAGGTGCAAAGGTCTCATCGTAGTTAATTCCTTCTTCTTGAGAGTAACCTTTAGCCACTAGTCTTGCCTTATTCCTTGTTATTACTCTATCTTCACCCATCTTATTTCTGAAGACCCACTTGGTGCCAATGACTGGATGGTTTCTTGGTCTTGGAACTAATCTCCATACTTTGCTTCTCTCAAATTGATTCAGTTCTTCTTGCGTGGCTTCTATCCAACTGGAGTCTTCCATTGCATCTTCTATCTTCCTTGGTTCCATTTATGACAGAAAGCTTAGATAGAAACACTCGTTCTGAGTGGCAGCTCTTGTTTTGACCCTTGCATTTGGATCTCAAATGATTAAGTCTTGAGTGTAATCTTTTTCCCATCTATTTCCTGTTGGAACATCTCTCCTGATGCCTTCTTGTCTGAGACTTTCAAGATCAATTTATGCTTCTTGATGTGGAGGTTCGTTGTCTTGCGTAGTTCTCTTTACGATCTCCTCTCTTTGCTCGGAGATTTTATGTTTTAGGACTACGATCGTGGTGTTGAGCTCGAAGATCTCTTCTGAATTGTCATTCGTAGTGTCTTGAGGCACTGTTTTGTCCAAGTTTGTTTCATCGAAGATGATGTGGATCGAGACTTCAACACTCAGCGTTTTCTTGTTGAACACTCTATAAGCCTTACTGTCTGTGGCATATCCGAGAAAGATTCCTTCGTCTGACTTAGGTTGGAACTTTGTCAGATATTGCTTCCCATTGTTGAGAATGTAGCACGCACAATCGAATACATGGAAGTAGTTGACATTTGGCTTTCTTCCTTTCCATAGTTTGTAGGGAGTTTTCTTTATTGTAGGGTGTATAAGCGTTCTAGTTCTGAGTGTAACATGCAGTGTTGACAGCTTCTGCCCTGAAGTATTCAGGCAGATGGGCTGCTACTAGTAGAGTTCTTCCAGCCTCTATCATCGTTCTGTTCTTTCTCTCAGCTACTCCATTTTGTTGAGGAGTTCGTGGAGTTGAGAAGTTGTGACTGATGCCATTGTCTGAGCAGAACTGGTCCATCTCAGAGAAGTCGAATTCTCTGCCATGATCACTCCTTATAGCCTTGATTTTCTCCCCTTTTTCATTCATCACTAGTCTGAACATCTTGATTAGTTGGGAGCTCATTTCATCTTTTGAGTTTAGAAAGAACACCTATGTGAATCTGGTGTAGTCATCCACTATGACCAGTGAGTATCTCTTTCCTCCAAGGCTTGTTATTGGAATTGACCCAAATAGGTCCATGTGAAGCAGCTGCAGAGTCTTATCAATTGAGTTGATAGTCTTGCTCTTAAATGAGCTTCTAGTCTGCTTTCCAAGCTGACAGGCATTGCATGGCCTTTCTTTGACAAAGTTGAACTTGGGTAAACATGCTACTAGATCTTTGGAGGCCAGTTTAGACATGCTTTTGAAGTTGAGATGAGATAGTCTTTTATGCCATAACCAGCTCATTACTTCAAATACTTTAGCCAAAAAGCATATTGTCTCATCCGAACTTAGTTGATCAAGATTAACAGTATAGACATTTCTTTCTCTTGTTCCAGTGAGCTTTATAGAAGATGTCTTCAGATCTCTAACTTGACATTGATTGTTGAGAAAAGTGACTTGATGACCCTTGTCGCATAGTTGGCTTATGCTCAGAAGATTGTGTTGTAGACCTTCCACATAGGCTACTTTACTAAAGGATACTGCACCATTCCTAGCTGACCCATATCCTCTTGTCCTACCAGAGCTATTATCTCTGAAGATGACTGATGGACCTTCCTTTTCTATGTAATTAGATAGAAGGGCTTTGTTCCCTATCATGTGCCTTGAGCGTCCACTATCCAGATACCAAGTTGTGATCGTGGAGCTTGGTTCCTGCAGTAAAATAAAACTCTTATTTTGGTACCCATACTTGCATGGGACCTACTTTGTTAGTGCCCTTGGGAACCCAGATTTGCTTAACTCTAGGTCTCACATGCATAGGATTATGGTAGCATATTGCCGCCTTATGACCAGTCTTATTACATACGAAACATCTAATATAATGCATGTTTGTGTGTGTGTGTGTGGATTCTTCCTCCATTTGGACTTATATGGGCAGTAATCCTTCCTTTATACTTATTCTCCTTTTTCCATGTGTCCTTGTGTTTCATGATTTGTGAAGAGTGAGGCTTAACTCCACTGTTCCTTCCTATTTGGTTCGTGGAGTCAATTTTGCTTGACTCTACGACCCTTCGAGGTTGGAGAGTAGGGACTGAGTTACTCTTCTCTTTTCTGAAACCTAGGCCATCATGAGATCCTTTATTCCTTGGAACATAGATTGAATCTGAAGAGGAGGGTCGGACTGGTTCTTCCTTCTGTGAGGATTTCACAAATGTAATGCTTCTACTAAAGCTTGAAACATTATTAGAGCTAGTTTCCTTTATTTTGTTCACATAAGGTTCTGAGGTGGATTCCCCAAAACCTAAACCTGTTCTGTCAGATGTACTTCTCTAACTGAAGATCAGGGAGTCCATGGAAGAAGAGGATTTATTCCATGTAGAAATTGTCCCTTCTAGTTCCTCAATTTTAGAGGTCAGACTTGACTCTCTTTGTGCATAAAGTTCATTAGTCTGTTTTAAGAACTTATTCTCAGCTTCAAATTTGGAGAGAGAGTTAGTACTTAGAAGAGTTGTTTCTAGTTTTTCCTGAACTTTCTCTTTCTCTTTTTGAAGAACAGAATAATCTTTGGAAAGAACTCTGAACCATTTCATATATTGATGCAGATCAGATGTTATGCCATGTATAGCAGTTCTTAAGTCATCAATATCTACATTAGGAGAGTTAAAGTCAAATACCTCATCTATACATACTTTAAGTATGTCAGAGCTCTTCTTATCCTTTGCATGTTTGGCCATCAGACAAAGATTTACCATTTGAGGATCTTCATCATCTCCTGATTCGGGAGTTGAGTCATTGTCTGAGTCACTCCACGATCCTCCGGCTACAAGACCCTTGTCTTTCTTCTGGAGCCTCTTATTTCCTTTGAATTCTTTCTTTGTATTTGATTTTTTCTCTAAGAGGCTTGTTGCAGTTTGCAATGAAATGGCCAGGCATTTTGCAGTTGTAGCATAAGTCATTTATTTGTTCCTGGCTGTTGTAGCTATTGAACTTCTTAGGTTTGTTGTTTCTACCTTGACGCATGAACCTTCTGAATCTTCTCACAAACATTTCAAAGTCATCATCATCATCTTCATCATAGTCAGAGTCATTCTCATTGTTGGCTTTAGAAATTTTGTCTGTTGCATTTCAAGAAATCCCTTTGTCCTTCTTTCTTCCTTCAGAAAGAGTTTCTTCTCGTTAAGTCAGCTCTAGTTCATACGTGAGAAGGTTTCCATATAACTATTGGACAGTCATTTCATAAAGATTCTTTGATTCTCTAATGGAAGTTGTTTTGGCATCCCATTTGCTAGGTAAGGCTCTCATGAACTTTATGATTAGATCTTTATTTGGATAGATCTTTCCAAAGGCTCGAAGAGAGTTGAGCAAAACATTGAATTTTTCATAGGTGAAAGTGACATTTTCTCCTTGAACGTGTGCAAACATTTCATATTGCTGAGTCAGGAGATATTGCTTGTTTTCTTTGACTTCTTCTGTTCCTTCATGCATGATGAGCAATGCTTCCCATACTTTCTTTGCTATTTTTCTATTGACCACATTCTCAAACAGGTCATCTTCTAAAGATTGGAACAAAATGTTATTGGCCTTTTTGTCGAGTTGGACAACTTTTTTTCCGTTGTCAGTCCATTCTTCTTTGACCTTGATCTGAATTCTGTTTGGGTCGTCTGCAGTAGGAGAAAGCTTGGTAGGAATGTAGGGCCCATTTTGAATAGTTTCAAATAGATCTTCATCTATTGAATCCATGTAAGCTTGCATACAAACTTTCCAGTTGGCGAATTTATCTTTATTGCATATAGGTAGCTTGCTGCCTCCTCCGGTCTTTGATTCACTTATCAGATGTGCCATTGGATCTACTTAAGCTTTGTAGGTTGTTTGATAGAACCTGCTTTGATTAGGAGTGAGCAAAAAATGGATAAAACTAAATTACCGAACCGAACCGAATTATTTTAACCGGATTATTTCAGTTTTTCGATTTTTTTTCAGAATTTTGGTTATATCCGAATTATTATTCAATATTCGGTTCTGGTTTTCAAAAAATAGGTTATTCGGATACCCGAATAACCAAAATTTAATACTTGAAATGATATCTAAGCTTTATCATAATTATCTCTAGTTAGAAGATATTATGTTAGAAGATAAGATATGTTATCTCTAGTTAGAAGATATTATCTCAGTCCTCACTCCTCACTCGAATCGACGAAGGTGGCGTAAGAGATCTGAGATCTGAGCTTGGATTCGACGAAGACGGAGGCAGAAGAGCCGTCGGAGGTGGCTTAACGGTGGAGGGGGAGGATGGGAGTGCTGTCGGGGAAAGTTAATGTTGCGATGAAGAGAATGAAGAGAATGAAGAGAATGAAGAGAGAGATAATAAAAAGGTGTTTGACGCCTTTTTCTGTTGTTTGATGCCTTGCTGCTAAATTTCTTCAGTTAATAAAAAGGTGTTTGACGTTCTATTATTTTTCAGTAACTGGGCGTTAAGGAGAAAGAGGAATTCAATGGCTTCTGTATAGAAAAAGGTGAGAATTGGGGCAGATATAGACCGAATAAGCATATTACCGGATGAGCTAATTCACCACATTCTCTCCTTCATCGACACCAAATTTGTAGTTCGAACCAGCATACTCTCAAAAAGATGGAAGCAAATCTAGAAAACTGTTCCCCATCTCAAATTAAACCGCAGTAATTATAAATTAAACTGAGGTTCGATTATTATTCGAATTACTGAATTGTACATTCGGTAATTCGGTATTCGGTAATTCGGTTAATTTCAAATTTTGGTTAGTATTTCGGATAGTGAAATTATCGATAATTTGGTTTTCGGTTATAACCGAATAGCCATTTCGGTTCGGTTATAACCGAATGATCACCCCTAGCTCTGATACCAATTGTTAGTTCCCAGAGGCACAATAGTTATCTAGAAGGGGGGTTGAATAGATATTTTAAGATCTTTCTTTTTAAAATACTAGTTAGTTTTGATAATGATTTTAAACACAGTAGAATTAAGATTTGTTTGTTTTCCCTTCAAGATATAATTAATTAATAGGAGTAAAGCAGTTATGACAGTTATAGCAGTTATGGGAAGAATATAAGAGACACAATGATTTTAAGTGGTTTAGAGCATTCAAAGCTCCTAGTCCACTCTTCTACTCTTCGAGTAGGAAATCCACTAAGGATATCTTTACAACTTCTGAATCTCACAGATTCCTTTAAGACCAGCAGTTTTGGAACTTCTTAATTCACTATTGAACTCTTTAAGTCCAGCAGACTTGGTACTTCTCAGTTCACTTAGAACTCTTCAAGTCCTTCTGACTTGGAACTTCTTCCTTTACTTGATAATAGTTGAGTTCTTGAATGGTGCTACTCAGTTGTCGTTAAGCTTGTGTTCGAAAGAACTGAGTGGCTGAGCAAGCTTTCTTTTTTAGATCGTAGAGTTGAGCGTTGAGTGTTCTTCAGCGTTTTTGTTCAATACTTGCTTAATCTTTTCATCTGCTGATGTTCTGTATATATGATGTCTTTGAAATGTATCCATTGAAGACACCCGTTGAAGCATTAAATGCATTTGACATTTTTGAGCTTTGATGGAGACTTTTTGCACAACTTCTGATTAGCAGACTGGCCCACTGACACAGCAGACTGCTGTTGTGAGACCCCAAATTTTATAAATAAAGATTTAAATTTCTCGAAATATTTTTTTGAATATTATGGTGTGGATTTGATATAATGTTATAGTTGTGGGTAGTATTTATAAATTTTGCAAAGTATGCAAGTTGTTGTATTATATTCAATTGGTCAGGGAATATTCTTTGTGTCGGGGAATATTCGTACGACGACACAATCATTGGTGGACCCCACAACTGAATTATTGTCGTATTGAGAAAATGACAAAAATATTTTATTGAAAATAACGGCGAAAGTTTTACCGTTAATACTGTTGAACTATTCGGTAGTAAAAGTACAGTAATACGTGTGGTTGCATAGTAGCACACGGTATTGATTATTAATGCTTATATGTGAAGTCACTAAGTTTTGTTCAATTATTGTTATAGTAATTGTTGCATAGTATCTCATGTTATTTGATTCAATTATTATCGATATTTTATATATTATTAAATCAATAATTGAAATGATAGAGTTATTAATATTATAAATTGCAATATTAACGATGTCTAGAAGTTCTGCCAAGGAGAGGTTTGGTCACCTAATTGCACGCCAATAGGGAGAAATGCTTATTGGAAATCTCCCTCTTTCCTGGGAACGACCTGGTCGATTAATATTGTGAATTATAATAAAGATGATAAATGTTGTTAAAATTATTAAGGTGATTTTTATGAAATTTTGCTTATTTTATGGATTCCTATTTACCCATTTTTCAAAATAATCGGTAGAAAATTTCTTAAAGGTGGGGCCCACATGTGGGGCCCATATGTGTTGAGAAGTGATTTTGAAAATGGAATAGTATACGTATGGAAGTATATGTGTGTTTTGAGTATATAGTGGAAGAAAATGATATGTGAAAGTGATAGGTGTGTGGTGTGTGTGTGAGTGGAAAATGGTGGAAAAGTGGTAGTGTGATAGTGATGTGTAAGAGTGTAGTGAATTTGATTATTAGGTGGGAGGGGGATAGATGTTGGTTATGGGGGAGAAAAATTAAGTGGTGTATATATAATATTGATATATATAAGTTAAAAACATGTGTTTATATATATGTATTATATTTTAATTTTTGTTGTGATTTTATTGGTTAGTTGATTTACTTTATTGTATTTAGTTGAAAAAATAATTCTGCAGAAATAATTCGTTCATAAACAGTACACTTCCATTCTCCTATAAATAGAAGCTCATTCCTTCATTATTTCTTACAAATTCACTGAAACTCCAGAGAGAGAAATTATAGAGAAACTATAGAAAAGTATTCTGCTACTTCCCTACTCTTATATATAGTTCTTTTACGGTAAGGGGTGTTATTCTTTCTCATTCATGAAGAGAACTGTTGTTATTTTATTTCTTATTATTTTGTTGGAATAACCTGTATACGCGGTCTACCCTATACTTGGTGAAATTCTTCTATTATTCTATCTTTATATTCTGTTGAAATATCCTGTCAGTGTGTTTTACACCGGACATGGTTCCGTCTTTGTTATTATTCTGTTGGAATATCCTATCAGTGTGTTTTACACCGGACCTGGTTCCGTCTTTATTTATTATTCTGTCCGAATATCCTGTCTGTGCGTTTTACGCCTGACCTGGTTCCATTATTTATTATTCCGCACATATTATTCTGTTGGAACATCATGTCGGTGTGAATTTCATCTGACCTAATTCCGTTATTATTATTCTGTTGGAATAACCTGTCTATGCGAAGTACCGCATGCATGGTGATTTCTTTTGTTAATCCATTCATTATTATACTCAGTTGGTTAAAATTTTGACTTCTATACTCCATGAAATTAGTGGAATATCCTTGATATTTGCGCTTCATCCAGTATTTTTCATGAAAATATTCTTCTAAGCATTCTTGAATTTTACTCTATAAAGCAGTTTCATGTTGACAATTTGGACGTTATTAATTCCTAGATAAATTAATTCGTGAACTTATTTTATTGAATTCTTATATCATTGTCATCATCCTCATGTTTATATATTTTTTTTAAAGTCATCTATGGCCTGTAGAGCATGGATGGACTTGGTATGATTATGACCAGGGATTATTCGGTGTAATCATGACCGTAATGTTACAAATGATATGGTAAAAGTCCTCATTGGCCCGTAGTGCATTAATGGACAGTTGTTGGCATGATCATGACCATTGATGAATACACAAATATCCTTGGCCGTAGTGCATGGAATTTATGGTCATGACCCTAATGAATATCCTTGGCCGTAGTGCAGGGATGATGTGGATTATTTATTAAGCTGAGTCCCAGCGATAAAAGTGATGAAAAACCTTTTAAAACATAAAAGATAGTAGATTTTATTCTCTACTTGACTCTTTTAATGGGTTGCTTGTTCCGCTGCAGTTAAACTTGATGTCTATTATATTTTATCAGTTTAACATTGTTGAAGGCTAATGATAATTTATTCTGCATTATCTTAGTCATAATATTTCTTACTGGGCTAGTTGAGTTCACCCTTTCTTTCACCGTTCTCTTCAGGAAATGAGAACGTAGCCGGGACTAGTCTGGGAATGGAGTGACGGTCTAGATGATAGTATTAGTAGTCCTCACTATTCTGTTAAAAAGTGTGACAATAAATGTAATGAAGACTCTATTTGAGAATGAATATTGTCTAGAAGATAATATTTGTATTTAAACTCACAACATGTGTTTTGTCGTATTTTACACGACTGCTGTATTATTAGTTTGTATTTGAATTTTGTACCATGTATTTGGCGACTCAAGATGGGTGATGTATACCTATTTTGGGGGCGTCACAGTTGGTATCAAAGTTTAGGGATATGATCCCTGGCTAAGATGTGAGACAAGAACTAGGAGGGGAGAGACGGGGAATTCTTTCACTAGTATGACCTACCTAAGTTTATTTAATATTTAAATTGGTCGGTCAGAGTATAGGGATAATATGTGACATGTTATTTAACCCTTGTTTTGTGGCAGTATTTGAAAATGACATCCGAAAATATTGAGAATATCAATGGAGCACAAGAGACCGTTGAGTCTCCACAGATCAATAATCAGGACAATGAGCAACAGGATGACGATAATCCTCCTGTAAACAACAACACTGATCAATTGACGAACGACGGTACGTTTAGGAGCTTTTTAGAATTCATGCAACATCAGGCGAAGGCGGCTCCTGTTAATAATGCAGGTAAAAATAATGGCAACCCACGGTCGGTCACCACTAAACAATTCAAGGAGCTGGGACCACCAGAGTTTTTGGGAAAGCCAAAACTACTTAAGGCGGAGACGTGGTTAAAGCAGATGACTAAGATATTTGATGTCTTGGGATGCTCCGAGTAGCAAAAGGTTCCCTTTGCCACCTTTATGTTGCGTGAAGAGGTAGATTACTGGTAGGAATCTGTAAAACGTACCCAGCCTAACGCACTCAAGATGTCTTGGGAGAAGTTCCAAGAGTTGTTCAATGATAAGTACTTTCCCGAAAGTATTCGTCACATGAAGGAAGTGGAGTTTATCAAGTTGGAGCAAAACAACATGACCGTGTCGCAGTACGAAGCTAAGTTCGCCGAGTTGTCCCGGTTTATATCCCATTTGGTTGATAATGAGGAGAGAATGACGCGAATGTTTTTAAGAGGTTTGAAACATGAGATACGTCAATATCTTATCTCTCATAAACTGTGTTTGTATTCAGATGTTGTTAATAGGGCTCAGATATTGGAGCGTGATAATGAGTCAACACAACCAAAAGAGAGCAGCCGACAAAATGATAATACCAATGATAGCAGTCATCGAAGCGGTGAAAATAAGCATGAAGGGAATCAACATGCCAGAAATGGTAACCACTTCGGTGGTAATCATGGCCAAAATAATAAGAATTGACATTTTAAGAAGAGGAAATTCAAAAATGATGGAAAGACGTCAGCACCAGCACCCGTTGTTAAGGAAGGAGAACGACCACCTATCATATGTTTTAAATGCGGAGGAGAGGGACATATCAGTCCAAACTGCGCGATGCCGTCCAAAGCATGTTATAATAATGGAAAAGAAGGTCACCTAGCTCGATTTTGTCGTTCACCAAAGACAAGTTCAGCTAGGATGGAGGCACCAAAGTCCGTTCTAGAAAAGACAAAATCGGTAGTTCAAGGGAGAGCGTTTTTTGTGACTTCTCAAAAAGCGAGTAACCCGAAAGAAGTTAGCACGGGTTAGTTAATTATAAATTCTTACGAAGTCTGTACATTATAAGATATCGGTTCTACCTATTATTTTATCTCTCTTGCTTGCATTCAACATTTAAATTTGACTCCGGAGAAGTTAGAATTTGACTTATTGGTTGAAACTTCGTTAGTAGGAGCCTTCGTTACCTCCACTATTTATAAATCTTGTTGATTCAAATCGACATTTCCACGTTACCTGTCGATCTTATCTCTTTGAAAATACTTGCCTTTGATGTGATTTTTTTAAACGATTGGTTAAATACTCATCATGCTTTTCGCAAGGTTGTTAGCTTTCATACTCCTAACCAACCTGTTATGCGAATTCAAAGTAACCAAACCACTAAAGTCAATCATTGTCATATCAAACCATGAGTAAAGAGCCCGATCCTTTCAGTGTTGACTTCCTTGTGTGGAATGCACCGAAGCCAGACTTTCTGTAGGCGACATCGTGAATGAAGATGGCAAGTTGATAGGTATCAATGTGACGTACTATCCAAGTCTTGGATGAGGGTCACAAATATGAATGATATTTCTAACGTTAATAAAATTCCTGACGTATTCTTGAAGACTTCTTAGCCTACCCTAGAGCGTAAAATCAAATTTTGTATTGACCCCAGTATAAAACACATTCCTTAAACCCTCCAATATTTCTTCAATTAAAATAAACGTAACATGCGCCAAAGACGTTGACTCGAGCTGTTGAAGATTACGATCGTACCATTCTATACCATCGTGGGAAAACAAACGTGATAGCTGACGTGTTGAGTAGAAGATCGTATGCGTTTACGAGTGCGATGTTATTAACACAAAGACTCATTTCGTATAAATGATGAAGATAGAGTTAAAAACTCTAGGGACCCACATGAAGATAACGAATATACGAGTAGAATCGACTTTAATCGATAAAGTTAAAGCCGCTCAAGCTACACACCCGAATCTGATAAATGTGAAGAAGAAAGTTCAAGAGGGCGTTATTCTAGAAGTAAGAATTATAGAAGAGAGGAAATCTCAACTCTCGATTTTATTGGCTCATTTAAAATCCTAGATCGAGTAGGAACTGTGGCTTATAGGCTCGTTTTACCGCCAAATATGTTGTGTGTTCATAACGTTTATCACGTATCGATGTTACGTAAATATGTGGATGACCCGAACCACATTATTAATTTAGAACCAGACGAGATAGCAGAAGATTTAACGTATGAGGAGATACGTGTTAAAATCTTGGATAAGAAGAATCGTATTCAACCCTCAAAGGTTATACCTCAAGAGTTAGAATTTGAAGTGAAGTTAAGGTATCCTCACCTGTTCGGCATATCAGGTACGTACGTAAATTTCGAGGGCGAAATTCCATAAGGAGAGGAGATTGTGAGACTCCAGATTTTATAAATAAAGATTTAAATTTCTCAAAATATTTTTTTGAATATTATGGTGTGGATTTGATATAATGTTATAGTTGTGGGCAGTATTTATAAATTTTGCAAAGTATGCAAGTTGTTGTATTATATTCAATTTGGTGATATATGTCCTTCCTGATCACAATTGTAACACACATTCTTACCTTTCATACATTCCCCCAAATGGCTCTTTCCACAATTACATTCCCCCAAATTCGTATTTGAATTCTGCAGTAAGTATTCAACGACTCAAAATGAGTTGTGTGGACCTATTTTAAGGACGTCAAAAAAATAGTATCAAACACTTTTATTTATAAATTACCACTTAATAACTGAATTATAAATTATTTTAAATTTTAACTTATAAATTATTTTAAAATAAGTCATCCTCGAAAAGACCCAATCCATGCTTGAAATTTTCTCTTTTGTCCTCCAAAGGCCGCACCTTAATTTATTGGTAGAACTCATATATTCAAAATAACGTGTATAGTAATAGTATATTATAACCATTCAACTCACTCATATATAATGAATGGCACATTAACTAACTATAATTTAACAAATCATTTTATATTTAATTTTTTAAAATTTTCTTTTATACCGTAACATTACTCATTTTGTGGAAGTTGTCTATTAGACCATCATGTTTATGATTGCATTTCAAATTATTGAACAATAAGTTGGATTTGTAACTATAGTAATTACTTCAAAATATAATGAACTACACACAATTTAAATTGCATTCAATTTCTTTTTTCTCTCTCATTTTTTTAATGATTGAACTATAATTGTGAATTGAATTATAACTTATGTAACAAAAAATACTTCTTGGGGTTTTGAATTATTTACCTTTCTTCATTTATACTAAAACTAGAAATACGTGTTTATGAATTTTTTTTATTTTTTCAAAAATATTTCTAATATTTATATGTAATTGTTTGATAACTAAATATAGTATACAATGTACAGTAAAGTCTATTATCACACAAAATCGTTCACATACTGCTCAGATACACTCACATGCATATTTTGATGGCTCACGTGCACAGCAAGTTACGCGGGCCATCAAAATATGCATTATAAGTGTATGTAAGCAGTATGTGAGCAGTTTTATGTGATGATAGACTTGTAAATTATTTTACAATGTATACATAAATAGTTCTGCTATATATTGCAATGAATTTACCCGAATTACAATTATAAAACCAATAATACATAAAATTAGTAGAAATTATAGGTGGACTTAACATACCTTTCGATAATTTTTTTTTATCAATAATATTTATCCACGCATTTATCAATCAAAAAATCAACCTAATATCATTTTTCTAAAATAAATAATTATATATTAAGAATTTTATATCACTTTATGAGTTTTGAAAAATACAGATTTAATTTCAGGAGGGGATAAAAAGAAAATTAGGTCATTAATTTTAGAAGAATGAAGTCTATAAAAAAAAGGTTATGGCCGTTGAGCATATAAACCACGATTATGAAATTAGGATCCAACTCCTTTACGTATATAGTAGCCATGCAAAGGTTATAAATAGGCGGAACATCATTTTTTCAACCTCTCTTCTCTCTAGCTTTTTGCCGTTTGAGGAAGTCGGAGATCCGGTGCCCCGCGCTCAAGGGTTTCCATATTTCACCCCGCCGATCTTCCTCTCTCAGGCATCAATCCCGAGGTAAAAATTCAATTCAATTTCCTCCCAAACCATGGAAAATTATTAATTTTATGTATCAATTTATTAATTCTGCTAATCAATTCCTTGTGCAATTTCGGTCGATTTAATATTACAAGAAATTTCTAATTTCCATTCCCACCATTTTTTTTCAATTTCCCCCAAACAATGGAAAATCGAACATCAATTCCTTTCCCAATTTTTTTTGTTGATTTAATATTAGAAGAAATTTCCAATTTTCATTACCATTATCATTTTATTGACACCCCCAATTTGTTTTTTTGGTTCAGGTTCTTTAATTGGGAATGCAATTTGGGAATCGACGGAGCGAAAGAAAATTGAGAATTTTGTATGAGAGGAAATTAAGTTTTTGATTAAAGGGTAAATAAAAAAAGAAAAGAAAAGAAAAATGGGTGTGATTTCAAGGACTATAATTCCTTCATGTGGGGAACTCTGTTTCTTTTTCCCTGCCCTGCGCCCGAGATCACGGCAGCCTATTAGGCGATACAAGAAGTTGCTCAGCGATATCTTTCCAAAGTCTCCGGTTAGATTAATTTCTTTTGCATTGTGAATTTGTGATATATCAGCTCCTTCCCCCAAAATGAGAGTCTCATTTTTGAAGCATATCTGTCCATATGATGATGTTATTTATGTATGAGGAACTGTAAGTTATATATAATAAATTTGTATTTCTTTCTATCCCATGTATTCACGTACGCAAATATTTACTATTGACATAAATTTTTACTAATGACATAAATTTTTAGCGCTGTATTTATTTGTTTGTTTTCATATTAAATTTTATGATCAAAATTTGTTATTTGAATAAATTTACCTATTGAAATTATGTTTATGTTATGTCCATTTAAAAAGAAAATAAATAAGTTATATAGGAATAATATCTTGTTTGACATAGATTTTGTGTACGTTATTGCTTACATAATTACATTATATGTCAACCTCTATTGTTGGTGACAATTTCGGACTTATGTTCTTTTGCTTTATGTTTGTACAAGTGTATGCTCTGATATTGATTAACATATTGAGGGTTTGTTTGAAACTGGAAAAGAGCTAGGGAGAGGAAATAAATTAGAAATGAAAAGTTATAAATTCCCTTGATGAAATAAATTCAATTTATTAACTTCACAAAATTTATTACTATCAAGTATAAAGCTAAAATTAAGGCTAATGAACCATTGACATATATCTTTTTATATTATTTACATTGTGTTTTATTCTCTTTTTAATTTCATTATCTCTCTCTTTTATCACTCAAGAAGCTTTTAAACAAAGCAATATTAGTTTAATTTCGTGTAATATATATATATATATATATATATATATATATATTAACATATCCATCTTGCTCTAATTGTTTTTAAGCAGAAGAAAATGATAATTTGAATGTTCATATTTAAGACTCTTATGCCCAATAATGTGGTTCTTTCAGCTAACAAATAATCATAATAATTTGCAGTTTTGAATGGTGATGTGTGCTATGTGCATCACACCATTTTGTAGGTCTTGCTGCAGCTTACAGCATTATTCGTTCAACTAACAAAATGGAAAATCAAATTTAGGTAGTTGTGAAATGCATGAAAGCAAAATCAAAGTAAGTGCCATCAAGGAAGATGGATATGTTTCTTGAAGATATTCACGATTCTAGTTATGAGGAGAGAGCTTTCGTACATCTGAGCTATGTTACATGGACTTGGAAACTCTTAGTTTGATCCTTAAAAGGACATGACACGAACATAGACCATTTTGGTCATTTTCCCCCTAGGTGCCTTGTTCGGTGTCATGTTGTGTCGACACGGGTACTTTTGGATTTTAGAAGAGTCCATGTTGAGATATGGGTTTAAAGGATAAGGGTGAACCTCTCCTGAAACTATACTTAGAGTATGTACTTATTCTGTATAGAGCTTTTTCCTTGAGGAATAGTTACTTCCCTAACAGTTTGTACTCCTGGCCAGAATTGACTTATACTGGAAATTGGGCTCTAACACTTTGTAGTTACCTTGAATATTAAATAAATTCTATTGGGTTTTCTAAATCTTTGAAGCAACCAAAACAGTGTCCATGTTGTATTGTAACTGTGTCTGTGCATCCATCTTGATGGTTTTTAACTTCTGCGTTTTTTTAAAGATATTTGTCATCTTCCTTTAGAAGTATACATCTAATTAATTACTCCTACTACTTTAGAAGTATAAATCTAATTAATTACTAGATGTGTTCTCATTGTTTTCTAACTTCATTTCCGTCTTTATTCCATACTGAGCATCTATAGTAATCAGTTGGTGTTTGCTTTAGGGTTTTGGTTTCTTTTTGCCGAAACTACTGTATGTTTTTATGTATCTAGAAAATTGTAGTGTAATTGTGTAAAAATTGTTTTGTAAACATCAAAAATGTAGTTTCAGACATAAAAACATTATTTTTCATTTTGTTTTGTTTATGAGTTTTAAAATTTTTGGTTTTCACAGGATGAACAACCTAATGACAGGAGAATCGGCAAACTGTGTGAATATGCTTCAAAAAATCCTCTACGTATTCCCAAGGTAGACCTGCATTCACGTTGGAATTTGAGTTCGCATGAGTGGCTCTATTGTGCATTCGTTAGGCTATCGTTCATTATTTATTTATATTGTTTAACTAAGAAGCTTTGATTGGATTGTTTGCTATTATAGTATTATGTATGACTTGCTGGTTAGTAACTGGTTTATAACCTCAACCTTTTACACTACGAACTCTGAATACATGTAAATTCTGAAAAGGGGAAGGTATGTGCAAGGAGCCAAATGTCCCACATATCTATTACATGAGTGAGTAGTAAGATGTGAGGTATGAAAAGAAAACCAAGTTCGCTGTGAATTCTAGAGAGAGCACGGATAGTAAGTGGTTGATGTTTCCATCAACCTTTTATATCATGAATTCTAAATCCAGATAACTAAATGCAGTTTTTGTGCTGTATTGCCTAATTTCTTACTACTTACACGCAAGTATACGCGTTCAATCGTAATATTCAGCAAGTAAGGATATCGTTCACACGAGGAAATAGATTAATCTTTATCAATTACCAATTTCAATTCAATTAATCTTATTTTAAACTACAAAATATTGGTTGTGATTTTAAAATCTAAATTAACAAAATTAATAGCTAAGATCAAAGTTCACAAGATTAATGCAGATTTAACAGGTTATGATTACAACTTCCCTTGATATTTCATTTAAATCCATTTACTTTCCATTTAATTCAGCTAATTAATACGAATTGTTATCCAAGAATACTTATTAGTACTCACGCACTTCTTCCGAAAGACACGTGAACAAATCCCCCTAAATCCGTTCTAACGAAACAAAATTACGAGTAACACCCTAGTTAATCAACTCACTATATTCCTATATGAATCAAGTTAATTAGGATTTTACGCACAAATTCTTTCAATGGATACAAAAGACACATGTATATTCCTATCTTACATGCTAATCATATTAACCCTATTCAGATCATATGAACATATGTTATTATATCCAGATCTCAATCTAAACTCCAGTTTCCAATTTTATATAGATTATCACAGTAATTGATGGTCTAACAATTAATTAATAAGCATAAGATATAATAAACAATTCAATAAAAACCAACTTTCATTCAATGGGAAGGTTTAATTTAGACTACATACCAAGTTCCATTGCAATCTTAATTATAATTTAGTTCATAATGATAAAAGAAAACATAAACCAAATTAATAATCCAAACATCCCAGATAATTACAAAGATTAAGAACTAGAGAAAAGTTTAGAAGAACTTGTCAGATTGCTCCTAATTCTCCACTTGATCTTTAGCCTCTAAAATCTCCTTCGTGTTTCCCTTGTTGTTCTCTTTGAAATTCTCTTGATAAAATCCTCGATACATCTTTTCTGAAGTCTTCTCCTATTTGTATTGGTCCCAACGCTCTTCCAGATTCCTGTTTAGCTTCAAAATTCTAATTCAGCAGCAAAACACCAACAATGCCTGTAGCCTAGCGCATAAGACGCTAGGAATTACATTGACCAAGCGCTCTAGGCGCTAGGCAAGGACCATGTATTTATAAAAATGTCACTCAACTCTAATTTTAATGATTTTTAATCATTTTCTTCTCCCAAATAACCAATTTGTCCCTCCAGCTTCATCCTACAAGAAATAAACACAAAAACCAATAAAAAGATACTAAAAATACTCAAAGATAACAGTAATTAAGCTTTATAGTACCAGATTCGTAGGTATAAAACCCATTCATCATGTTGTACTAGATAATAGTTCTTCCTCTCCCGAGGAAAAAATGAGGTATTATTGATGTAGGACAGAAATTGATGAACAAATAATTAATTGAAAGTGGTAAATCAATAAAGAACATTAAAAGAACTAGGGTAATCGGAGAACGACTACTCCTAGAGTTTCCTAACCGCAGGAGGAAGAAAAAGGAATCGCAACTAATAATCAGAATAATTTTAATATTTTAGTGTAAAGACAAACATATTTATAAGAAAATAAACTCTAATAACCCTAAGCTCAATAACAATTGGGCCTCTAAATAAATAACCCAATACTGAAATAAACCAATAAATAAGAAGTCCAACAAACTAAATAAATAGACAACTGATAATTAAATAACTAAATAGCGAATCATCCACGACGACGGTCTCAAAGATTTATCCTTATCAACTCTCCCCGGCTGTGAAAACGAAGCCTTTGGCAAAATGAAAGCCTCATACCTCTCCAAAAGGTCTGGATCAAGCTCCTCAACACTAATTCATGTACAATCATTCGGAGGCCTCTTGCGCCTATCGCTAACCACCCTGCCTGGTCAACATAACCCACTCATCAAAAACATCCTTATTAACCTCTGATGTACTCTGTGTAGGAACAATAAGAGGTGCAGATGGAACAGGTAAAGGAGGAACAAGTATAGGCTCATTACGGTTAGCAAGTGTAGGCGAAGTGGGTGAAGAAATAGGAGAAGACGTGGAAGAGGGAGAGGAATCTTCAGAAGGCCCATGATAAGCGATGCCGACTTTGAATTCCTCTTAGTGCTTTGAATTACGATAGAGTCTTTCCCCTTATATTCCCATTCAGCTTCAGTCTCTCGCTCTGTCCGATATGGATATAACAGATTGCAGCAACATGATCCTCTATATAGAAGAAGAGAAGGCACCTTATTATCCCTCCACTTCTCAGTGGTCGAAGGCACAATCTTCATCTCCTTGACTCGAATGAGATAATCTTCAAGAATTGCTTATGGCAAAGGACGATGCCCAAGCTTCAGGTCGATCAGAAAGACAAAGTCCTCTTATCGAAAGGTACACGGAACACTAACTAGATAGGCATCTTTCCCGGGAGAACCAAAGCAACCTTTATCTATTATAAGGTCTTCCACATTGAATACAAAATGCAAGACCAATAACCATATCACTTGAAAGATTCAGCTCGTATGCGTTAGCGTTAACCTTCTTTCGAACACAAAATGGATCCATCCTCTTAGCATGCACTTTCTTCTATGTGCCAAGAGGTAATCTCTTAGCACGGTGTTGTAGCATTACCCAATCATTCTCATTAAACTCTTGATACCTGTGATGAACATCTACATCAGACTTATAATTTTTATTGCTCAAATGAATTTTCTTTCTTATCTCAACTTGTAAATCATGAATGTGATGCGCAAAATACTCTGCAGACTCACTAGTATGCAGTGGGAAGAGGAGCTAGATCAATAGGTTTTCTAGGTTGATAACTAGTGTAAGCCTGAAATGGACTCACTCACTCCAATCAAACGATTAACTAAGCTATTATATGCAAACTCTGCCATAGCCAAAACCCTATCCCTTGTAGACACATGATCATCCACAAGACAACGTATCAAACTACCTAGACTCCTATTAACAACCTCAGTCTGACCATATTTCTAGATCTGAAAGACACCCAAGTAGATTTAAGAATACTAGATTGTAGCAACTAGTTTAATGTGAGTGATTTCTGAGAAAACAAAAATAGTAGAACCCTAAAAAAATACATAAATGAACCTGAAATTAATCCCAGTTTAATTACTTGAGAGAAATTGCAATTTAAAAGTGTTTCTCAAGAGATCTGAAGGATGCTATGTAGAAAAGAGTTTACAGCGGAAGTAGTGGAACTGTGGAAATAAAATGAGAAACATGCTTAACAGTATACTCCCTCTGTACAAAAGAAATTGTACTTCTTAGGATGGAGGGGGTATTTTTCAAATTCCTTCTATATGGGGAATCTAGAATGATACCTATTTGTAATATAAATATTCTTGAGTGTAAAGCACATAGACTCGTAGAGTTAATTTTTCCAATAAACCATTTTTTATGTTGTTGATTATATATTAATGAAAATTTGTAATTATTTTTTATCCAGATCACGAGTTCACTTGAGCAAAGGTGTTATCGAGAATTGAGAAATGAAAACTTTCGACATGTAAAAGTAGTCATTTGTATCTACCGGAAGTTGTTAATAACTTGTAAGCAGCAAATGTGAGTTCTTTTTTCTTTCATCCCCCCCCCCACTCCTAGTGTCAATTAAATGCATCTTGCGGTTGTTGGTTTGAGGTTTCCAATCCTTACCCCTATTTTCTGTTTAATGTGTTTTTGAGTATTATTAAAAATACTCCCTCCTCTTCATATTGTTTGTCCACCTTTATATTTTATGAAGTCCCAGAATGCTTGTTCATTATCAATTGTTTAAAGCTTTGTAATATTTGGTTTCCTTTGTTTCCATCATTATAAAAATTAAAGTATGAAAGTAACAAAATGCAAAGGAGTAATCTTGGTTTACACATGACATAAAGAATTAGAGATGTAATGAACTTCTACATCAATTGCGTGTTTTTCAACTTGGTTAGTCAATTTGAGGGGATGTAACTGGGTGTCGGGTTGGGCTGGTTCAGCCGCTAGTTTCACTGTTACCTGTTTTGGTTGGGGCCAACTTCGGCTGTGGGCCGGGCTGGGTCAAAACATTAAAGCACATTCACTGGGCACTAAACCAAGCACTTGGCTGTAGGGCTAGGCCTATCTGAACCAGAATATTTAAAAGGGAAAAAAGAAAATACTAATAATTAAATATGTTAAACCGAATATAAATTATATCTCTAATTGTATAGAAAATAAATAGTTTCCTCCTTAATCCGCGTTTGTGACTATAAGTGAACATATAGACTTAGTTAAAGTAATTTTTTTAATTGCAAGTAATTCTAACACTGCAAAACAAATAGTTAACATTTAAAAAATTATCTAAACAACAAAATAAATGTTCTTTTCAATTTATTTATTTCATTGGTTCGAACAAACTTTCAAAACTGTTGTTCCTACAGTATTACTTAACTGAGTATGGTATGTTGATGATATTTTGAATTTACCCAATTTTTGCAATGATGTGCATTTTTTAAGGTTTTTTTTATTTTAAGTGACTCTTCCTCATAACTAATATCTTATTACAATCGGAAAACATTAATAATATTATACTGTAGAGGTTCGAGCTGCTAGAAAATCACACGCCATTCTTCCTAATACACGATAGTGAACACTAACTTCTTTCCAATAGTTTAACAAAAATAAGTTATCACTAGATTCTTTTTTTTACTAAATATTTATCGCTAGATTCTTATTTTTGTTATAATTGTATATTTGTATCTAAATTACTAGTTTCAAGAAAATTTATATTCACTAGCACTTAATTCTTCACGAATACACGATTTTATTTCTTATTGAAAGCATGCGCTAGTAGCAAATTTATTTGTTTTTAAGTAGAATGAATAATATAGATACTGTTACCATAAACTTCTTCATTATTTATAATTTGCACTCTAGTATTGTGAACTGGGGTTTTCAGTGGTTGCACTACTATTGCTGTCTTAGTACATGGCCTATTTCTACCGTACCTGAGAACCATGCTTAATGTTATCAATTCACTTGATTTCCTTATATAACAGTGTCCTAACATTAATTATGCACCGCAGGCCATTATTTGCAGGTAGCTTGCTCAGCATCATTCACATTTTGTTGGATCAAACAAGGCATGATGAAATGCGCATTATTGGATGCCAGGCCCTATTTGACTTTGTGAACAATCAGGTGGGAGTTGTTTTCTTGTCCGTGTTCCTGATACTTGTTCATCGTGTGATATTCTGCATTGAAGATAAATAATTATCAAGCTTGCAAGATTGTTTTTTTACTGGAATATTAAGCTTATGTATTACTATTTGATTGTGTAGAGGGATAGTACTTATATGTTCAACTTTGAAGGCTTGATTCCGAAAATTTGTCTTCTAGCTCAAGAGATGGGTGATGATGAAAGGGCACAGAGTTTGCGTTGTGTAGGGCTTCAAACACTTTCTGCGATGGTAATCTTCCTCATTGTTAAATAATTATGGTGGTCTTGTATGTATTTCTATATTTATGTTCATACTAACTGAAATTATTCTGTGAATGTTCACAGTTTCGATCTTTAAATTATTAGTACAGGTTTTCTTATTTATCTACATTTGATAACTTATGCCGATCTTTAAATTATTAGTACAGATTTTCTTATTTATCTACATCTGATAATTTACACCATGCTATGTTTCTTAGTGTCGAGATACAAAGTTCCATTTCCACTGTTCCACATAGGCCAATCTAAGCCATATAGTACTACATAATCCTTGGAGACTATTGTACTCACTGCCAATTGATTTTGAGTTGGATGCTTCGACATAGTAGGAAATTTTATTCATGTGCAACTCTCAATAGCCGACAATCGCCATGTCATCCAATAGGACCAAAATTGTTCACGTGTTTAGCTCTAGATTAAGCCACAAGTGAAAGGATGTTGAGATACGAAGTTTCAAACTTGCTATTCTTACGTACCAATACTTTAAAACAAGGATATCAAAATATCTTTTCGTTGTTTTACTTATGATTGTACAAATATTAATAGTCTAACTTAGTTTTTGATGTTCAAACATCCCATTGTACCAAATTGTTTATAAAACATTCAATTTATTGATTCAACTAAAAATTTCTATCAAACTTAATTTTATTACTTTTACAGTCTAAGATAATTTATAACTGTAAGCACTCATATAAAGCTACACTAGTTTACCGTGTTTTAGCCTATGTATTGTACCAAATACCCCTATCGATTACACGAACCTAACCGTGTTTCAGGTAACACTGGTTTTTAATTGGAACTCAAACAACATCCTCACACCTTCTTCATGGAATACTAAAAGTTATTTATTCATGAATTTTGTTGGTATAAGGCATCTACATTGAAACGTGATGATTATAAATATAATTGTGTAATGAATGTCCAATGGAAAATCAAAAGTTTTAAAATGGCAATATCTTCTCTTAAAGGGATCATTGATTATTAATTAAAACAAATCAAAGAAAATGAAAAGAAACAACGAAATTGTGTGGAGTAATTCTTTATATCTTGCTAGAAGACTGTAGAAGATAAGCTAACCAACTAGATGCACTTTTTAATGTCCTGCTTTTCCCTTGTATGGGTAACATTACACTTTATAAGATGATATTTACGTATAATTTTAGTTTTATATCCCTAACGAAAAGAGAGTCCAAACCCCTCTCTGTCTCTGTGTCTCCCTCTCTCTCAAACACACAAATTAGTTTATATTGCAAAGAAGGTTGTAGGTTGTTTAATCTTTCTCCACTAAATGTTTGGTGCTTTTAGATAGATCCAATTTTATATATCAAAACAATGGTTGCTAGCTATTGTTCCCCCCACTCTACCCCCATAAAAAAATAAAATAAAAATATCATGGTTTCATCAACTTGGGTAACCAAATGCGAGTGTGGAAACCTGAAGCCCAAGACCTAACGAAATTAGAGCTTGGATACCATGTAAAGTCACCAATTTTTCTAAAAGTTTAATATGTTAGAGAATAGTCATAACAATGTATACCTTAACAACAATAATAATTTTAAGTATGCTTATTGTTTAAATATTACACATAAACCACTTTTGCTCATGCTTCATTGGTAGTTGTTTAGTTGTTGGCTTCACTAATGTCCCTTTAGGTATTATTAGGCTTATGATCGATTGATTAATGGTTTAGAAGGTTTATATGTTTAGAATTGCTTATTTTCAAAGCTTTAACTTCTTTTCAAAACGGGAATTTTTCTGTGTATCGAAAAGTTTTATTTTTTTCGATCTTGTTTGTGTATGCTATAGAAAAGTTGTGTCCTATTCATTTTACTACTTTAGAGTCAGGATATTTTATTGGAATAATGTTGTGGTTTTAAAAACAGCCCTAGGTTTCCATATAATATTGTTTATTTCTTAATAAGGGTGCGTGTGTGCTCCGAAGGGTTTATTTCTTTGGAGTAGATTCAACAATTTATTGTATCATACTCAGAACACTTTGTTGCTAGTTTATTATTTTCTCCACGTCTCTAATTTAAGAGAGAAATATTATCTATTTATCTTAAATTCAGAAGTAAAAAAAGAGGAAGTTGGGGGAAAGAATGAAACTTAATATTTTTGTTTTGGTTGTTTACATTTGTGTTTTACATTGAAACTGAGATGCAAATAGTTTGTAGAAAACGCTAACAATTTTAGCTAGTTGTCTTTTGGTATGAACGTTCCAAAACATGGAACTCTTTCATTCTGAAACATCAAATTCAACAAAAGGCTAAAACTTTTATTTCATAAGAATGATTACAACTATGTTTTATGATTTTGCAAATGAGGTATTTCATAAGAATAATTATAACTATGTTTTATGATTTTTCAAATGAGGTAAAGTTGCTAGGCTTTACAAACAAAAGCAAGTATCCAATCTAATGGGAGGCTAAGATCGCCTATCTATAACGCTTCTCCAAAATATCTAGGATATCTACAAGTTTAGTTATCAAATAAATAAACCTAGAACGCTCTATCAGAAACACTAATATAAAAAAACTCTAAAAAGTATCAACTAGTGTCACCAAGTGAATGCCTTGTGGGCGTCAAATAAGGGCTGACGTAGGATCTTGAAAATGCGTATGTTATGCACTAACCTAGCCAAATTTACCCATATCTTTTATGAAAGTTATCCTAGCGAACTACGTTTCGGATAAACGTATTTCGTACCAACTAAACGATACCCGTACCATACTCCGTGCCATGGAATGTGATGTTTTCCGTTCCCATTTACGTTCCACTTGCTGTATCAAAACGTGATCGAAGTTACATTGGTTTGCACGATACGTCATTGCTTCTATATTGTTCTCAATGTTTAAATAGTATAAGTAATCTTATTGTTTCCAGCATGTTGACTGCTTTGATTTTGTTTTAAAATTTAGGATATTCCATAAGTTTGCAGCATTACTTCCATATAGACTTCTGATCTATTGGTTTAGGAAATTTTTATTCTAATATAATGATTCTTTTTCCCTTGTTCATTCTTCTTGATGAGCATTTTCTGAATATAGTGACCTGAATTTTTGATCCTTAGATAATAAATTTTAGTATGTCAATGTGCAGATTTGGTTCATGGGTGAATTCTCGCATATGTCAGCTGAATTTGATAATGTAAGTCATTTAATTGTTACTGCACTTGTGTATCGAGTACAACTGTTTGCATATTTAATATTAGCTTTTATGTTTTTTTCTTTTTGATTGAAAGAAATTCAGTAAAACCACTAGATTTTTTCAGTGAAAAGTAATCTACAGAAAAGTTCGGTTAAAGAAACTATTGAATGAATTATTTCCAGTCAGACATAAATCTAATAGATTGCTGCAGAGGACATAAGTGGCGTAGTGGTTGTTATAGTTAAAGTAAAATGTTTAGTGATTGGATCTCTGTACCTACCATTTGACCTCTCGCTAGAACTGCCTTGCATATCCATAGTTTCATACCATTATCACTTGATCAGTATTTTGTAACTGCTTTCTATATTTGTTAAAAAACAGGTTGTTTCGGTCGTCCTGGAAAACTGTGAAGATTCTCAAGAGAACTCAGATAACCTTAATGACGATAATCAAGATACACAGAAGCATGTTTCTCAATCAGCAGTTGTCATGACAAGGGCTACGTCTTGGAGGAATATCGTGAACGAGCGAGGCAATGTTACTGTGACTGCGTAAGTTTTCTTGCCAAAGTATTATATACCTGCACATGTACTTTCATTTGTGTTATAGATCCTGTATATCTGATACTTTATTCTGAAAACAGAGAAGATGCCAAGAATCCTAAATTTTGGTCGAGGGTTTGCCTTCATAACATGGCAAAGTTAGCCAAGGAGGCCACAACCGTACGACGTGTTTTAGAATCCTTGTTCCGGTATTTCGATAATTACAACCTCTGGAATCCTGAACATGGACTTGCCCTTTCTGTATTGGTTGACATGCAGTTAATAATGGAGAATTCTGGTATCTAACTTCTTTTTATCTTCATGTTATACCCCTCAGAGTTATTGATTTCCAAAGTTCTTTAATTTTGTCCTTATTTCTTTTTGCTATGTTGATTCCTCTTCTAAGCACCCTATGTTACTCGATCTACAGGCCAGAACACTCACTTCTTGTTGTCTACCTTAATTAAGCACCTTGATCACAAGAATGTCCTTAAAAACCCCAATATGCAAGTAGATATTGTGATTGTTGCCACCTCTCTCGCTCAGACAACGAAGATTCAACCATCTGTGACAATAGTTGGTGCATTTAGTGATATGATGAGACACCTCAGAAAAAGCATACATTGCTCGCTAGATGACTCAAACCTAGGGGAAGAAGTCATACAATGGAACAGGAGATTTCAAGAAGCTGTTCATGAGTGCCTTGTACAGATGTCACAAAAGGTGAACTTACGATGGATCTTTTTTCACCCCCAATTTTTATTTAAGCCAGTATGTTATTACCCACTCTATGCATGAATTTCCATATCTTACGGTGAAAGTTCATCATAAGTCAACTTTCCCATAATGAGCATGTTCCAACATTCTCCACTTAACAAGTACAAAAACAAATCAATAAACGCACAATTATATATCATAATCATTAACATAACACCCTATACATCTTTTATGTATGATGTATTATTATTAGTTTACGGGTTTTATGGCAAAGTGAAGAGTCTGTGTAACATTGCCCCTCATACTCTCGTAAGTGAATAAAAAATAAAGAGAAAAACGAGAAATGCTAAAATCAAATGCTTATTGGAGACAGGTTGGAGATGCTGGACCTATTCTCGATGTTATGGCTGTGATGTTGGAAAGCATCTCAAATATTACAGTTATGGCAAGAAACACTATTGTTGCTGTTTATCGTACTGCCCAAATTGTTGCTTCCCTACCAAATGCATCAGATGAGAAGAAAGCAAAGGTAACTCTTTCATTTTGTCTTTAATCATGTTATCTTGAAAATTTTCAACCTTTGATCTTTGTTTTCTTATGTTGTTCTATAGGCTTTTCCAGAGGCCTTGTTCCATCAGTTACTTTTGGCTATGGTCTCTTCAGATTATGAAACTAGAATTGGCGCACATCGTGTATTTTCGGTTGTACTTGTGCCCTCGTCTGTTTGTCCCCGTTCTTCACCTAACAATCGATACGCAAGAAAGGCTGCTAATATCCAAAGGACATTATCAAGAACTGTTTCCGTCTTTTCTTCTTCAGCTGCACTCTTTCAGAAGTTAGGAAAGGAGCAAAGTTCCTTGCCAGAAAATTCAGAAAGAAAAGATAATATGGAGGATGGTGAGGATGCAAGGAATAACCCGTCCGTATTGAAACGATTGACTTCATCTTACAGTCGAGCTTATAGCATGAAAAAGCCATCATTACCAGTGATAACGGAAGACAGAAACACAAATACTTTGGACAAGGAATCGGTATGCATTTAACTTTCCACCGATTAAAGTAACCTTATGGTTCGGATTAAATGCATGGAAAATTGGCCCAAGTACTATTTTGCATGACCGTATTGTTTTAATAGCAGGAGGCAGTTTCTCTTAGGTTGAGTTCCCGACAGATCAGCCTCCTACTCTCTTCACTTTGGGTTCAAGCCATCTCTCCTTTAAATAAACCTGAAAACTATGAAGCAATTGCGCATACCTTTAGCTTGGTGCTATTATTTTCAACAACCAAGGTAATACTTATACTCTAGATAGATTATTCCTATGTTGAATGCAATTCGTTTTAGTTTTTACAGTTCTTATTACCTCTTTGGTTACAAATCAATTAGTCAATAGTTAATTTGAAAGTAATGATCCTTTCACTTTAACTTAAGAGTGATAAGCAACAGATTTGGCAGATGAGTGTTTAAATTGGATTTTGCCATCTCAAAGGCACAAGGCTTCATTATTTTGGTACAAATCTTCTAGACTTTGTAGCGAAGGGTGTTCTTGAACCGCTCCCTAATGTTTTGCCTCATTGTCAATAAAAAAAAAGGGATTCATAGTTTTATTCTCTCAAAGGCACAAGGCTTCATTATTTTGGTAGAGATCTTCTAGAAGTTGAACTGAAGGGTAGTCTTTAACTACTTGTCTATCTCGGTTCAACCCAATGTTACCTAAAATGTGGTACATTCCGGTACGCAGTACAGATATGGGTACGTGGTACGCTACATAGCTAAAACGTGATATGCTAGGGTATCTTTGTATAAGTTCTTATAGTTTGGAATTCTCCTAGAATCTAAATGTAGTAAGCCTAAGTTTTATAGAAGATTTTTAGTTAAATCAACAAGTTGATTGTTTTATAAATATTTTAGTACAAATGTAATGTTTGAACATGCAATACTAAGTTATACTATTGATATTTGTGCAATTATAGTGAAGCAAAAAAAAATCATTTCAGGATCATCTTTTCTTCTGGCAAATTGTCAGCACCAAGAATGTGCTTCCTAATACTTCGTCTCACTGCCAATAAAAAAAAGAGTTTAATTTTTTATATATTTTTTTAGTCCAAAGCTACCAGATTTTGAAGAGTGGTATGACCACTTTTCTTATTGTGTTCAATCAATTAGGATTTTTTTGTTGTTGTAAAGGCTACAACCTCACTATCATTATTTCTTACTTTTTAGAGAGGGCATCTGATAGTAGGGCCTCCTTTCCTTTCTCATTCTTCATTATGAAACTCATAGCCGCTGATTTCGTTAGCCATCATTTAGTTTTTTGATAATATTTCGTTAGGCATCATTGTTGCTTTGTATTAGTAATCTTCCACCCCAACAATTCAAGATTTTTTAGTTTATTCGAACTAAATTGCTGTTCTAATAAGATTGGCCTCTATTACTCAACCGCCAAAACCAATGCAAGATCTGACAAAATATATTTTTACCCTCGACTGCATGAGTGAAGAAAGAACGTCTTTGTTTTCACGAAAACCAGAACCATCGCTAATGACAACAATGGCTTTGTCAAAAGTAGGAAAGGGTAAGGGCTGGAGCCTTTGTCATCTCCTTCTTTAATTATTAAAATCCGTTCTCAGCCCTGTTGAACTTATAGTTTACTAGATAGAGTTTTTAAATATCTGCAGAAATTTGAAAAGGATGCAAACTACTGCTTAATGTATTGTTATGATTCATTAGTGTTAGTAAGGTGAGCTCTAAAGGTAGGACCTTCCACAAGGTTTGTCAATGACAAACCTTCACGGCAACTAGGTTCAAGTTCTCTTGGATACCCCTTCATTTAGTTGTCTGACCCCTGTCATTTTAAAGAAGGATGTTTATTAATACATGAAAAGTAGGAAGGGGTAAAAGCTGGAGCCTTTGTCATCTCCTTCTTTAATTATTAAAATGCGTTTTCAGCCCTGTTGAACTTATAGTTTACTGGATAGAGTTTTTAAATATCTGCAGAAATTTGAAAAGGACGCAAACTACTGCTTAATGTATAGTTAAGATTCATTAGTGTTAGTAAGGTGAGCTCTAAAGGTAGGACCTTACACAAGGTTTGTCATTGACAAACCTTAACGGAAACTAGGTTCAAGTTCTCTTGGATACCCCTTCATTTAGTTGTCTGACCCCTGCCATTTTAAAGAAGGATGTTTATTAATACATTTAATATACTTTTCCTTCAAATTTCTACATAATTATTTGAAATTATGGCCACAATATTTGTGAAGTTTTTATTCTCAATCCAGTGTTTCAGATCAATTGAATAGAACAGAAACAGATTGGTTATCAGTCTCACAATGCTTTTACCCCCAATGTGTACCACCTGAACCTTGGGCAGGCTGTTCTAAACCAGTTAGCCTTTGTGAATCTTGAAACGTGAATGATTTAGCTCAAGCCGGCCCCAGGTCTGGCTCATCAAATGTATAGAGTTCTTCATGCTTTAGACTGGAAGGATCAATGGGGAAAAATTAGGAATACTTTATTGCCAATGTAGTGCACGATTTCTCAGCTGAGATACAATTTTCTGTAAAGTAATACATAAATACTAGGATCATATGAGGGAATTTCTATTTCGTAAAAGAAAGATAAACTGCAAGAGACAAAGTATATTTTTTTCATATATGGTGTTGGTATTTGGTAAGTTGTGGATAACGAGAAGTGATCTTTCCTATTATCCTTTACGCACTCAAAATAAAAAGAAAAAGATATAGACATTAACAACCATGACAAAAGAAGATACTACCTCATAAATTTTCTAGTTATCCTAATACTCTATTTACAATTGGTTTATCTATCTTTCCTTATATTTCCCTTCCCTTATGGATGTTAGTTTTCCGGTTTCCTTCTACTTCAGCTTAGCAGATTATTACATAGTGACATGCTTCTCTATTATCACTTTGCAGAATCAATATAATTTCCTTTTGATTTCTGACTCTTGTTTATGTTTTATGTTATCATGTAGAACTCCAGTAATGATACTCTTATCCGAAGTTTTCAGCTTGCATTCTCCTTGCGAAGCATTTCCTTAGGGGAACGAGGTATGTCTGAGGCTGGATTTGAACGTTGTGATAGTTTTTGGACATACAACAATGGTTTCTCATTCTTTGGTAACAAAATGATAAATGGATTGTTATTCACCTTGTACTGAATAAAACAGGGTGACCTTTCATGAAAGTTCAGGTGAGAGAAAGTGATGAAAATGTTTTTGATTTTCTTAGTCTTTAAGTCTAGAAGTGAAAAGAAATCACGATTGCAATGTGAATAATGGAAGTAAGAAAGAGTAGGAGCTAAAGCTTTCTATGACTACCGTAAAAGTTGTTTTTGAATCTTTCAACATCATTCTAAACTAGAGATGGTTACTACTGATCAACTGAATTAAGTGACTTGTTATGTTTGAACTAGATTTATTTTTCAAAGATATGTAATCGTTAAAAGAATTGTTTTTCAGCCTTCTAAAATTTAGCAAATAAGCGGTTGCTTTACCTCGCCCTCCCCCTAAATATGTAATTCCATGATAATTATTTTTTCTTATTAATTTGTGTTTCATGCCTCCCAACTAGTTTGGGATAGACGGTTGAGATTTATTTGAGTTTCATTTATGCCAAGATGTTTTTCTATTTGCAGTGTGGTAGATGTAATGGATAAATGGTACTTTTTAAGAAAGTTATGAATACAATCACTTTATTTTATTTTTCTCGTTCTTTGCAGTGCCGTTGCAGCCGTCACGACGTAGATCGCTCTTTAACTTGGCAACAGCTATGATAATATTTTTGTCAAAAGCCTACAATATAATACCTCTTATTCCTTCTGCCAAATCTGCATTGACAAATGACACAGTAGGTGTCACAGAATGCGTTAGTTTATTTTATTTTTTATTTATTGTGTTCTCATTGGTATTATATATACCTTAAAGGGTTTAGCCTTGTTTATTTATAACCTCTATATTTGATGTGTTTCATCAGGTTGATCATTTCCTGCAATTGGTAGATGACCGCAAGTTGCAGGCTGTTAAAAATGAATTTGGCTGTGCTGGAAAAGTTTATGGATCAAAAGAAGACGATGAAGATGCCTTGAAGTCACTTTCAGCTATAAAAACAACCGGGGAACAATCTAGAGAATCCTTTGCTACAACGATAGTGAAGAATTTGGGGAAGTCATCAGATGTAAAATCTAACTATTCATGCTTTAAAACATTGTATTTTGTGTGATTAGTACTACAATATTGAATTGTAAGAGGTTTTTGCAGCCAGAGGCTTCAGTTATAAAGGAGCAGTTGCTTAAAGATTTTCTTCCTGATGATGTATGTCCATTGGGAGCTCACTTATTTACGGATTCACCTGGGCAAATCTATCAGTGTGATTTGAAAGACAATAAAGCTCCTGACGTGGTAGTTTCCCTGCACAGATTGTACATATTTTTTCTTCCTTTATAAAACTGATACCAGTGTACTAAAACTTGTCAATCTGCAGGTTGAGCAGCCATTGTTTACAATAGACGATGAATTCCTTCCTGGTTCAAATGAAAATAAAACAGATTCTGCTGTTTGGTCAAATCTGGAGTATCCAAGTCTCCTGAGTGTCAATCAATTCCTAGATTCGGTACTTTCAAATCCTTTTTGAGTCTTAATACTATTAAATATGTGTCTCTTACTCCCAAGGAAAATTTTGGGGAAAATATTGCAACTAGGATCTTAATTGTAGAAGAAGAGGTCAATTTTGATCTGATTCTTCTTCTGGCTCTGGTTCTTTTATCAGCTAAGATTGAAATGCATTCAAGCATGTTACAATAATAAAACAACAAATTTTTATGCTGAGTCCAGAATACATTATTCCAAATCGGGTAATTCATTGTAAGAGGGACTAAACCTATCTATTGCACTAAATTTTCATAATTATTTGATAGTATAACAATTTTCATAATGTGTCTCTTGCTCAAATAAAATATACTAATTGTTGTAAAAACGATTTTCATGAGGGTTAAATTTCTTGCAGGTTTTAGAGACTACACATGAAGTCGGAAGGTTCTCAGTTTCGGCACCATCTGATATGCCTTACAAGGAAATGGCTACCCATTGTGAGTCCCTTCAAAAGGGAAAGCAGCAGAAAATGTTCAGCTTTTCGCCTTCCCAACAGAATCAAGATTTTCTGTTGTGCTTCTCGTCCCATGATTACAGCCAGGCACCAACTACGCTATCTTTTCCCCTTGTAGAGCAGGAGTTTTCTCGGGTACTTCATATAACTTAGTATACCTCATTGCATTGTGGTCTGAAACTAACCATCAACATAGTATCTTTTAAAATCAGAAGACAATTGTTTAAAGAAAATTTAACTAGTATATTACATACATGCGATATTACTGGTTACAAGTAATTATATGAAAAGTTGAAGTAATCTCATTAAGTTGATGGAAGAAATATCATGGAGGGAAAAGTAGGGGAAAAAAGACATTTTTAAGAAGAAAATTTCTGTGTATATATATATATATATATATATATATATATATATATATATATATATATAGATTGACTAGCGAATACAACAAGAGATATCCATAGTTAAGGTCCTTGGAATCATGAACTGTAAATTTTGAAATGATTTCTGACGTCTGAAACTTATGCTATGTTTGGTTTGAAGGAATGGAATAGAGAAGGGAATAAAATGGAGAAAGAAATAATTCATTTATTTCCTGATTGGAACGAGCCATTACATTATACATACCCTCCCCTAAGAAATAAAATTCACAAATTTGGCAAGATGAGAACGGTTTATTCCATTACAATAGAGCAACCGAACACACTTCTTTTCATACCGTAGAAATGAGTCATTCTATTCCCACCTAATTCCTACAATCTAAAGGTAGCATTAAAAAAAGATTTGACATTATTACTTGAGCCTTGTTGAAATTTGGATTCTTCATGCACTAGAATTATGCAGTAATAGGCACAATACATACTTCAAAAGTATAATGCATAATGCCCTGATCATGTAACTGTTTCGGTTGCAGGTTGGCAATCCATTTGTTGACGAGAACTTTAATGATCTTTCTCACCATCGAACCGGTTCTGCTCCAATGCCCTGTGCAACTGAGTACCAGCATTTCCCCGACTCCTTTAGATTACCGGCTTCAAGCCCATATGATAACTTTTTAAAGGCTGCCGGGAGCTGATTTTACATCCGCACCAATGATAAAGGAAAAGGAAAGAAGAAAGATCTTGAGTTCCATTTTCTGACAAAGGCTTACAGCAATTCCTAGCTGTAGACTTCAGAATTAGTTGAATTGCTTATCAAGCCGTTGCATTTTTTCACTAGTTCATTCGGGTTTTTTTTGTAGTGAGGGACGGGTTCTTTCTTAGTCAGGTAGGGGGCGACATCTTCATTTTTGAATCATCCTTTTCGATCATTATGATTGAGAGGACTTGCTAGAAGGTGTATATTGGTGATGTTCTCCATGTAAGGGTTTAGGCAGATGTAATTTTAAATCTTGTATTTTATGTACCAACAAGCCACTAATACGAGTTTTTCGATGTTTTTTTGAATTCTATGTTCATGTAACTTGGACACGTGCTTTGTAGCTTAGTTAGATTATGGGAAGATCCAGATCCTCCGGCTACACCTATGACAAATTTTGATCTCAAGACAGTTTAGATTGGGCAGTCCATTTGGACGTGAGTATAACACTGAGTTGTATTTGGATATACTTGTATAACAAAACTCGTTTGAAATGCAACTCTTTGCTAAACAAATACAAATCATTTTTATATACTGTCTGAATGAATTGTCTATTTTGAACTGCTTGTAATCAGGATCTACCTGCAACAAGCTATGAAACAACCAAAATTCACTACATGATGTGCAGATGAGAGAAACATACACAAAAGAAACAAAAGAAAGGTAAAAAGTCACACTAATGAACAAGGACTAGAAGATGATTAAATGAGTACTTGTAAATATTGGAGAGGAAGAAAAGATATGAAATGTGTTTTGCAGTTGCACAATGGGGACAAAGCACAAAAAGTCACATTGGGGGATTTGATCTTTTGTAGTGTTTAGTGAGTATATATGATTTTGATCAGAAGATATGAAATTTAAAATTTCTTATTGGGTATAGAAAATATAAAAAGGTTAAAAAGTTAAACAGCAATCCTGTATTTTGTAAATATATAATTGTATAAAATATAAACAAGTACAACAATATATGCACAAAATACAATCTGTAAAGTAAAATTGTTGAACTCCACCATCTCAAAAACCATTAAGTTGTTTTTCATTTCTATTTATAAATTGGTGGCACAAAATAACCAATTTTGAAGTTTAATATGTCGTTGTTTGATATCAAAAAGTTAAATTATATCTCTAATTTTGGAACGGAAATAATAGTTTGTAGTGAACTTTAATTGGATAATTATTCATATTTATTGTTCCCCAAAATTCTAAATATGTGACGCTCCAAAAATAAGTTCATACAACCCATTTTGAGTCGTCAAAATACATGGTACAGAATTCAAATACAAACTTCCATATTTACAACTATTAAATTGTCATTCAAAATACGACCACACATACTGTGAGTTTGAATACAAATATTTGCACCGTATATAATACGACAATATCTAAACTCAAATTAAGTCCCCATTACATTTATTATCACTGTGACTCCCCCAGAATAGGTATACATCACCCATTCTAAGTCGCCAAATACATAGTACAAAATTCAAATACAACGTAACTATACAAACTGTCGTGTAAAGTACGTCAAAACATAAACTGGGAGTTTCAACACGAATATTATCTTCTAGACAATATCCAAACTCAAATTCAATATTATTAAAATTATTATCACACTACTTTACAGAATAGTGAGGACTACTAATGCACCATCTCGGACCATCACTCCGTTTCTCGACTAGTCCCGGTTATGTTCTCATTTCCTGAAGAGAACAATGAAAACAAAGGGTGAGCTCAACTAGCCTAGTAAAAAATATTATGACCAAGATAATGCAGAATAAATTATCGTTATCCTTCAACAGTGTTAAACTGATAAAATATAATAGACATCAAGTTTAATTGCAGCGGAACAAGCAATCCATTAGAAGAGTCGAGTAGAGAATGATATCTACTATCTTCTATGATTTAAAAAGTTTATCATCAATTTTATCGCTGAGACTCAGTTTAATAAATAATCCTCATCATTGAATCATCCCTACACTACGGCCAAGAATATTCATAAATATCACGACCACGAATTATTCGTGCACTACGGGCCAAGGATATTCTTGTTTTCATCAATGGTCATGATCATACCAACTGTGACAACCCGAGAATTTAGACAATTTATTAAAATCTTAAATGATTGATTTAAGGTCAAATATTAGACCTAGACAGAAAATAAGTGTATGCATTTGATGTTATTGGGATTGAATTTTGAGAATTTCAAAATTCTGTGAAGGATATAGGTGAATTATTCAGGATTAAGGATTTATGTAAATATGCTCTGTGTACATGGTTATGTATGTGTTCAGAATGTGGTTAAGGGTCATGGGTTGACCAGATAAATTACATATGTGATAAACCCTAAGTATATATTAAGAACGTCAACGTTCAGTTAGAAAACCCTAACGTCTGATAAGAAACCCTAGAAATCGGTTCTGGAAACCCTAGTTTCAGTTTCAGAAGTACGAAATCCTAAATCGGATATTGAAAACTCTAGATTGGCAATGCAATGTTATGTACAAGGTTAAACGTCATTAATATTAAATTAATTAGGGAAAACCCTAATGTATCTTAATTGATTATTAGAAAACCCTAATACCAGATCTGAAAATCCTAGTTTCAGATTCTAAAAAATTGAAACCCTAATCTGGGAATATAACGGAGAATTTTAATGCTTTAGTGCTAATAATTAAGTATTAATTAGGGTAAAGGTTAATTAATTAGCAAACCCTAATTTCTAATTTTTGGAACCCTAATTGTTCCGTCAGAAACCCTAATGTTCAATTATGGATTTAATTGCTAAAATTAGCAATGCTAATTACGAAACCCTAATCCTAATTATTTTAATTTATGAGTAATTAGAAAACTCTAATCTAATTACGAGGATTAATATCTAAAATTAGAAAATCAAAATTTTTCTATTAGAAACCCTAATTCAAGGGTTTTGAACCCTAATGACCATTTTGACCCTAATTGCTTTATTAGCGATTGTAATTAGGGAATGCTAATCCTAATTAGGAAGAATGAATCTATGATTAAGCAATTTTTATATAATTAGAAAATTCTAATTATAAGTTAGAAATATTAATTTTCTATTTTTAAAACCGAAATTCGAAAATGTTAGAAATTAAATTTGCAAAGTTAAGGGTTAAAACTTAAACCCTAAAGTGTCCAAACCCTAAAACCCAAGGGTTTGTATCAAATGACCATACTAGAATTAAAATGGTGGAGAAAATGGCTATTTTGCAATATGTCACATTTTTTTTATTAGTAGCTTGCAAATCTTGTTAAATCTTGGGTGGTTGAACAACTCTAGTCTAACCCTAGCATTAGCTTGTGACTTTTATGTCCAGAAATCTCAGCAAAATCAGCAACATGCAATGTATCATATCATATTAATAGAATGAGAGAGAGAAAAGTCTAAAAAGTTGCTCATTTGGCCAACAATCATTAACCAAAACTCTCTCAACCTCTTAGCCACGAAATATTATAGTAGATCAGTCACTTATTCAGCTTTAGATCACTTAAGAACAGAATCAGAAGATCAGAAATCAAAATCAAAGCATAAAAGGTATAAAAACCCTAACCTTGCAAATATATGATTTTGATGTTTAATGTTGTTGTTTGTTGGTTAAACATGTATAATAGGGTGTCAAATGATGATCTGGGTTGTCAAAACATAAACCCATAACATCAAAGTGCTCGGATTTGGCATTTTATGAAATCTAGAAAATGGGAAAAAGATGGTCTGACAGTCAAATGTCAGGACCTTTAGATCAGAGTGTGTTTAGTAGTTTGTATATTTTATGATATATATTTGTTCTCTGTTATATGGTCTATGCTCTGAAACTTGAATAAAGTAAAGATCAAGTTTAGATTAAAAGTTACAAGCGGTCAAACATCGTTGACTGTTCATAGAAACTGAAAATCTGGGCAACCCAGA
Organism: Panax japonicus; assembly: GCA_020205505.1. NCBI lineage: Eukaryota > Viridiplantae > Streptophyta > Magnoliopsida > Apiales > Araliaceae > Panax > Panax japonicus. The sequence goes on from CM035099.1 coordinate 26,561,317, forward strand.
ATTTTCAGAAATTTTTATGTTGTCTGACAAGGTTTTTCAGGCGCTAGATCTCGCAGTCTGTTATTGTTTATGTCATGTTGTTGGTTGGATGTTGTAGTCTGACATGTATTCTACATACTCAAACCATTAGAACACAGAACGAATGTAATCAGTGGTCAAACATACTTTGACCAACTGTCCGGATGAATTTCTGGAAAACCCAGAATTCGGCCAAGAACAGCTTTGTTGCATAGTTTGACCAGCATGAATCTTGTGTATATGTTGTTGTCAGAACGATATGTTGATATGTTATTGTACCCTGACACCTATACTACATTTTTGAATCTTTATATCACATAAAATACTCACCAATTTCAAAATATGAAGCTGCAAAGTAGTGACCCTCGTACTGTTCGAGTTTCTGGGCAGCCCAGAAACTCAAGAACAGGGTCGGACACGATGTTGTAGGGTCTGAATCTCGTAGATCTATTGTTGTTTGGTCCTCATATCAGTCATTAATTGTAGTATTACACTTATACTACATAACCATCAGCAGTAGCAGACCAGAAATTAAGTGTAGCATGGATTAAATTATGGTCAAACTAGCATACTCGGTGTCTGACATGAAGGCTCAAGAACACCAAGAACACCTATAGCGACGGTTCTGTTGCTATAGGGCCCTTTAGCGACAGTTTATTTCTTATTTTCCGGAAAATGATTAAAAATTAGAAAAAAATGGTTTTTAATTATTAAAAATATAAAATAAATTTTGAAAAATTATTTTAAAGTCTGAAAAATAGTTTTTAACTATTTTGAGTATATTTTGAAAATATTTAATATTTTTGGAATATAAATGGTATTTATTTAGTTAATTATAATAATTAAATAAATAATTTAAAAATGATTTTAATTCATGAAAAATCATGAAAAATAATATTATGGTATAAGAAAATATTTTAAGTTATTTTCAATGACTTTTAATATTTTGTGATGAAATTTCATTAATTAATCAATATTAATGATAGTTAGTTAATTTAATAAATATATTAAATAAATTATGGAAAAATAGAATTTATGATTTAAAAATCATATAAAAATGATTTAAATGTTATAAAAATATTTTAAGTTATAAAATATAACTTTTGATATTCTGGCATGAAAATATTAATATTTTAATATTAATAGCAATTATCGGATAATAGATTTAATGGTTTAAAAATCATATAATTATGATTTTAATGTATTAAAAACACTTTGATATATTATAATTATATTATAATATTATGTAAGGATTTTCATTAATATTTTATATTAAATTAATATTAATGATTAAGGAATTATGTTGTATTTAATTCATTTAAATACAGTTTTAAGGATTGAAAAATATTGATAAATGGTAATAATTATCCGAAAATTATTATGAGCCTAGGAAAAATGTTTTGACTGATAAAAAATTATCTGTGATAATTGTTAAGTATTTAGGCAGAGTTTAACTGAACATAAACTCGAGTGTTGTCCGACTAGACCGTCGGAATGATAGAATTGTGTCGGTTTCAAGTCAGACTGAAATAGTTTGACCTGATAATAAGTCTTATGTGTGTTATAGGCTGATAGGGTTATGTGGTAATGTGTTTAGGTTATTCTGTGGATATAAATATAACAGTATTATACTGTGATGATATTATTCTAATATTGGAGATCAATATTATTAATATTAGGTTCAGACAAGTTTTCTTTTACTTAACTCTAATAAGAGTAGTTTCTTCAAGCTTATGGTTAATCATTGCTGATTGCCACGAAAATTTGTACTCTGTACATCTTGCATGTATAAGTCAGGTATGAAAGGCTGATCACCTTCATTACCAGTTGGTTCAGAAATGTTTGTTCATATTTAAAACTTGTTCAGTCAAAAGTTTGTTCGTGCTAGTTCTCAATTATATTGATGAATTATAGCAAGCTCATTATTCATACTCTTCAATCATGATATATCATATTATTGTTGTATTTAAACTTGCTGGGCAACTTTCATGCTCACCCTTGCTATATCATGATAAAACATTGCATATAAGGTGAACGTGTTCGGATACATGAAAAAGGTTAAGGCCAAGTTCAGCTTGTGATATAAAGTGCGGCTAGTTTGTAATAATATATTTTGATAAATATTGTTGTGTAATAGATATTTTATGAATGGTGTTTAAGTTAAGGTTACTCGACCTTGGGGGAAAATAGTGTGTAATGTAATGTATAAACAATTTATGTTTATATCTTCCGTAATTAGTGAAAGAAATAGTATACTGGATCCGAGGTGATTTGGGGCCCAGATTCGGGGCTATTACAGTTGGTATCAAAGCTGTTGGTTATGAAGCTTAGGTAGGAATACCTAAGACCAATAACCGCAGTGATTAGGATAAGATCTAACTCACGTAGATTTAGTTGGTCGGTAAATTCAAAGATGAATCTCGGCGAGTGTAAAGACACAGAGTTCCCTAACTCTGATAATAAAGTTGAACAGTAATGGTGAATAGAACGAGTCTAAAAGACTGAAAGTGAAGGGATAGGAGATCGTAAAACAAAACGATCATAGGCATAGAAATAAATCGTAATATATACGATAAGATCACCCCGTGATCTGATAAGGTTATGACAGTCAGAAAGAATCAATCTTATGATTGAAAAGTTTACAGCAAGATGCTGTGTGAAAGTTGTACTATGAAATGGTACTATGAAAACTCATAAAAGAGTTATGGATTATGAATACGAATTGAATTCGTATTGAAAAAAGGGGTTAAGATTAGGTGGGGATTTCAATGAGAACTCGTGTTAACAACTGAGTTGTATGATTTCTTGTATAGGCGGGGAATTGTACTTGGTGTAAAAACTACTTAGTTGGTGGCATTGGTAATAATTGAAATGTTGTGTCACGCTAGTTGTTATATACAGATAAATAGGTCATAGGTAGAGAATATAGGATTAAGTAAGAGTTCTTAGAACTCATACTTATGTGACATTCTTGACTTATAGTTATATGAAATGTTTATGAGCCCCTCAGTGAACGGACGCCAAAGGTCAGACTAGGGTAAGTTCGTAAACTCATATAATTGTGGCCAGGTTATGAACTCATAAGTGTGGCTTTATGAACTGGGTATAGTTGTGGAGTGTTAAGGATTATAGGAACAGATAGATTGTTAAGCATATGATCATTAGTGGAGATTTAGGTTATCCTAAACCCTTAGCTTTGCTACACTTCAATTTTTGACATCAAGCTAAATACGCACTATGTGCCTTTTAAAAAAAATTATTTTTATTTATCACTTATGTACCATGTGACCTGGTGCAGAGATGATAAAAAAAATGATGGAGTTATCAATGCAGAATTACTTGGTGTTGGATGTAATCTAAGGATCGTCAGCCCACTACAGTATGTAATAGTATAGTTTAATAAATGTGTTAAATGTTAGAAAATTTATAAAATGTGTATTAAGTTAAGGTTACTCGACCTTGGGGAATAGTGTGTAATGTAATGTATAAACAATTTATGTTTATATCTTTCGCAAATAGTGATAGAAATAGTATACCGGATCCGAGGTGATTTGGGACCTGGATTCGGGGCTATTACACCAACAGTTGTCCCTCAATGCACTACGGGCCAATGAGGACTTTTACCACATCATTTGTAACATTACGGTCATGATTATATCGAATAATCCCTGGTCATAATCATACCAATCAACAGTCCATCAATGCACTACGGGCCAAAGATGACTTTCATAACAATATAAGCATGAGGATGATGATGAAATAAGAATTCAATTAAATGAAGGCAAATGATAAATTTTTAAAGATTTATAATTTAATTTATCCAGAATTCAACAATGTCCAAATTGTCAACATGATACTGCTTTGTGGAGTAAAATTCAAGAATAATATTATATCAAAAATAATTTGGACCGAAAAGAAATCAATTTTTGTAATGAATAATACTGTGACGCCGCCAAAATAGGTATACATTACCCATCTTGAGTCGCCATATATATGGTACAAAATTCAAATACAACTTAATAATACAGCTGTCGTGTAAAATACGATAAAACATAAACTGAGAGTTTTAATAAGAATATTGTCATCTAGACAATACCCACACTCAAAGGAGTCCTCATTACATTTATTATCACACTATTTAACAGAATAGTGAGGACTACTAATGTTATCATCTGAACCGTCACTCTGTTCCCCGATTAGTTCCCGCTACGTTCTCATTTTCTGAAGAGAACAATGAAAGCAAAAGGGTGAGCTCAACTAGCCCAGTAAGAAATATTATGACTAAGATAATGCAGAATAAATTATCGTTAGCCTTCAACAGTGTTAAATTGATAAAATATAACAAACATCAAGTTTAACTGCAGTGGAACAAATAATCCATTAAAAGAGTCAAGTAGAGAATAAAATCTACTATCTTTTATGATTTAAAAAGGTTTTTCATCACTTTTATCGCTGGGACTCAGCTTAATAAATAATCTACATCATCCCTGTACTACGACTAAGGATATTCATTAGTATCACAACCACAAATTATCCATGCACTACGGGCCAAGGATATTCGTGTATTCATCAATGGTCATGATCATGCCAACAACTGTCCATCAATGCTCTACGGGCTAATGAGGACTTTAACCACATCATTTGTAACATTACGGTCATGATTATACTGAATAATCTCTGGTCATAATCATACCAAGTCCATCTATGCACTACAGGCCACAGATGACTTTCAACATAATATAAATATGACGATGATGACAATGATATAAGAATTCAATAAAACAAGTTCAAGAATTAATTTATCCAGGAACTAATAACGTCCAAATTGTCAACATGATACTTCTTTGTAGAGTAAAATTCAAGAATGCTCAGAAGAATATTTCCATGAAAAGATATTGGATGAAGCGCAAATATCAAGGATATTCCACTAATTTTATGGAGTATAGAAGTCAAAACTTTAACCAACTGAGTATAATAAAGAATGGAATAACAAAAGAAATCACCAGGTATGTGATAAACCGCACAGACAGGTTATTCCAACAGAATAATAAATAACGGAACCATGTCAGGCGAAATTCGCACCGACAGGATATTCCAACAGAATAATAAAGAATGGAATAACAACAGAAATCACCATGTATGCGATAGACCACACAGACAGGTTATTCCAACAGAATAATAATTGATGGAACCAGGTCAGGCGTAATACGCACCGACAGGATATTCCAACAGAATAATAAATAACGGAACCAGGTCATGCGTAAACGCACAGATAGGATGTTCCAACAGAATAATAAAGAACGGAATAACAGAAGAATTTCACCATGTATGCGGTACTTCGCATAGACAGGTTATTCCAACATAATGATAAAGAATGGAATAACAAAAGAATTTCACCATGTATGCGGTACTTCGCATAGACAGGTTATTCCAACATAATGATAAAGAATAGAATAACAGAAGAATTTCACCAAATATAGGGTAGCCCGCGTATACAGGTTATTCCAACAGAATAATAAAGAATGGAATAACAGAAGTTCTCTTCATGAATACGAAAGAAATAATACCCCTTACCTCAGAAGAAACTGGATATAGGAGTAGTGAAATAGCATAATACTTTTTTTCTTTCTCTCTATAGTTTCTCTCTCTAGAGTTTCAGTGAATTCATAAAAAATAATGAAGGAATGAGCTTCTATTTATATGAGAATGGACTGAATAGTAACTAATTCATGAATGATCCAGATTGATTTACTTTTAAACGGACGGTCCACGTTGATTTACTATGCAGTATTAATAAATTATTTCTAATAAAACAAAATCTTTTAAATAAAATATAATATATTCTATTTATAGTCTAATAAAACAAATAGCTTTATAAAAGTATTTTGTTTTATATAAAAAGATTTTACTATGCAAACACTATGCAGACACTATGCATAATAAAATATAATATATTCTAATTATTGTCTAATAAAACAAATAACTTTATAAAAGTATTCTATTTTATATAAAAAGATTTTACTATGCAAATACTATGCAGGCACTATGCAAACATTATGCATAATAAAATATAATCTATTCTAATTATTGTCTAATAAAATAAATAACTTTATAAAAGTATTCTGTTTTATATAAAAAGTTTTTCTGTTTTATTACATTAATAATACTAATAAAACAAAATTTATATATATATATATATATATATATATATATATATAAACTTTCGTGACTTCATAAAAAGACACCTCAATATATTTAACAACATTTATCATCATTATTATAATTCACAATATTAATCGACCAGATCATTCCCAGGAAAGAGGGGGCTTTCCAATAAGGATTTCTCCCTATTGGCGCGCAATTAGGTGACCAAACCTCTCCTTGGCAGAACTTCTAGACATTGTTAATATTACCAATAATAATATTAATAACTCTGTCATCTCAATTATTGATTTAATAATATATAAAATATCGACAATAATTGAATAAAATAACGTGAGATACTATGCAACAATTACTAAAGCAATAATTGAACAAAACTAAGTGACTTCTCACATAAGTATCAATAATCAATACCGTGTGCTACTATGCAACCACGCGTATTACTGTACTTTTACTACCGAGTAGTTCAACAGTTTTAACGGTAAAACTTCTGGCGTTATTTTCATAAAAATATTTTTGTCATTTTCTCAGTTCAACAATAATTCCGTTGTGGGGTCCACCAATTATTGTGTCGTCTTACGAATATTCCCTGTTAAAACGAATATTCCCCGACCAATCAAATATTATATAACAACTTGTGTACTTTGCAAAATTTATAAATATTATCCACAACTATAACATTATATCAAATTTACTCCATAATATTAAAAAAATATTTCGAGAAAAATTAAATCTTTATTCATAAAATTTGGGGTCTCATAAGTACCCCAGGTGAATAGTAACTGAGTGAATAGTACCCCGTGAATACTACTTCAGGAATAGTATCCCGTAAATAGTACTCTGACATGAAAAAGTTAAAACTTATCAAGAATGCTCAAAATAATATGTTGTTGTAAGAGAATTCCACTAATGGCAAGAACTTGTCCCAACTTTCTTTGAAGTCAAGGACATAGAGTCTTAATAGATTCTCCAGAGTTTGAATAGTCCTCTCTGACTTCCCGTCCGTCTGAGGATGATACGCCAAACTAAATCTCAAATCTATGACCATAGCTTTTTGCAAACTGACCCAAAATCGTGAAGTGAATCTTGGGTCTCGATCAGAAACTATGGATATTGGCATACCATGCAGTCTTACAATCTCATTTATGTATATACGAGCAAGACGTTCAAGTGACTAAGTTTCTCGTATAGTTAAGAAATGAGCAGATTTGGTCAATCTATCGACAATGACCCAAATCGCATCTATGCCTTGAGAAACCTTGAGAAGACCAGTAACGAAATCCATGGCAATGTGCTCCCACTTCCATTCTGGAATTTCAAATGGTTGCAATGGACCTTTTGGCACTTGATGCTCCGCTTTGACTCGTTGACAAGTTAGACACCTTGAGATAAACTCTGTTATCTCTCTCTCTTCATATTGCTCCACCAAAATATATGTCGAAGATCACGATACATTTTGTTACTCCCAGGATGGATTTCAAACGGTGTGTTGTGCGCCTCCATCATAATTTAATACTTTAAATCAGGATTGTTAGGAAAAAAAAGTCTGGAATTGACTAGTATTCCTTCGTCATCGATTCTTGGTTTCGGGATAACACCTTCTTGCACTTTCTTCTTCATACGCATTAGTTCCAGGTCTGTAGCTTGAGCAGCTTTAACTTTATCGATTAAATTCCGTTCTACTCGTATATTTGCCATCATCACATGGGTCCCTAGAGTCTTTAACTCTATCTTCATCCTTTGCAAGTCATACAAAATGGGTCTTTACATTGACAATATCACACTCGTACTCGCATATGATCTTCTACTCAACGCGTCAGCTACCACATTCACTTTTCCAGGATGGCATTGAATGGTATGATCATAATCTTTCAACAGCTTGAGCCAACGTCATTATCGCATGTTGAGTTCCTTTTGGGTGAAGAAATATTTGAGGCTTTTATGATCCATATAGATCTCCACCTTCTCCCTATACAGGTAATGTCTCCAGATCTTTAGTGCGAAAATGACTGTTGCCAACTCTAGATCACGAGTAGGATAATTTCTCTCATATTCTTTGAGTTGTCGTGAGGAATAGGCTATGACTTTCCCATGTTGTATGAGAACACATCCTAACCCTCTACCTAAAGCATCGCTGTAGATAACAAATCCCTCCGAACCAGATGGTATTGTCAGAACAGGTGCTAAAATGAGTCTCCTCTTGAGTTCTTGAAAACTCTTCTCAAATTCCTCGCTCCAACCGAATTTTATATCTTTTCGAGTCAGTTGAGTTAATGGAGTAGTGATTTGAGAAAATCCTTCTATGAATCTCCGATAATAACCAGCTAAGCCGAAAAAGCTACGTACTTTGGTCACTGACTTAAGTTGCTCCCAGCTTTTTATTGCTTTAATCTTCGCTGGGTCAACAAATATTCCATGATTTGATATCACGTGTCCAAGGAATGTTACTTCCTCAAGCAAGAACTCACATTTCTTCAATTTGGCATAAAGCTTATTTTCACGAAGCTTTTGGAGTATCAGCCTCAAGTGTTGCTCATGATATTCACGGATTTTGGAATATATATGAGAATGTCATCAATAAAGACAACCACAAAATGATCCAAATATTCCTTAAATACTCGGTTCATCATGTCCATGAAGGCAGCAGGAGCATTAGTCAATCCAAAAGACATGACTAGGAATTCGTAATGCCCGTACCGAGTTCTGAAAGTAGTCTCTAGAATGTCATCAATTTTAATTTTTAACTGATGATATTCAGAACGAAGATCGATCTTTGAAAAGAATTTGGCTCATTGAAACTGGTCAAACAAGTCATCAATTCGAGGTAACGGGTACCTATTTTTGATGGTGATGTGATTCAACTCCCGATAATAAATACAAAGTTGCATACTCTCATCTTTCTTCTTTATGAATAGAACAGGAGCACCCCAAGGAGACGTACTAGGACGAATGAAACTAATGTCTAACAACTTCTGTAGTTGGGTTTTTAACTCGTGAAGTTCAATAGGAGCCATTCGATATGGGACTTTGGAAATGGGTTTTGTACCGGGTTCAAGGTCGATATAAAATTTAATTTCACGCTCTGGGGGTAGGCCAAGAACTTCTTCAGGGAATACGTCAGGAAATTTATTAACAATAGAAATATCATTCAAAACTGACGTATTTTTGTTTAAATCCGTGACATGGGCTAAGAAAGCTTGACATCCGTTTTTAAATAAATGAATAGCTTTATGGCTTGATATGACAGTGATTGACTTTAGTGGTTTGGTTGCTTGAATTCGCATAATAGGTTGGTTAGGAATATGAAAGCTAACATCCTTACGAAAATAATCAATTTTTACATGATGAGTGGTTAACTAATCAATCCCTAAAATCACATCAAATGCAAGTATTTTTAAGGAAATAAGATCGACAGGTAATGTGCGGTTGCTAATTTGAATCAAACAAGACTTATAAATAGTGGATGTAATGAAGGTTTCTCCCAACGGAGTTTCAATAGATAAGTCAAAGTCTAATTTCTTTGGAGTCAAATTTAAACGTTGAGCGCAAGTAGAAAAAATAAAAGAATGGGTAGAACAGGTATCAAATAAGGTATAGACTTAGCTAGAGTTTATGATTAGCTTATCGGTGATGACCTCGTTCGGGTTCTTCGCTTTCTGGGAGGTCACGACAAACGCTCTCCCTTGAAATACTAGCTTTGACTTCTTTGGGACGGCCTTTGGTGCCTCCATCCCAGCTGAACTTGGCTTTACTACATGACAAAATCGAGCTAGGTGACCTTCTCTTCCATAATTGTAACACGTTTTGGAATGCTGCATGCATTTTGGACTGATGTGTCCCTCCCCTCCGCATTTGAAGCATACGATTGGTGGTCGTTTTCCTTCTTTAACAACGGGTGCTGACGTCTTTCCATCATTGTTGAATCTCCTCTTCTTGAATTGTCCACTTTTATTATCTTGGCCATGATTACCACCGAAGTGGTTACCATTTCTAGCATGTTGATTCCCTTCACGTTTGTTGTCACCTTTTCGATAACTTCTACCACTGGTATTATCATTTTATCGGCTGCTCTCTCTTGGTTGGGTTGATTCATTATCACGCTCCAACAACTGAACCCTATTTACAACATCTAAATACAAATACAGTTTATGAGAAATGAGGTATTGACGTATCTCGGGTTTTAAACCTCTTAGAAACATCCGCGTCATACGCTTCTCATTGTCTACCAAATGGGATGAAAACCGAGATAACTCGACAAACTTTGCCTCGTACTGCGACACAGTCATATTGTTTTGTTCTAACTTAATAAATTCCACCTCTTTCATGTGACGAATACTTTCAGGAAAGTACTTGTTGTTGAACAATTCTTGAAACTTCTCCCAATACATTTTGAGTGTGGCAGGTTGAGTACGTTTTACTGATTCTCACCAGTAATTTGCCTTTCTTCTCAACATGAAGGTGGCAAAGGGAACCTTTTGCTACTCGGAGCATCCCAAGACATCAAATATCTTGGAGATCTGCTTTATCCACGTCTCTGCCTTAAGTGGTTCTGGCTTTCCCCAAAACTCTGATGGTCCCAGCTCCTTGAATTGCTTAGCTGTGACCATCCGTGAGTTGTCAGTGTTTCCACCTGTATTTTGAACAGGAGCTGCTCTCGCCTGATGTTGCATGAATTGCATAAAGCCTCTAAACATCCCATCGTTCATCATTTGGTTAGTGTTGTTGTTTTTCTGAGGATTATTTCCTTCCTAATGTACATTATCCTGGGTATTTATCGTTGGTGACTCAACGGTCTCATGTGCTCCATTGCTTATCTCAACATTCTCAGATGTCATTTTTAAACACTGCCACAAAAAAGGTTAATTGACATGCCACATGTTATCCCTATATTCTGACCGACCAATTAAATAACAAATAAACTTAGGTAGCTTATACTAGCGAAGGATTTTCCCTTCTTTCCCCCTAGTTCAAGTCTCACATCTTAACCAGGAATCATATCCCTAAGCTTTGATACCAACTGTGACGCCCCTAGAATAGGTATACATCACTCATTCTGAGTCGCCAAATATATGGTACAAAATTCAAATATAACTTATATATACAACTGTCATATAAAGTACGACAAAACATAAACTGAGAGTTTCAACACGAATAGTATCTTCGAGACAATATCCAAACTCAAATTCAATATTATTACAATTATTATCACACTATTTTACAAAATAGTGAGGACTACTAATGCACCATCTCGGACCATCACTCCATTTCCCGACTAGTCCCGGCTATGTTCTCATTTCCCGAAGAGAACAATGAAAGCAAAGGGTGAGCTCAACTAGCCCAGTAAGAAATATTATGACCAAGATAATGCAGAATAAATTATCGTTAGCCTTCAACAGTGTTAAACTGATAAAATACAATAGACATCAAGTTTAAATGCAGCGGAACAAGCAATCCATTAGAAGAGTTAAGTAGAGCATGATATCTACTATTTTCTATGATTTAAAAAGTTTATCATCGATTTTATCGCTGAGACTCAGCTTAATAAATAATACACATAATTGAATTATCCCTGCACTACGACCAAGAATATTCATTAGTGTCACGACCATAAATTATCCGTGCACTACGGACCAAGGATATTCATGTTTTCATCAATGGTCCTGATTATGCCAACAACTGTCCCTCAATGCACTACGGGCTAATGAAGACTTTTACCACATTATTTGTAACATTATGGTCATGATTATACCGAATAATCACTGGTCATAATCATACCAATCAATAGTCCATCTATGTACTTCGGGTCAAAGATGACTTTCATAACAATATAAGCATGAGGACGATGACAATGATATAAGAATTCAATTAAATGAAGGCAAAGGATAAATTTTTAAAGATTTATAATTTAATTTATCTAAAATTAAACAATGTCCAAATTGTCAACATGATACTGCTTTGTGGAGTAAAATTCAAGAATAATATTGTATCAAAAATGATTTGGACCGAAAAGAAATCATTTTTGTCATGAATAGTACCCTGGGTGAATAGTAATCGAGTGAATAGTATTGCGTGAATAGTACTTCAGGAATAGTACCCCATGAATAGTACTCCTGCATAAAAAGTTAAAACTTATCAAGAATGTTTAGAATAATATTTCCATGAAAAGATATTGGATGAAGCGCAAATATCAAGGATATTCTACTAATTTCATGGAGTATAGAAGCCAAAACTTAACAAAATGAGTATAGAATTCAGAATCTAAAACGAAATAATATTTTACATACTATAGAGTATGGAAGAAAATATTATTTCTTACGAGTATTGAACAAAAATAATATCCCTTATCTTTAAAGGGAGAGTATTCCAACTGGTATAGCGGGGATATTCTTGAAGAAAACTTGAACTATTTTCTACAATCAAAGCTTCCTAAAATTCGAAAGAAATACGCTCAATATTATAGAAGAAGAATTCTTTGATTCTGGTGTGATTTTCAATTTTAAACTAAGCATCCTATTTATAGGAGAATGGAAATTATACTATTTGAAAATAATCACGGACTGCACAGTAACTTTTTAAACGACAATTTACGGGCTCAACTTTTTGATTCACAAGATTTACTGTGTGTTGCATAGTAAAATACTATACAAATATAATATAATATATTTTATTTATAATCAAATAAAACAAAACTTATAATATATATATTAACAAAAGTCATCAACCACCTCCCCCCCCGAGACATCAAAATTTTCCTCCCCCCATTTCAGTTTTTTTATATGTGGGCCCCACATGTGGGCCCCCACCTTTTATTATATATATATACTGAATAACTTTCTATCGATTATTTTGAAAAAAATGAGTAAGTGGGGGTCCATATAATAAGCAAAATTATAACAAATACCTCATAAAAATCCTCTCAGTATTTTTAACAACATTTATTCATCAATAACATAACTTGCAATATTAACAACCAGATCATTCCCAGGAAAGAGGGGACTTTCCGATAAGGATTTCTCCCCATTGGCGCACAATTAGGTGACCAAACCCCTTTTCTTAACAAAATTTTTTAGACATTATCAATAATACAAATAATAATATGAATAACTTGTCATCTCAATTATTGATTTATTAATATGTAATATTGACAATAATTGAATCAAGTAATGTGAGATAATATATGGCAATTACTGTAGCAATAATTGAGTATAACTAAGTGACTTCTCATGTAAGCATCAATAATCAATACCGTGTGCTACTATGCAACCACGCGTATTACTGTACTTTTATCACCGGGTATTCCAACAGTTAACGATAAAACTTTTGCCATTATTTTTATAAAAAGATATTTCTGTCGTTTTCTAACTCCGACAATAATTCTATTTTGGGGTACACCAATGATTGTGTCGTCGTACGAATATTCCCTGACCAATCGAATATTTTATAACCACTTACTTACTTTGCAAAATTTATAAATATTACCCACAATTATAACATTATAACAAATTCATACCTTAATATTCAAAAATGATATTTAGAGAAAAATTCAATTTTATTCATAAAAGTTGGGGTCTTATAATCACACTATTTCACAATATAGTGAAGACTTCTATAGTAACTATCTCGGACCATTACTCCACTCTCCGACTTATCCCAGCTACATTTTTATTTCCTAAGAAGAACAATGGAACAAAAAGAAAAATGGTGAGTTTAACTAGCTCAGTAAATAATATTATGATTAAGATAATGAAGAATAAATTATATTTAGCTTTCAACAATGATAAATTAGATAAAATATAATGGACAACAAGTTTTAGATCAACAACTGCAGCGGAAATAACAATTGTGACACCCCCAAATCTAGGTACTTCATTTCCACAAGACTTGGCGTTCACTTTCCATTCATTCATATCTATCTACCCAAATATAATAAACTTAAATCATAAATCCTCCCTTAAAATAGGGTTACATCATTTAATCCAAAAACATCTCAGGTTGTCTAACCTTAACAGTAAACAAGTGCGAAAATAAAATTATTATATCACATCATTAATTAAAAGTCTATCATCATAACAATAATGAAATTACAAGTCTTCATCACTTGTACATTTTCCCCTTTCCTTTGCTAGTTGAAGGCTCATCTACTTTCTCAACTTTAGTTGCAACAATTATATTTAAGCAAGAGTGAGCAAAAAAATGCTCACTGAGTATAACAATGAATCAATAGGAGAATAATAATAATAACTGCCAACGAATAGGCTCATCAAAACTGAATAGTACTCTATAAATGATAACCAAAAACTGGACTCAAAATATGGAATATATATATATATATATATATATATATATATATATCTTGGGGTCATAAAACCACGAACTATGTCCACAGTTGTAAGTAGTCTTTTAACTTCAACTTTAACAGTCATAAGACTATAAGGACTCCTCGTACTCAGGAGGATCAGACCTTCGTACAATGTATTGTGCACAAACATTTCAACGCTAAACGTAAATTATCCCCTAATAATAGGGTTGTTCATCTCAGTATTTAGAGTACAAGTCCGCACCAAAGTCAGTTTGGTTTGGATAAATTTCAAGGGTAATTTATAATTCAACGGTCATCAACTAAGGATTAGTTGAATACAATATTGATAACGTCATGCTATGGAATAATCATAATTAAATCGACATTGTAAATTAAGATCACGCTTTAGGAATAAACTAATAGCATAAACATCGAATAATCATAACATACCTTGCTTGAACAATATTAAGCCAAGGTTATTTAGAATTGAGTACTAAGTATGCATAACCAATAGTAATTTAAACGATAACACTTGTTCAACATGAGTATATCAGAATATGTAAACTTGCATGCTAGATAACAAGTTAAAGACAAGAATAAATTATTCAATACCAGAATAAGATTTAGAAATCATAAACAAACTAGATACAAGAACTTACTCAATCGTAAGAATGAACTTCCACAATGTAATAAATGAACTAGCTCAACGTAAGTGTAGAGTTAGAAAACTTGCTCAATTATAAAAGTAGAATTAAAGAGCTTGCTCAATGTAAAAAGATAAGTTTAGAAACTTGCCTCGAGCGTAAGCTATAATATTAAACTCACGTTCACCTACACATAGGTTTAGAACCACAATCTAGTAGATATACTAACATTCACGCTCCAACATAACAACATTTCTAGTTAGACTTATTATTTGAACACAAGTCTTATGCTACTATAAAAATATCAAAAATTTCAAGTGTTAACCTTCACAACACCTATTTACTACTCATTATATAAACTAAGTTATAACATAACGCGTTCGTAACTTATTAATCACTTTTACAAAGTTAAAATTATCATTGACATAACACGATTCTGTTTTAAACTCCTTATTACATGTTTGACACGTTACTATAACCTTAGACCAAGTGGTAAGGTATTCCAAGGTCTGCAGTAGCAGCAGAACCAATTGTCTCAGCACAGGGTATGGCACAGTTGCGCAATACACAGGCCTGGGACCGGCGCAGTAACGCAGTTTTTACCCTTGGCACCAGCGCAGCTGCGATGGTGCATAGACAGAGGCAGAAATGACTATGAATTGTAGCCGACTTTAGCCCAACAAACACGAATTTCACCCACTAAACAATAATATTAACACGTACAAATGGTATAGAACTATCACAAACATGTTTGCCAACATATTCAACCAATTAGAACAATTTAATAACAACTTAAGCTAGTTTAATTTCTCAAATTCCACGTTTTTACACAAAACTCCATTTTTTTGACATTCTTGACAAAATTCATCGCTATGATTTCAATTCTACACCAAATCACTTCGTTCAAACTACGTTTTCTTCGTTTCTTAATGAACTAGCATAAACAAGACTTAATTTACAATTTCACATACAATTTGACCACTAAAAATTGTACTTACATAAGCCACATAAGAAAATATATACTGTCATTATTTTCTTCTACTTCTAAGCTGTAATTAGCATAGCAAACTCTTGTTTACATACAAACTCAACCATCACAACACGTATAATTACAATTATCCCATTGTATAGCAACAATTCAACAAATTTGAAATTCACATAATATATAACATTTTTTTCGTAAACTCATATATGCATATACATATATATATATATATATATATATATATATATATATATATAATATGGAGATTATGGAAAATACCTTTCGTTACATTAAAATCCTTGCTAACACCACTGAATTTGTTTTGAAAACTCAAACTTCCTCTCAATTCTCTCAAGCTCTCCCTCAAGTTCTCTCTCAATTCTCTGTATTCTCTAGGCTTGGCAAATAAGGCGTAAGACCAACTGATAACCAATGCGTAAAAATAAAACTGCTAAACCTTAATACGTCTACTAATTGTAATATCAATTACAACTAACGTATATATTATAAATATATTATATTTATTATTTTAATTTATTTTATTTAGATTATTTAGATTATTTAAATTTAAAAATTAAAAATCCAAAAGCCATAAGGCTTTGTTTGGCAAAAACTAAATTAAACTCCCTTAATTTATTTTAATAAACAATTTAGTTTATAACTTATAATCACATTAATTATTTGAATTTCCATATCCAACATTAACCAATTAAATTAATTACACACTGTATTTTAATTAAATATACCATTTAAACAAATAACACAAAATTATAATTTCATTATAATTTTATTTAATAATTTAATATACCATTTAAATTATTAAATCAACACAAAAATATAACATCTCATGTTATATTACAACTCTCTAAATTATAAATTAATTTAATTTAGAATATTATCTAATAAATTTAGATTCATAAATATTTACTAATAACCACTACATCAATAAAATATTTATTCAACAATTTAAACAATAACCTCATCAAATAAATATTTATATAATCTAATAAATATCTAAAATTACAATTTGAAATTCTGGATTGTTACAGCAATCCATTAGAAAAGTCAAGTAGAACATGATGTCTACTATCTTCTATGATTTAAAAGTTCATCATCAATATTTTATCCATGTAACACCAATCAATAATGTTTCAAACCAACGAATTATCTATGCACTACGGGCTAAAGATATTCGTTTGTATCACTAGTGGTCATGATCATGCCAAACACCTGTTCATCTATGGACTACGGGCCAAAGAGGACTTTTACCACAAACCTTTATCTGTAACATTAAAGGTCATGATTATACCAGTACACAATTCTTGGTCATAATCATACCAATCAACAGTCCATTTTTGCACTATAGGCCAAATATGATTTTTCACCACAATATAAGCATGAGTATGATGACAATGATATAAAGAATGAATCAAGTGAGATTAAGGATAAATATTAGATATTTATAATTTAATTTATCCCGAGTTTAAGAATGTCCAAATTCTCAACATGATCACCAATTGTGGAGTAAAATTCAAAAATGATATTTAAGATTCAAATTTTAAAGATAATTTGGACAAAGAAAAGAAACTAAATTCCGTCGTGAATAGTACTCCGTCATGAATAGTACCGAATGACTAGTACCCCGTCATGCAAAATCCTGAATGAATAGTACCGCGAATGAATCGTACCCCGAATGAATAGTACCCCAGATGAATAGATTAAAATTTAATAAGAAAATTCAGACCAATATTCCAGTGAAATGATATTAGATGAAGCAAAATCATTAAAGATATTCTACTAATTTCAGAGATTTTCACCATTTAATAATAAGGTTATGGAAACAAACAATAGTTTCGTACCATAAATAAAGAAATATGAAAGAAAATGACATCCCTTGACGAGTACAAAAGAAATGATATCCAATACGAGTATGAAAGAATATATGAAATTTGTGACGCCTCTAAAATAAGTATACATCACCCATCTTGAGTCGCCAAATACATGGTACAGAAATCAAATACAAACTTCTTTAACACAACTGTCGTGTAAAAATACGACAAATCATAGCTGAGTTTTTACATGAATATTGTCTTCTAGACAATATCCAAATTCAAATTCAATCCTCATTATATTTATTATCACACTAAGTAGTGAGGGCTGCTAAAACAACCATCTCGGACCATTACTCCGTTCCCTGACTAGTCCCGGCTGCGTTTTAATTTCCTGAAGAGAACAATGAAAGCAAAAGGGTGAGATCAACTAGCCCAGTAAGAAATATTATGACTAAGATAATGCAGAATAAATTATCATTAGCCTTCAACAGTGTTAAACTGATAAAATACAATAAACACCAAGTTTAAGTGCAGCGGAACAAGTAATCCATTAGAAGAGCCAAGTAGAGCATGATATCTACTATCTTCTATGATTTAAAAAGTTTATCATCAACTTTATCGCTGAGACTCGACTTAATAAATAAACCACATCATCGAATCATCCCTGCACTATGGGCCAAAGATATTCATGTAATCATCAATGGTCAAGATTATACTGAATAATCCCTTGTCATAATCATACCAATAACTGTCCATCAATGCACTACGGGCCAATGAGGACTTTTACCACATCATTTAATTTATAACATTACGGGTCATGATTATACCGAATGATCCCTAGTCATAATCATACCAATCAACAGTCCATCTATGCACGTAAGCCAAAGATGACTTTCATCACAATATAAGCATGAAGATGATGACAATGATATAAGAATTCAATTAAAAGAAAGTTGTTCTTTATTATACCCAAGACAAAGAGAACTTTCATCACCGGTCTTCACCTGAACCGCCAAAGATTTTAGCTAAATTCACAATTCATGTTTATAATAATGTTAATCAATAGTTCCTCCTTGCCACAAAGGTTTAATAGAACGTTTACTCAATATCCTTACCCCAAAGGCTAAAGATATTCAAATGTAATAATAATGATCATACCAATCAGTTGTCTATCTTTTCACTACAGGCCAAAGATATTCAACTATAAAACAATGGTCATAATCATACCAATCAATTGTCTGTCAGTGCACAACAGCCAAAGACAATTAACTGTTAACTAATGGTCATGATCCTGCCAATCACATCATCGAATTATCCTTGCACTATGGCCAAGGATATTCATTAGTATCACCAGTGGTCATGATCATATCATACACCTGTCCATCTTTATACTACGGGCCAAATCTATCAATTAACAGTTCATCTTTAAACTACGACCAAAGATATCAATCAACATTTCTTCTTTGCACTACAGGCCAAAGACATACAACTGTAAAACCAATAACCAACAGTCCATCTATGCATTAAGCCAAAGATAAATTTTAATGCAATATAAGCATAAGGATGATGACAATGATATAAGAACTCAATTAAACGAAATCAAGGATAAATATTAAATATTTATAACTCAATTTATCCAGATTTCAAGAATATCTAAATTGTCAACATGATCATCAATTGTGGAGTAAAATTCAAGAATAATATTTATGTATCAAAAATAATTTGGACAGAAAGAATTAATTTTTTATCGTGAATAGTACTCAGTGAATAGTACTTTATGAATAGTACCCCGTAAATAATAATTCATGAATCTCCATGAATAATACTTCGTAAATAGTACCTCATAAATAATACTTCATGAATAGTACTTCATGAATAATATTTCGTGAATAGTACTTCGTGAATAGTACCCCCGAGTGAATAATACCCGAGTGAATAGTAAGAAATAATAACCTTTACGAATAAGAAATAAATAACATCCTTTACGAATACTAAAGAAATAATACCCCTTACCTTAGAAGAAGACTGGATACTGGAATAGTGAAGTAGCAGAATACTCTTCTTCTTTCTCTTTATAGCTTCTCTCTCTATAATTGCTCTTTTGAGTCTTAGTGAATTGATGAAAATGAAAGCAAAATGAGCTTCTATTTATAGGAAAATATAGTTTCGATAATTGCACGTTTTGGGGCTCGAAATATTACAGTATAATACCTTCATCTTTTCCTTCATTTTTAATTTAGTCCTGCAAGTATTATCAAACTTGCACCACCTCCCCTAATAGTACATGCATGTGAATCAATAGTTCTACACATTTGAAAAAAATAGTTACACTATACTACCTTCATCTATACCTCTATTTTTAATTTAGTCATGCAAGTATTATCAATCTTGCACCACCTCCCCTAATAATACATGCATGTGAATCAATAGTACATACATGTGAACAAATAGTTATAAGGATGTGAATTAATAGCAATTAATTGCTCATTTATCCTATTAATTACCCGATTGGTCAATTTAACCTCCAGAAATCAATTATTATCGAAATAAATGTTAATTTCCATAAACATTAATAATTTCGACACAATAAAAATATCAATTTGATCTTTAATCAACACGAACTTATTCATCATTAATATTATAACTCACAATATTTAACAACCAGATCATTCCCAGGAAAGAGGGGGCTTTCCGATAAGAATTTCTCCCTATTGGCGCGCAATTAGGTGATCAAACCCCTTTCCTCGATAGAACTTTCTAGACATTGTCAATAATACAAATAATAATATGAATAACTTTATCGTCTCAATTATTGATTTAATAATATAAAATATTATGAAGATGATACTGTGACAATAATTAAATCAATAATATGAGAGATATTACGCAGCAATTATTGTAGCAATAATTGAGTATAACTGAGTGATTTCTCACGTAAGCATCAATAATCAAAGATACTGTACAATACCGCGTGCTACTATGCAACCACGCGTATTACTGTACTTTTACCATCGGGTATTTCAATAGTTAACGGTAAAACTTTCGCAGTTAATTTTATAAAAAGATATTTCTGTCATTTTATAACTCCGACAATACTTCTATTGTGAGGTCCACCAATGATTGTGCCATCGTATGAATATTCCCTGTTAAACTGAATATTCCCCGACCAATCGAATATTTTATGACAACTTGCATACTTTGCAAAATTTATAAATATTACCCACAACTATAACATTATATCAAATCCACACTTTAATATTAAAAAAATATTTCAAAAAAATTTAATATTTATTCATAAAATTTTGGTTCTTACAACCTCCCCTTCTTATGAAATTTCATCCTCGAAATTGACGTACGTACCTGGTATGTCAAAGAGGTGAGAACACCTCATCAGATTCTAACTCTTGAGGTATAACCTTTGAGCGTAGAATATGATCCTTCTTATCCAAGATTTTAACAGGTATCTCCTCATACGTTAAATCTTCTACTATCTCGTCTAGTTCTAATTAAATAATGTGGTCCGAGTCTTCCATATATTTACGTAACATCTATACGTGAAAAACGTTATGAACACGCGATATACTTAGCAGTAAAGCGAGTCTATAGGCCATAGTTCCTACTCGATCAAGGATTTTAAATAGACCAATAAAATTCAGGGTTGAGATTTCCTCTCTTAATTGATTCTTGCTTATAGAATAACGCCTTCTTGCACCTTCTTCTTCACATTCATCAGCCCTGAATCTGTACCTTGAACGGTTTTAACTTTATCGAGTAAAGTCGATTCTACTCGTATATTCGCTATCTTCACGTAGGTTCTTGGAGTCTTTAACTCTATCTCCATATTTTGTAATTCTTATGAAATGGGTCTTTGTGTTAACAATGTTACACTTGTAACCACATACGATCTTCTACTTAACTCGTCAACTACCACGTTCGCTCTTCCACGATGAATGGTCGTAATCTTCAACAGCTCAAGCCAACATCTTTGGCGTGAGTTACATTAGTTTTGGGTGAAGAAATATTTGAGGGTTTTAGAAATGAGTTTTGTACTAGGGTCAATACAAAATTTGATTTCACGCTCTGGGGGTAGGCTAGGAAGTCTTCAGGGAATACGTCAGGAAATTTATTAACGATAGAAATATCATTCAAAACTGTGACTCTCATCCAAGACATGGATAGCACGTCACATTGATACCTATCAACTTTCCACTGTTATTCACGGCTTCCCCTACGGAAAGTCTGGCTTCGGTGCATTCCAAGACTTGGAAGTCACCAGCGAAAGGCTTGGGGCTCTTTACTTATGGCTTAATATAAAAATGATTGACTTTAGTAGTTTAGCCACTTGAATTCGTATAACATGTATGTTAGGAAGGCTAACAACCTTACAAAAACAATCAATTTTAGCATGATGAGTAGTTAACCATTCGATTCCTAAAATGACATCAAAGGTAAGTATTTTCAAAGAGATGAGATCGACAAGTAACGTGAAGGTGCTGATTTGAATCAAACAAGATTTATAAACAGTGGATGTAACGAAGGTTTCTCCCAACGGAGTTTCAACAAATAAGTCAAAGTCTAACTTCTCTGGGGTCAAATTTAAACATTGAGCGCAAATAGGAGAAATAAAAGAATGGTAGAACTGGTATCTAACAAGGTATAAACTTCATAAGAGTTTATGATTAACTAACCCGTGATAACTTCGTTTGGGTTACTCGCTTTTTGAGAAGTCACAAAAAACGTTTTTCCTGAAACCACCGACTTTATTTTGTCCGTATCCGTCTTTGGTGCCACCATCCCAGCTGGATTTGATTTTGCTACAGGACAAAATTGAGCTATGTAACCATCTTTTCCACAACTAAAACATACCTTGGAAGGCTATGAATAGTTTGGACTTATGTGTCCCTCATCTCTGCATTTATAGCATCTAACTGGCGGTCATTCTCCTCCCCTAAAATTTGGTGCTGGTGCTACTGCCGACGTCTTCCCATCATCATTAAATCTTCTCTTCTTGAATTTTTCACTTGAATCATTTCTTCTATTATCTTAGCCATGATTACCACCGAAGTGGTTACCATTTCTAGCATGATAATTTCCTCCACGATGGTTATCATTGTTCCGATGACCGTTGCCACCGGTACGATTATTATCGTGTTGTTGCTCGTTATCTTTTGATTTGGCTGACTCATTATCGCGCTCCAATAACTGATACCTATTCACTACATCTGAATACAAACACAATTTGTGAGAAATGAGACATTGACATATTTCGGGTCTCAAACCTCACAGAAACATTCGCGTCATTCTCTCCTCGTTATCAACCAAATGGGATGCGAACCGGGACAACTCGACAAACTTAGCCTCGTACTGTGACACGGTCATATTGTTTTGCTCTAACTTGATAAACTCCACCTCCTTCATGTGACGAATACTTTTGGGAAAGTACTTGTCGTTGAACAATTCTTGGAACTTTTTCCAAGATATTTTGAGTACGGCAGGCTGAGTACGTTTTACTGATTCCAATTAGTAATCTACTTCTTCTCGCAACATGATGGTGGCAAAGGGAACCTTTTGCTCCTCAGAGCATCCCAAAACATCAAATATCTTGGTGATCTACTTTATCGACGTCTCCGCCTTAAGTGGTTTTGGTTCTCCCAAAAACTCCGGTGGTCCTAGCTCCTTGAACTGCTTAGCGGTAACCATCCGAGAGTTGCCAGTGTTTCCACCTGCATTTTGAACAGGAGCCGCTCTCGCCTGATGTTGCATGAATTGCATAAAGCCTCTAAACATCCCATCATTCATCATTTGATCGGTGTTGTTGTTTACCTGAGGATTATTATCTTTCTGTTGCACATAATCCTGGGTATTGATCGTTGGTGACTCAACGGTCTCATGTGCTTTATTGCTAATCTCAACATTTTCAGATGCCATTTTCAAACACTGCCAAAAAATAAGGGTTAATTGACATGCCACATATTATCTGATGAGTAGGTTTTATACCTATGAATCTGATATTATTAAACTTAATTATTGCTATCTTTAATTGTTTTTAGTATCTTTTTATCTGTTTTGTGTTTATTTCTTGTAGGTTGGAGCTGGAGGGACAAATTGGTCATTTCGGAGAAGAAAAAGGTCAAAAAATCATTAAAATTAGAGATGTGGCATTTTTGCAATTACGTGGTCCTGGTCAAGCGCCTAGGTGCTTGGAAATGGCTTGTGTTGAGCGCCTAGGCGCTCATGTGCGGCAAAAAGGGGGATTTTCTACTGCCAAGTGGGTTTTTGAAGCCAAAAAGGAATCTGAATGAGGTGGGAGACTAATACAAATAGGAGGAGACTTTAGAAAAGACGTATCACTTAATTTTTCAAGAGATTTGCAGAGAGAACAAGGAAGGAAAACACGAAGAAGAATTGCAAGGGCTGAAGATCAAAGAGAGAGTATTGGAGCAAATTCAGAGTTTCTTCTTCTCTTCTCTAGTTTTATCTTTTGTAATTATCTGGGATGTTTGGATTATTAATTTGGATGATGTTTTTCTTTATTATTAGTATGAACAAAATTTTCATTAAGATTGCAACGGAACTTGGTATGTAGTTTAAATTGGACCTTCCCATTGAATGAAAGTTAGTTTTTATTGAATTGTTTATTATATCTTTTGCTTATTGATTAATTGTTTGGCTAACAATTATTGTGATAATCTATATAAAATTGGAAGATGGAGTATAGATTTAGATCTGGATAAGATAACATCTGTTCATATAATCTGAATAGGGTTAATATAATTAGCATGTAGGATAGGAATATACCTATGTGTCATTTGTATCCTTTGAAAGAATTTATGCGTAAACCCTAATTAACTTGACTCAAATAGGAATATAGTGAATTAATTGAGTAAGGTGTTCCTTGTAATTTTGTGTCTTAAGGATCAGAGTTAGGAGGATTTGTTCACGTGTTTTGGAAAAAGTGTGAATTTTATAAATCATTCTTGGATAATGATTCATATTAATTAATTGCTTTAAATGGAAATTGAATTGATTTAAATGAAATACCAAGGGAAGTTGTAATCTTAACCTGTTAAATCTGCAGTTATTCTTGTGAAATTTTGATTTTTAATCATTAGTTTTGTTAAGTTTAAATCACAAACAAAATTTTGTAGTTTAAAATAGGATTAATTGCATTAGAATTAGTAATTGATAAATATTAGTCTATTTCCTCGTGGGAACGATATCCTTGCTTGCTGAATATTACAATTGAACGCGTATACTTGCGTGATAAAGTGCTATTAAAAATTAGGCAACAAGTTTTTGGCGCCGCTGCCGGGGAAATTAGTTTAATATTTTGTCATTATTGATTTTTATAGCATTAATCTTAATTTAAACTTTTTCTTTTTTGTTCTATTCAGGTGTTCTTGACTAGTGTATGCAAACGCGATCGAAGAAGCTAGATTTATTGCCTTACGAGGACGACATTGACAAAAGGTTTCAACGGTTGCGTAAGTGGGTTAAAGAAACCAAAGAGGAACTTGATAAGAAAGATACTATGGCTGAAGAATAGCAAAAAGCACTGCGGGATTATGCTATGCCGCGGGTTACTGAAATTCAGTCGAGTATTACGAGGCCTGCCATTACTGCTACAAGTTTTGAGATAAAACCGGGGACAATAGAGATGATTCAAAATTCATGTCAGTTTGGAGGGTTACCAAATGATGATCCGAATGATCACATAGTCAGCTTTATAGAAATCTGCGATACTTTCAAGTACAATAATGTGTCAGAGGATGCAATAAGGCTAAGGCTATTTCCATTTACTCTCAAAGATAAGGCTAAGAGTTGGCTCCATTCACTACCACCAGGCTCGATTACTACATGGAACGACCTAGCCCAGAAATTTCTTGCAAAGTTTTTCCCGCCTGCAAAAATAGCAAAGTTACGGAACGATATCTTCTCTTTCGTTCAGCACGATTCAGAATCACTATATGAAGCATGGGAGAGATTTAAAGACTCATTGCGAAAATGTCCACACCGTGGGATTCCTAAATGGCTTCATGTGCAAACTTTTTATAACGGTTTATTCAGCACAGTGAGATCAAGTATAGATGTTGCAGTGAGAGGAGCTATTATGGCCAAGAATTGTGATGAGGGGTATCAGTTACTTGAAACCATGGCAGCTAATAATTATCAGTGGCCAACAGCAAGAACGACTCAGCCAAGGACAGTAGTGGTTTATGAAGTGGATGCGATGACAGCATTATCAGCTCAAGTGACAGCTCAGATTTCTGTTCTTACAAAGAAGATAGGTGCACTTGGGGTACAACCAGTTCTGAAAATGGAAACTATTTGTGAAATATATGCGGGTAGCCACTCAAGTGATCAATCTATAATAAATCCTGAGTCAGTCCAGTTTGTTTCCAGTTATAATAGGCAGCAGGGTAGTTATCCAAAAAGTTACAATCCAGGAATGAGAAACAACTCAAATTTTTCTTGGAGTAATAATCAGTCACATGCTCAAGCCCAAGCTCCAAGGCAATCATATCCACCTGGATTTCAGCCACATCAACAATCTCAATAACTTGATAAGCTATCACAAATGGAAGAATTGTTGGCAAGATTGGCAACTCAGTTTGAAGCCACAACGAAAAACCAATCAGCTGCAATAAAGAATCTTGAGAACCAAATTGGGCAGATAGCTAGTGCTTTGAATACTAGAACTCCAGGTTCTTTACCCAGTGATACGGAGAAAAATCCAAGGAATGATGGAAATGAACATTGTAAGGCAGTTACACTCAGAAGTGGGAAGGAGTTGACTAGAGATTTAGACGGACAAAAGAAAATAATTTCTGTCGAGGATGGTGAAAAAGAGAGTGGAAATTCAGAAAGTAAATCTTGGGAAAATGTTTTGAAAAACAACAAGAAGATAAGCAAACAACAGTCGTACCACATGTGCCGTTTCCTTAACGATTTCAAAAGCAGAAATTAGATAGACAATTTTCAAAAAATTTAGAAGTGTTCAAAAAGCTACAAATCAAAATTCCATTCGCAGATGCCTTAGAACAAATGCCTAGCTATGAAAAATTCATGAAAGATATTTTAGCAAGAAAGAGGAAGCTAAGGGAGTTAGAGACTGTAGCGTTGACAGAAGAATGTAGCGTAATTCTGTAAAGAAAGTTACCACCGAAGTTGAAGGATCCAGGTAGCTTCACCATACCGTGCACGATTGGGCCCCAATTCTTTAACAGATGTTTGTGTGATTTGGGTGCGAGTATTAACTTGATGCCGCTTTCGATCTACACTCAGTTGGGATTACTAGCACCAAAGCCAACAAATATCTCTTTACGGCTCGCAGATAAATCAGTGACATACCCTAGGGGCATTATGGAAGACATATTAGTGAAGGTGAACAAATTCATATTTCCAGCCGACTTCATTGTGTTGGACTACGAAGAGGATAAAGACATACCCATTATCCTTGGAAAACCATTTTTAGCCACTGGAAGGACATTAATTGATGTACAAAAGGGAGAGTTAACGATGAGAGTCCAAGATGAAGAAGTAACTTTTAATGTTTTCAAGGCTATGAAATTCCCGAAGGGAGAGGAAGAGTGCTTTAGAGTTGATCTGATTGAAAAAACAACTAGAGAGGTATTTAGTGAATTTGTGAATGAAGACCCTCTTGAAACTGCAATGGTTAGTGAAAATTTATTTAATGATTCAATTGTGCTAGAATGGGTTCAAATGTTAGATTCAGCACCGAAGTTCACACGAAGTTTTCAAAAATTTGAACCTATGGATTTTTGGGGAAAGCCGGATGAAAAGGTGAAATCATCTTTAGAAGAACCGCCCACCTTGGAACTTAAGTCATTGCCTAACCATCTATGGTATGCCTACCTTGGTTCTTCTTCTACCTTTCTAGTTATTATTGCTGCATCACTTGATAAGGTTCAAGAAGAAAAGCTACTAAGGGTACTTCGGCAATTCAAGACTGCTCTTGGGTGGACTCTTGTGGATATCAAGGGAATAAGCCCATCAATTTGCATGCATAAGATTCTATTGGAAGATGAAGCGAAACCGATTATTTAACAACAACGAAGACTCAATCCTATCATGAAGGAAGTTGTAAAAAAGGAAATCATTAAATGGTTGGATGCGGGAATTATCTACCCTATCTCAGATAGCTCATGGGTAAGTCCAGTTCATTGTGTGCCAAAGAAAGGGGGAATGACAGTAGTTGGAAATGAGCATAATGAATTAATCCCGAGTCAAACAGTTACGGGTTGGCGGGTGTGTATGGATTATAGAAAGTTGAACAATGCCACTCGTAAGGACCATTTTCCTCTACCATTCATAGATCAGATGTTGGACAGGCTTGTAGGGCATGAGTATTATTGTCTTTTGGATGGATACTCAGGTTATAACTAGATTGCCATTGCACCCGAGGATCAGGAGAAGACGACATTCACATGCCCATATGGTACCTTTGCTTTTCGCAGAATGTCTTTTGGATTATGTAATGCGTCGGCGACATTTCAACGATGTATGATGGCTATTTTCTCCGATATGGTCGAACAAAATATTGAGGTATTTATGGATGATTTTTCATTTTTTGGGGATTCATTTGATTATTATTTGGAAAATCTCACTCTCGTGCTCAAACGGTGTATGGAAACGAATTTGGTTTTAAACTGGGAGAAATGTCATTTTATGGTGCAAGAGGGGATAATCTTGGGTCATCGAGTGTCATCAAAAGGAATTGAAGTTGATAGAGCTAAGATCAAAACCATCGAGAGCCTGCCACCACCTATTTCAGTAAAGGGTATTCGAAGTTTTTTGGGACACGCTGGTTTCTATAGACGATTTATAAAAGACTTCTCCAAAATTACGAAACCACTTTGCAATCTTTTGGAGAAGGATGTCCCATTCAACTTTGATCAAGCATGCCTGGAAGCTTTTGATGTGTTGAAGAAGAAACTTGTTACCGCACCTGTAATCATAGAGCCAGATTGGAGTATCCCGTTCGAATTAATGTGTGATGCTAGCGACTTTGCGATTGGCGCAGTTCTTGGCCAACGAAAGGATAAAATTTTTCATGCTATATACTATGCTAGTAAGACATTAACGGGTGCCCAACTGAATTATACCACTACCGAGAAGGAGCTATTAGCAGTTGTTTATGCATTTCATCAATTCCGATCATATTTGATTGGGACAAAAGTGATCGTGTTTACAAATCATTCGGCAATTAAGTACTTAATAGCAAAGAAGGATGCGAAGCCGAGATTAATTAGATGGGTATTATTGCTACAAGAGTTTGACTTGGAGATCCGGGACCGAAAAGGAACAGACAATCAGGTTGCTGATCATTTATCACGATTAGAGAATGTAGAACTAAAAAAAGATGACACAACAGTGATCAATGAATTTTTCCCGGATGATCAACTATTTGTGGTAAGGATGGATACTCCATGGTATGCAGATTATGTAAATTTCATTGTGAGTAAGGTGTTTCCGCCATATTTGACAAGTCAACAAAAGAAGAAATTTCTCCATGATGTGAAACAGTATTTATGGGATGAGTCATTTTTATTTAAACAGTGTGGAGATCAAGTAATAAGAAGGTGTGTTCCAGAAGTTGAAATGGAGAATATTCTCTACCAATGTCATGCATCTGACTATGGTGGACATTTTGCGGGAGAGAGAACGGCAGCCAAGGTGCTTCAATGTGGATTCTTCTGGCCAACACTCTTTAAGGATGCCCGTTTATTTTCATTGAAATGTGACAGATGCCAAAGAGTGGGTAATATATCAAAGCGACAAGAGATGCCACTAAACATGATCTTAGAAGTTGAATTGTTTGATGTTTGGGGCATCGACTTTATGGGACCATTTTCATCATCTTTTAGCAACTCCTATATACTTTTAGCGGTGGACTACGTTTCAAAGTGGGTAGAAGTTATAACATCGCCCACCAATGATGCTAAGGTTGTGGTTAAGTTCATTCAGAAGAATATTTTCTCTAGATTCGGCACTCGTTGTGCAATCATTAGTGATGAAGGCACGCACTTCTGTAATAAGTAGTTCTCAACTATTCTCGCTAAGTACGGAGTCACTCATAAGATAGCTACTGCTTATCGTCCACAAATAAGTGATCAAGCCGAGGTCTCTAACTGAGAAGTGAAACGAATCCTCGAGAAGGTAGTGAACCCTAGTCGGAAAGACTGGGCTAGTAAGTTGGATGATGCTCTATGGGCATATCGTACAGCTTACAAAACTCCGATAAGGATGTCTCCGTACAGGTTAGTATATGGGAAGGCATACCATCTTCTAGTTGAACTAGAACACGGTGCTTATTGGGCAATTCGGAAGTTAAACTTTGATATGTTTGCTGCGGGAGAGAAGCGTCTCTTACAATTGAACCAAATGGATGAATTCAGACTCCAATCATACGAGAACGCGAAGTTATATAAAGAAAAGGTTAAGAGGTGGCATGATGAGAAAATTCTGGAAAGAAAGTTTGAAGCAGGGCAAACAGTGCTATTATACAATTCAAGGCTTAAATTGTTTCTAGGAAAGTTGAAATCCCGTTGGTCAGGGCCATTTATCATTACAAAAGTTTATCCTCACGGAGTTGTGGAGGTGAAAGACCCAGATGCCAAACGTAACTTCAAAGTCAATGGTCAAAGATTGAAGCACTACTATGGGGGTTGTGTTGATCGTGAAAAGACATCGGTCAACCTTGCTGATTAGAACAAAGAAGAAAGTCGGGTTGAAGAATATAAACCAAGCGCTAACTGGGAGGCAAACCAAGAAATTTTATTGTTATTTTTTTTATTATTTTTACTTTTATTTTTTTATTTACTTTACGGTTAGTTTATTTAGTGGTTAAACTTTTATAGTTTAGGATTTGTTACACCCCTGAAGTTCTCTAACACGATATTCAATTGATTGAAGGATAGGAAACAAGATTTCTTATTTGGTGGGTTTGACTAATGGCCACTACGACTACCCATTCGGGGGTCTCGCCCCCTGGAAGCCAAGCATTTATGAGCTTAATAGATGAATGTCCATTTGTCAAAATCTCAAATTTCTAATCATTTCCTCCATTTTTAGTGTTATTGAATTGCTTAATGGTGAAGGGTATCTTGTTTTTGTTTTTGCTTCTCAATATGCTAGTTTAGTTAATTAAGTAGTTGTCTTAGTTAGGGTTTTTAAAATAAGTCTTAATCTCCTTGCTAAGATAAAACTAACAATTGAAGTTTTGCAGGTTGGGAATTTTTTTTTTCAAGGCATCATGCAGCGCCAAAGCGCCCCAAGGCAAGTATCTTGCAACGCCTAGGCGCCCCAAATCAGTAGCAATAGTGCCGCCCAAGCGCCTAAGCGCTCATACTCCAGCCAAATCAAGCGCCTAGGCGCTCCAAGTCAGTAGCATAAATGCAGCACAAGCTAGCGCCTAAGCGCTCATTCTTAAGCCAAACCAAGCGCCTAGGCGCTCCAAGTTTTTAAGACATTCTGTTTTCAATCGCCTAGGAGGTTCAACCAGTTCAAAACCAAGCGCTTAGGCGCTCCTACTGCAGCGCGAAAAAAAATAATAAATAAAAAATAAAAGCCCTAATCGGGCACAACTCCTACAAACCCAAATCAAAGTCTCTCTTGCTCTCCCACTCCAACTCAAAATCACTCAAATCACAACCCTCCTCTAATCTAGTCACAATTATTAAACCTCTTCTTGTATAAGCATAACCAAACACTCAATCTCCTACCAATTAGACTCCATCTAGGCAACCTTCATCACCAATTCGGGGCAACCTTTTTCACCAATTCGGGTACCAATTGTCATCTCAAATCCATCTATCTGAAGTAAGTGTTCAAACCTCAAAAATATTGCTCCTACAACTTTGATTGGAACATCATATCTGGCTATAACCAAGTAAGTGCTCAAGATTTTATTGTAAATTATTTGGATTTGCTTGGATAGTAGCTAAGGTAGTAAGTTGAAGTTGGTTCTTTCATTGTGTTGGCTCAAGTGGATTTGGGTACTTTTCATTGTAACTTGTATTTCATTGGACGACTAGTGTGCTTAGTTATTGAAAAATTAAGTGAAAATTAAGTTTGGGAGAGTGCCTACTAATAGTGTTCAAAATTTGTGCACACCAAGTGTTCGATATAGTGTAACAAAGAGGATTGGCCCATATTAAGCCTCTGAACATCGTCTATTGGGCAAGCAATTCACACACAAGACTTATGGCTACTAAAAGGCAAAGAGGCGAGACTTCAAGCACTTCGACTAAGTATGACAAAAAGAGATTTATAAGTATTAGTGCGTCCGAAAGATATTACAATGTGCTTTCTAGTAAATCGCTAATTCCTGAGCGTGGATTATTGCCAGAGGCAGAAGATGGGGAGTTACTACAAATGATTGGAAGTAGAAGATGGGTGAACTTTACATCGCAATCGAATTCATCGGTCATTAAAATTGTTAAGGAATTCTATGCCAATGCAAAAGATATTGTTGGTAACATAATTTGGGTTCGCGAAAAATCAGTGGAGGTCAGTTTTAGGACAATAAATGCTTACTACGGCTTGAACATAATACCCAATACTGGCTACATGCAATATTTAGAGCACGAGCTAGACTACAGTGAGATCATTCAAGCTTTGTGTGTACCTGGAACAACATGGAAATTAACAGATCAACAAGAAGCTGTTTTGTTCACTGCATCAGCACTAAGCAGTTACGGGAAAGCATGGCATGCCTTTATTTGTGCCAAGTTGATGCCGTGTAGGCATCTGAGTGATGTTATAAATCAACGGGCAGCGTTGCTTTTCTGTATTGCACAAGGAAAAACTATAGATGTGGGTCATGTTATACATGATTCAATTGACAAAGCAATCGAGGAGGGATCTCAGTGGATTACCTCACCCATCTTTGATCACTGGACTATG